>LPNX010258116.1:929003-994003 GCA_001517045.1 Pseudotsuga menziesii
AAGAGGATAAAGCGAAAGGAGACTTCACTTTTGAGGATTATTATTTTGGGAGCTCTTGGATAGCAGCACAGCGTGCCGCACAGCAGTTGGGGTTGGAGACGGAGTCTTCAGCTAACGGGATTGCGGCAGTGAAACATCTGTCCTAGTCTCATTCAGGGTAAGCCATACAGGTTCACCATTTGCTCTTACATTCATTCATAAGTTATCCAGTATATGGTATAGATCATTGCAGGGACACATGTGCAGCCGTAAGGGGGGGTTTTCAGCCAGAAAGCCCTAATCAGTTGCTGGGCCTTCAGATCTCAGTATTACTCTGAAACTCAGGCACCATTCTCATCATCAGCATCATACTCCGGTGCCCGATGATTATCAGATCCGTCCGTGCTCATCCGGAGCAGTTACCAACTATTTCGGGATCAAGGGGGCGTGAGCAGCTGCCTCTCTAGAGCAAGTCGCTATCCTGCCTAGAGACCTCAAAAACTCCGCACGTACCAGGCATTCTCTTCGACACGGGAAGGCTATCAGTCCTGCAAATCAACAGCATCATCGGACACCTCCTTCACTGAAAGCGTCACCCTTTTCTGACTTGGGTTCTTGCTGCTAGGGTTTCACCGGAAGCAGAAGATATCTATCCATCTCCGATTCAGTTCTCGGTGCTTGCATACTCTCTCAGGAGCAATCTAGCCGGCTTATCAGTGGTAAGTGTTCATTCTATCCCACAAACCCTAACCCTAATTTTTGCTATAAAATAGGGATTTTTGCATGGCAGTTTGCATGCCCAGTTGTATCAGCATATTTGCTTAGAAATAGAAAATATCGGGATTTGGGATATTACAGTGGTATCAGAGCTATCTTCTTGGCCAGCTGTGGGCTTAAGAAATGAAATTTAAATGAATACAGAAGGAGACCATTTTGTAACCTATAGGAGGAGGAAGAGTAGATACACAGGGGAGTTTGAGGATATCCAACTAGAAGATACCAATTCAGATATGGAACAAACAGGTATACACTCAGATAGGGGAAAAGGAATGGGAGAAGAGGAGGATCGGATGGAGTTTCGCAGCTTGGTCTCTGCATTGCAAGACTTAGCCAAAGGACAAAAAGATGTACTCAATGCAATCAACAGATTATCAGCGAAACCGGAAACAGGTATCAACAGTACACCTCCCTCACCGGTAGATCGGGGATCTACAAGCAGCAGTGGAAAGATAGCGTACATTAACATTCAAAATACTCCGCACATATACAGCAGACCTTCTATTAGGCCTACCATGCCTCACTTCTTGGCAGATACAGTAGGGGGCCCAGTCATGCAGGTAGAACCTAGCGAGCCTTTTGGGGCTTATTTACAGGAGTATAGAGACTTAGGGGATGAGTTTCATGATGTCATGTCCTTTTCAGATTTCTGCAACATGAAGAGTAGGAACAGGCCCAGGAATTTCAACAAGGGTTTCAATCACAACTATGAGCTGCAGAAGACCTTGGGCAGGTTGACCATCCCAAACTTTGATGGGACTCGCGGAGGACCAGCGAGGATATGGGTTCAAAAGTTGGATACCTATTTCCAACTCAACCCCATGACAGAGACAGACGCCATTAAATTGGCTACACTTCACCTGGACGGAGAGGCTCACGAGTGGTGGTACCACGGATTGGTGACATTGGGTCACAACACCATACATTCCTACGGTGAGTTCACTCAGAAGCTCGTAGAGAGGTTTGACAGGAAAGATCCAGAGATACATTTCAGAGAGTTGGCTCAACTCAAACAGACCGGTAGTGCAGAAGCTTTCATTTTAGAATTTCAGAGGATAGCCGTTATGGTAACAAACGTGTCAGAGAGCAGATTGACTATGTTATTCACTGAGGCCCTCACAGAGCCACTACGGGGACGGGTGAAAGCCTACAAACCCCTCACTCTGCAGGATGCCATTAGCAGAGCAAGAGATCTTCAGGATTCAGTCCCCAAAAACAAATTCCCACTGAAAACCAATTTTCCTGTAAGGGACAAGGACAGGAAGCCTTTCCAGCAGGATGTGCCCAAGAAAACCTGGTTAGACGAGGACACTAGGAAAGATTTGAGAAGGAAGAAACTATGCTTCACCTGTCAGGAACCATGGGTACCAAGACACAGGTGTGCAGGGAAGGCGAAGGCTCACTACATTGAGGTATATTCAGACAGTGATGAGGACGACTATGAGCAGGAAGCCACAGAAGAACTACGGGCAGCTAAAGAGGAATCACACCAGGGTGATACACCAGAGGAAGTCATTGCTACATTATCTGGAGTGCCAAGATTCCATACTCTCAGGGTCAGGGGAGTAGTACAGGGTCACAGAGTAGGAGTATTGATTGATGGGGCACCCACAATTTCATTGACTCCGCTTGGGTAGCCAAGAGAGGTATTCAGACCGAGAAGTTCGAAAGATTCACTGTAGCAGTAGCTAGGAACTCCAGCATGGAGTGCAACTACCGGATCCCAAAATTGAATGTCGCCTTAGGTAACTATCAGATGACAGACTCTTTCTATGTAGTGGATGTAGCGGATACTCATGTGGTATTGGGTGTTCAGTGGCTTTATTCTATAGGGAAATACACTACAGACTACAGGGCAATGGAAATGGAGTTCCACGGGCCAGACGACAAACGGGAAGTTTTGAGGGGCATAAACACTTATCCCCCAAAACCGGTCTCGTCACAAAGAATGGAGGCAGTACTCCGACAGGATGAGATAGAATGGGCTGCAGAATGTTTGGTCACCTTCAGGAAATCCCCAGAGACCAGCACACAACACCCAAGTGACATTCAAACCTTGCTACAGAAACATGAAAAGGTTTTTCGGGACCTTCCATCAGGTAGACCACCAGACCGAGGTTTTGAACACATCATCGAGCTAGAGGAGGGGACACAAGCAGTCATCACCACTCCTTACAGGCATCCCAAAAAATACAAGGATGAGATTGAGAAAACAATCAAAGAATTAATGGAGCTTGGATATATTCGGCCCAGTTTTAGCCCCTTCGCATCCTCAGTAATACTGGTCAAAAAGAAGGATGGTACACTACGAATGTGCATCGATTATCGAGCACTCAACGAAAAGACCATTAAAAACAGGTATCCCATTCCCAGAATTGACGAACTCATGGATGAGCTTCGAGGAGCTCAATACTTCTCCAAGATCGATCTTCGCTCGGGGTACCATCAGATCAGGGTAAGGGACCAGGACATCTCCAAAACAGCTTTTCGATGTCACTATGGTCACTATGAGTTTTTGGTCATGCCCTTTGGACTTACCAATGCTCCGGCCACTTTTCAGTCATGCATGAACCACACCTTCAGAGCACAGCTACGTAAGTTTTTGCTCGTATTCTTTGATGACATCCTGATTTACAGCAAAACATGGGAAGAGCATCTGAAACACCTGGACGAAGCATTGAGTATTTTAGAACATTCGTTTTATGCGAAAATGTCCAAGTGTGAGTTTGGCATGAAGGAAATGTTGTATTTAGGACACATAATCAATGCAAAAGGAGTACAGGTTGATATGGAGAAAATCCGAGCTATCAGAGATTGGCCCACGCCAAAAACAATTACAGAATTGAGAGGTTTCTTAGGTCTGTGCACTTATTACCGATGGTACGTTAAGGGATTCTCCCAATTTGCAGCACCCCTCACAGATCTCAACAAGAAGGGAGTGTTCACATGGACAGACTTAGCATAGAAAACTTTCGAGGAGATGAAGGTTATTATGAGTTCTTGTCCAGTTCTAGCATTACCAGACTTCTCACAACCCTTTGTAGTAGAATGTGATGCCTCAGGGGAAGGGTTAGGAGCAGTGTTGATGCAAAATCATCACCCTATTGCATTTGAGAGCCGTAAACTGAAGAACTACGAGCGCCATTACTCCATATATGACAAAGAGATGCTAGCCATCTTGCATGCTCTCACAAAATTCAGACAGTACCTGGTGGGCAGTAAGTTCAAAATCAAAGCCGATCATAACAGCCTCAAGTATTTCCTGGAGCAGAAAGAACTGAATGAGCGACAGCAGAAATGGGTCAGCAAAGTACAAGCCTACGATTTCGAGATCGAGTATGTAAAAGGTAAGAATAATGTAGTAGTTGATGCATTATCCAGGCGTCCTGCCCCATTATCTCTCAGTAGTATATCCACAGATTGGAGGGCACTTCTCTTAGTAGAATACTCCAAAAATAAATTCGCTTGCGAATTTTTAGACGAGCAAATTCAGGATGACAGGTACAGGATTGTTGATGACATCATCTATTACAAAAACAGGATATACCTTGTTCCAGAATCCACATTGAGAAAAAAGATCATTCAGGCAGCCCATGATTCTCCTTTATCGGGGCATCAAGGTTTCTTAAAGACCTACAGGCAGATCAGAGAGAGGTTCTCATGGAAGGGCCTCAAGGGGGAAATTATGCAGCATGTTCGAGAATGTAGCATCTGTCAGCAGAACAAGATTGAGAACACCCATCCAGCAGGGTTACTCCAGCCACTACCGATTCCAGAACAGAAGTGGGAAAGCATCTCCATGGACTTTATTTCAGGATTGCCCAAGGTCCAAGGGCAAGATTGTTTATATGTAGTAGTTGACAGACTGACCAAGTTTGCACATTTCTTCTCGATATCATCAGACTACTCGGCAGCTCAAGTAGCTAATTTATTCTTCAGGGAGGTCTTCAGGTTACACGGGTTACCTAAGACCATTGTCAGTGATCGGGATAGCATATTCACGGGTGCCTTCTGGCAGGAACTATTCACACTGGTGGGGACCGAACTGGCTACTAGTACGAGTTATCATCCCCAGAGTGACGGGCAAACGGAAATAGTCAACAAGTGGATCGAAGGGTATTTAAGGAACTATGTAGCAGGGCAGCAGCGAACCTGGATCAAATGGCTACACCTAGGGGAGTATTGCTACAATACTACCTACCACATGTCTATTAAGATGACTCCTTTTAAGGCATTATATGGTTACGAGGCTTTGGACTATGCTGATTTGGCATTTGGAGATAGTAGGGCTCCTAAGGCTAAGGATTGGATACAGGACAGTTAGGACATTTTGAAAATATTGAAGGAGAATTTACAAACAGCTCAGAATCAACAGAAATTGTATGCCGACAAACACAGGATTGAGCGGAGCTTTTAGGTAGGGGATTTAGTATACTTAAGGCTCCAGCCTTACAGACAGTCCTCGCTTAAGAAGAAAGGAGCAGAGAAGTTAAAACCCCGCTTTTATGGACCATACAGAATAATCAGGAAGGTGGGAGAGGTGGCATATGAACTAGAACTTCCACAGGAAAGCAAAATTCACAATGTGTTTCATGTATCTAATCTGAAGAAGACCCTTGGGCAACACATTGCTCCATCTACCGAATTGCCTCTTTTAGATGATGAAGGATTGCTGATACTGATTCCCGAACGGATCATACAGACTAGAGAAAGAAAGCTCAGAAATAGGGTAATCAGAGAATACTTGGTTCAATGGAAAGAACTACCGCCAGAGGATGCCACCTGGGAAAGTGAACAAGTATTGCAGCATCCCAGTTTGAAGTTGCTTGAGAACAAGCAATCTCAAGCGGGGAGGACTGTAATGTCCTCTTCCAATTAGGCCTTGAGGCCCAAAACCGCTAACCTATGTGATTCCTGTGGGTTCGAGCGGTTACTGACAGCTAAGGAATCAGCTAGGGACTAATGCCATCCATAGAAGATCTAGGGCATCATCATTAGGTCAAGAAGGGCCATCGGGGCCAAGGGCCACCTTCGTGCATGCCATCCAAGCATTATTTAATGATGCATGCACTCTTTAAGTCTCCATCCGCATGCATGCAAGTCAACTGCAAATTAAAAGATAAAGTGACCTAATTAGGTCAAAGATTAGGGTTTTCGTAGTTGAAAGTTATAAAAGGAGGATAAAGCAAAAGGAGACTTCACTTTTGAGGATTATTATTTTGGGAGCTCTTGGATAGCAGCACAGTGTGCCGCACAGCAGTTGGGGTTGGAGACGGAGTCTTCAGCTAACGGGATTTCGGCAGTGAAACATCTATCCTAGTCTCATTCAGGGTAAGCCATACAGGTTCACCATTTGCTCTTACATTCATTCATAAGTTATCCAGTATATGGTATAGATTGTTGCAGGGACACATGTGCAGCCGTAAGGGGGGGGGGTTCAGCCAGAAAGCCCTAATCAGTTGCTGGGCCTTCAGATCTCAGTATTACTCCAAAACTCAGGCACCATTCTCATCAGCAGCATCATACTCCGGTACCCGATGATTATCAAATCCGTCCATGCTCATCCGAAGCAGTTACCAGCTATTTCGGGATCAAGGGGGCGTGAGCAGCTGCCTCTCTGGAGCAAGTCGCTATCCTGCCTAAAGACCTCAGAAACTCCGCATGTACCAGGCATTCTCTTCGACACGAGAAGGCTATCAGTCCTGCAAATCGGCAGCATTATCGGACACCTCCTTCACTGAAAGCGTCACCCTTTTCTAACTTGGGTTCTTGCTGCTGGGGTTTCACCGAAAGCAGAAGATATCTGTCCATCTCCGATTCAATTCTCGGTGCTTACATACTCTCTCAGGAGCAGTCTAGCCGGCTTATCAGTGGTAAGTGTTCATTCTATCCCACAAACCCTAACCCTAATTTTTGCTATAAAATAGGGATTTTTGCATGGCAGTTTGCATGCCCAGTTGTATTAGCATATTTGCTTAGAAATAGAAAATATCGGGATTTGGGATATTACAACTTTACATTACATGTACTCTATGATTTGCTTCCTTTATGCCTGAGTCATTCATATAAACGTTAAACTAAAATGTATAGTAGATTTTATCTTCTTTTCTTCTTTTAAAACTCTTTGAACCAAAACCAAACTTACTTATTTTACTAACACTTACAGGTAAGCCTTCCTGTATATGAACATCATTACTCTGTTGCCCACTGAAATCCTTACTTTCATAATCACTCTCTTTCCTTGCAAAAGAGGCCATTTTACTCATTACTAACAGATGAAATAAGCTGTTCAGGCAGGACTTTTGGTGGCTTTACCTCAGTCAATAAGCTTGAAAACAGCAATCATCATGCCAGCCTGAACATTCAAGGGCATAAAAGAAAGAATTGTAAGTGAAAGCATTTTAAATATGGCCAGACTTTTTTGTATGTCTGGAAAAAATCACTAGTGATATGAAGAAGGCCAGCTTTACATAGCTGATCAATAAGATGGTTGCAGGTTATAGTGTTAAGAGCAACACCTTGGACTTTTAATTATTCAAACAATCTGAGCATCAGCACTTTTCCTGCTTTGCACAGTGATTTCAAGAGAGCATACATCAATTAAAGATACACACAAAACATTATATACCTCCCTGAACACAACCATTTGCCCTACTTAGCCCTGCCTGAAGAGTACCCAAGGTTGCATGGTTAGGAGAAAGTTTGTTTTTCATATCTTCAAAGAGTTGACAAGCATCATTATTTCTATTTTCTTTAATTTAACGATCAATAGGCATGTTGTAATCATAAGTAATCCCCTCAGGGCTATACCCATTTTCTACAATCTCTTGCAATATTTTGAAAGACAAATCTACCTATTTGTTCTTACAGAGATTCAAGATAGAAATATATGTAATAACATTTGGTGTGTATCTTGTTCCCCTCATATGTTGAAATAACTGCATTGCTTCCTTGACTTTGCTATCTTTGTCAGGCCAACCACGAGTATATTGTATGCTATTAGAAGAAAGATTCATCTGTTGTATTTTGTGCTTCATCAATTTTTCCAACTAAACGTAAGGCATTGATAATAGTGAAGGTGGTGGTTCATCCATTAGCTTCCATCTCCTTCCAAAGCTCACGTGCAACATCAACGTTGACAGAATCCACATATTTATATATCAAAGTGTTGTATGTAACAGAAAAATCCCTACATTGGCTGCTTCTCATCTCTTGCAGTAATTCTGCCGCCTCATCAAATCTCCCTGCATTGTAGAGAGCATGTATTGATGTGGTGTAGGACATGACCTGGTTCGCAGCCCTCCCCCTTCATTTGTCTCAACAACCCACATGCCATCTACCATGCCAACTTTGTTGGGGATCTTTATACAGATTGTGAAAGTGCCAAGCCGGAATTTATGCATGCCGTGTCAAGCCAATTTTTCACATTTTAGCTATAAGTCATATTACCTACCATGTATCTCGCTTTCCTCCACAGTTATCCATTAATGCAAAATAACATTTTACAATCAGATATAAGCCTTTTGATATCATCTTCCTATAAACTCCCATAACTTCTTATTGTAAGCCAGATTTGAGTTGTAATCCATTCAGCATCAACCCAGATTTTCTCATATGTTCGAGGGCTACAGCCTACAGCAACGTGTCCCATACCTCTTGATATTATAAGGTTGTGAGGAATTATTACATAGGCATTACACTCAATTTGACTGAAGCTTCACATTTGTTATAAAGCATGTCAACCTTTCTCAAGCAACTTTTGGCATGATCGTCTTGGGCGCAGGATGCATGGATCTGCAGAGAATATTATATGTTTAGTGCTGAATTTGTTTGAAATCTCAACAATATACTCTGGTTATTTATATTTTACCATTAAATTGCAATGAAGTTATTTTCTTCACCCTTGTAATCTAATACAAGAGACATAAGTCATCTTTTCTTCCTTAATCAGTCAGAAAAAGACATTATAAGGGTGCTGTCCAAAGTACCATGTGCAAATCAAGCCAGCAAAGGATTTTGCACTATCGTTGCATAAACATTTCATCTTGAGTCACATAGTAAGCAGCCAGTCCATAGTGATTGAAAATTCAGTAAGTGGCCAATCTGAACCTCCCAAGCTATGAGACACTAAGTGGGTGCCTGATAAGAATGAAATTGTGTGCAATCCCTGAGCTTCGCCAGCTCAAATAAACAGTATAACCCTGCAAGAATTATGTTCAATCCTTGAGCTTCAACAGCTTAAAATAAAAGTCTACTCGTGCAAAATCTTAGTCATTTGAATAACAGATTTTAGTTTCCGCACTTCATGATAATAACATGAATTACAGAGAGCAGCATGAACTGCACCAACTGCTGAATCACAAACAGTAATGCGATTTTCTAAGCAGCTAAGCAAAAGACTGTAAGCATTGAGAACTCTTCCTGCTTTGCAAAGCCCATGCAATAATGAGGTATATGTAATACGGTCTTTTTCTTGCATCATCTTGAAGAGATCAATCGCAACATCCACTTTGCCAACTTTACAAAAACCAGCAATCAAAGCATTATATGTTACAAGATTTGGGACACAGCCCTTCCTTATCATAGCAGTAAAATGCCTATAGGCTGTATCCATATCACCTGTTTTGCAGAGCCCATCAATGAGTATGGTGTTAGTGTAAACATCACTAATCCAACCCCTTGACTCCATATCATATAGCAAATGGAAGGCTCTTTCTAGTTCACCTGCTTTACAGAAGTTGTTGAGGATTGAGTTATATGTCACAAGATCAAAAACAATGCCTCTGATCAACATATGTCCTATACAAGCACAAGCTTCTTGAAATTTACCCAGCTTAGACAAGCCACTGATTACTGTACTATATGTAAAAGAATCACAGGCATAACCCTTGTTTTTCATCTCTGAAAACACCATGAGCCCCTGTTCCAGCTTTCCTGATCTAAAGCAGCACTTCATGACTGTTGTATATGTAACAATGGTTGGCACATATCCCAGATCCCCAGCCTCCTTGAGAATTCTATGTGAATCATCTGATTTTCCAGCCTTGCAAAGCCCATCAATAAGAATGTTGTAAGTTTCAATTTTTGGGGTAAAAATAAGTCCATTCAATTTCCTGAACAATGTAAGAGCATCTGATGCCTTCCCGCTCTTACAAAGCCCATCTAGTATAATATTGCAAGTGACAACACTAGGAACAAGATCCCTTGACATCATGTCTTGCAAAAGCTTGTTTGACTCTTCTAACTTACCAGCCTTGGAGAAACCATTTATCATGGAATTGTAAGTGCAAACATTTGGAGAGATTCCATTCTGCATCATTTCTTCGAAAACGTTTAATGAATGAGACAACATCACTTTCCTATTATAACCAGCAATCATTGTATTATAACTAATAACATCCGGAACACAACCAGCATCCATTATTCTATCCAATATCAGACGGGATTCCTCTACCCTGCCAGCCAAACAAAACCCTGCAATCAATGAATTGTATGTTACAATATCAAGAACATAACCCCAATTAATACTCTCTTCCATCAGCATTTCAGCTTTTTCAAGTTGCCCAGCTTCGCAGAATGCATAGACGCAAATATTCAAATAACGAATTTTCCATCTCTTTCTCTTCAAAACTTCGCTCACAATACAATAAGCCCTGTCATCCTGCATTCCCCTGCATAACTCCCTGATAAGCACAGCGCAACAACTCGAACTGGGAAAAAAACCTTGGATTTCCATATTTTCTAACATGATTGCAGCGTCTTCAGCTTTTCGATGGCAACAGAGTGCAATAAGGAGGGAATCCAGGGCAAAAACACTAGGCTTCATGCCAACAACAAGCATCTCGGTGTAAATTTCTTTGGCCTCGGCGAGAAAGCCTTCTCGAACAAGACTGATAAAAAGGATATTATACGCAATTTGGGAAGGTCTATTAATCCCTGATTTTTTTATCCACTTCAGTTCTTCAAAAGCCTTTACTGGGCATCTCATAAAAACGTGGCATTCGACCAAAAGCATGACAGCTGTATTAAATAAATTAGGGTTTTCCAACATTTCACGGAGCAATTCTCCGAAGTTGTTTTCTTTAACCAGAATTTCAGCCATGATCTGATAAAGCGGCAGGCAGTGTGTTTGTTCATACCATTGCTCGGTCCAGACAAAAAATCTCAATGCCATAGTTACATCTTCGTGTAAACTAATCAGAACTCGCCTGATGAACTCGTACGTTAACGGAAACCCCAGCTCATGCAACTTTGCTTCTGTCTGGTGATCCCATCTTTCGCATTTCCGAAGCAAATCCGAGGCTGATCGAATCTTGCAAGAAAAGGGGTTTTCTGAAGCTTCATTGGGATTTTGATCGGGGTTTCGATCTTCGGACATGTTGTTCTTCGAGAGAGTGCAACAGAAGGTAGCCTGAATTTGGAAACAATGGGATTCGGGATCTAAGATACCTAGTAAGGAATCCTGTAGGGTTTTGGTGGAGTCAACTATGGATTTGATGCGAATAGTTGGTCGGAGAATCCGTGCTGCTGATCGCATTGCTGAATGCTTCCACAAAAACCTTCACGGCCAGTCATTCACACGGCATTTTCTTTTTCCTGCGTGATGTTTCCAGGCCCTCTGAGAGCGGTCAATTAGGGTTCTACATTTCACTACGATAGTCGTTCTTTTGAGCATGCCCTTGGGAATAGATAAAAACTATTGTTGTTTTTTTCTTTTTTTCCTTTTTTAACGAAAACACCTCTTATCAAACGTCGGAGTGGAGTCGAAGACTACTATCTCTTAAATTTCTTTATCATCACCTAGTTACGCCGAAGGTGTTTTACAATGGAGAGCCACTTTTACTAGATTCCTCATCTTTCTTTATCATCACTTAGTTACGCCGAAGGTGTTTTACAATGGAGAGCCACTCTTACTAGATTCCTCATCTCCTTCACAAATAGCGTTTCGACACTTGTCTTGTCATCTTGGCAAATGGTGAATGGACAGGTGTTTTATTATCGGTTACGATGTCATGTGCTTCCTTATGTTGCTTGCTTGAGGGTTCGTGTGTGTTCAGGCAGTGAGACATGACATTCTCCATTGCATACAAAATAACTAGCTGCATACATAATAACTGGCATATAGAATGGCCGAATGCATACAAAATAACCGGCTGCGCAGGTCACACCAGCTATGAGTGTACTTTCCACTATTCCATGTTCTAGGAAACTCATTTCTGTTGGGTCAATGCAAATGGTACGTTCAGGTGATAGGCACTTTCATTTTATGTTCAGCTGACAAGTGTTTGCAATGAAAGGCTAGGATCCTCTTTTAGTGACTACGATCCATTGTCTAACATTGTTTGTTGTTTCCATTATAAACTGAAATGACCATGACTTCCTCTGTTGCTCTCCTAATGCACTTGGGAAGAAGACTCGGCTCTCCAAGTATCTGCACTTGAATTCTATATTTTGTAACCAGACTTTCATTGTCTTTCAACACTTCCAATTTCTCCTGCATCAGATTATTCAACCCCGTGACCTCTTCCTCCAAGTGCTTGAAATTCTCTTTGTTGAATGCATACCATGAGGGAGCGCTACCGCTCAGAGCGACATGCAATCTAATTTCAAACTTAACCTACATCTTAGCGTAAGCGGAAATAGTTGTTAGAGTTCAACTTAACCGACGAAGCTTGCAGCGACCGTGTCGACGTGAAAGGCTAAGTTGAGTCGACAAAGAAGGAAGAAAAATAAAATTTTCTAAATTTTCTAAGTACAGAAAAATTCTAAGGCAAAGTAACTTTCGATTTCCAGAGTCCGAGGTTGGAAAGCAGAAGTTGGAAATGCAGAAAAGGCTAAGGTCAAAAGTTATTTTTTTCGATTCTCGAGTTCCGCACTAAAGGGCGAAAAGGTGGAACCATGGATAGAGTTTCCATCGTTTGGTAGTTTTCCAACTTCCTTGTTTCATAGGAAGAAGGCGAAAGGCGAAGCCACAGTTGAAGAACTCTGTCGATTGATATGTTTCCGACTTCCGAGTTCCGAATGCAGAAGGCAAAAGGCGGAAGACTGACAATTCACTTCGTCGAGCTTTTGAGTTTCCGACTTCTGAAGGCGAAAAGCAAAAGGCAGAAGTGCGGAAGGCAAAAGACTAATAATTCACTTTGTTGAGCCTTTAAGTTTCTGATTTCCGAGTTCCGAAGGCGAAAAGCGGAAGGCAAAAGGCTGACAATTCACTTCATTGAGCCTTTGAGTTTTTGACTCCTGAGTTCCGAAGGAGGAAAGCAGAAGGCAGAAGTACGGAAGACTGACAATTCACTTCGTCGAGCCTTTGAGTTTCCGACTTCCGAGTTCTGAAGGCAGGAAGCAAAAGGCGGAAAGCGGAAGCGTGGAAGGCGAAAGGCGGAAGACTGACAATTCACTTCGTTGAGCCTTTGAGTTTCCGACTCCTAAGTTCCGAGGTCAAAAGGGTGGAAGGCAAAGTGTGGAAAGGATAGGTTCAGTGCAGAAAAGGTGTTTTCGGTCACAGAAGGGATCTGTCAAGGGAGGAACGACTGTTACAGTGGTTCCTAAGCCTGAGAAATCAAGTTTGTTTTTCAGTGGGATTTATAGGTACCAGATAGTTGAAAATGGTTGTGAATTTATGTGTTAGATTGCACAAAATCGGAATATTTACAACAACAAAAAATGAGGGCATTGCCCTCGATCCGCCCTGCAGGGGGGCAAGCCCCTTGACCCCCATCATCCCCCTGAGAATAGCTACATGAATTGATGTAACTACACAAAATTGATGAGAAAACTGCAAATCGCCTCAGAGAAAGCATATTCATGGTGTGCTAAGCTCTGCAAAATGATAGAATAGCCTACGTGAATTGATGTAACTACCAAAATGATGGAATAGACTACATGAATAGCCTACGTGAACTAATGTTGTGTTAATTATCGTTTTGATTTTATGGTTCAAAACTATATTTAGAGATTTTGTATAAGTCAAAGTATAATCATTTTAATGATTTTAATTACTGCATTATATTATTTATCTTAATATATATTTTTTTTAATTATTTTTGTTTGGATAAATTAACTAAATAATTTAATATTTTAATAAATGGTATTAAAGTTAAAGACTAAATTAGGAAGAAGTATTGGTACGTTTAATGATCAAAATTAGAGATTCAATCAAAACAATTGTCAAAATTAGTAAAAATCGTTACTTTGTGGTATAAAATTCATTCATTGACATTATAAAATTCATTTTAAACCTCAAATGATTAAGGGTTTGACGAAAAATGATTTAACCAATAAATACATAATCTAATGTTAATCTAATTATGAAAAATCTTTGGATACAAAGCCCTTGGATTTGTGTGAAGCGACCTAGGTAACTTTTGCTATAATTCTAAGTTTTTTTAAGGTATTTTTATTATTTAAAAAAAAAAGCTTTATTAGATTTTTTTATAAATAAGTTTAAAATGTATATATTAAAAAGTTAACTTCCTAATTTCCATAAATGTTTGATATCAAATGTATATCAAACACTCCTAAGTTAAATATTTAGCCATGGTTGATTCATGAGGAACACCACTAAATGAATCATCAAAATTTCAACCCTCTCTTAGCGAGTCCAAATCAAGTGCGACAACTCATTTCTACAAGGAGATTTCACAAAGTGCACAAAATTTTTTGGGGGCTTAGTTTTTTAGGTAGTTAATTTTTTTTTTTTAATTTTACTGATGAGAGTTTTCATACGATGCCAAAAGTTTATAATTTGACTATGTCAAAAGTCAAACCTAAACAAGTTAGAGTTAGGTTATATGTATATTATTTATATGTATTTACATGTAGACTATTTTTAATTGGTAATACAAATTTATTAAAATTGGGGTGGGGAAAGAAAAAGATAGAGATTGGGGTGGAGAGAGAGGATAGGGTTTAGGGATAATTAGGGAAATTAAAGAGAAAGAGAGGTATAGGATGCGAGGAAAGAGAAAGAAAGAGATACTGCGGGTGGTAAGTGGTAGGAGAGGGTGACTAGGTGGGAGAGAGAGGGGGAGGGAGAGAGGCAGAGGGAGAAAGAGGGAGAGAGAGGAGAGAGAGAGGGACGGGCAATGGGTGGAGAGAGAGAGAGAGAGAGAGAGATGGAGGGAGGAAGGGGGGCGGAGAGATGGAGNAGGGGAGAGAGATACGTTGATCCTCTGATCGGGGATGTCATTGATGTATTTATTCATGAATGTATTGAGGTAAAACCTTGGTTGTAGGTCAGGTCAGTAGTACCCACAAAAGTATTATTAAAATGTAATTTCCAATCTCCCAAGGTTAGTCAGAAAGGTTCAGTTGCGGAAAGACTCAATATTTTTACCCTCTCGGTGCAAATACTAGTTAAGTCAATGTCAATGAATATGAGTGTTTTCTTGATCCATTTTCCTTTATGAGACATGTTGTGTGGGTGGGTGTGGGTGAAAAGAAACAATGAATCATAATAAAAAAATCAACATAAAAAAAGAATTATATATGTCATGTTTAGCATGTTGGAATAGATTATATGACTTAAAATTTTCATGTCCTCTTGTCCTACACTCGTTGTGGGCATTGATATGTGAAAACATATAAGTATCGACATACCACGACCTAATGTTAATGGATGTCCATAAAGGTAAAGGTTATATTACTTTAATTATTTATTAGTTATAAGATGAATATATGTGTTTACCCAACTTCTCCATCCTCATTTATGAGATGCATTATGTAAGTGCAAGTGTGTAATAATAAATGATCCCCTTCCTTCTTTGTAGAATGTGTTGGGTGAGATAGTGAGTAATAAATGGTTGGATATGTCATGTTTTATGTAACGTACCTCGTCATGCTAAAAAAAACTCAACAACCTCCATGGAACATCTAAGGAACCCCTGAGTCTACAGGTATATCAAATAGGAAAAAAAAATCCGATGGTGAATGAATACTCCGAGCATGGAAAATTCGCCGCATTCAAATGTCTATAGAATAAATTAACTTATAGGAAATAAAATGACTTCCTACAGGAAGTATGAATTCACCACTGTATAAGTTCCTTTTAGAATATGCATATGAATTCACCACAACATAAACCCAAAACTATAATTTCATATGCATACTTCTTTGTTACTCATGCAGGAAAAGATGCATAAACAATTATGTAGAATTTAAGTATGAATAATCCAAGTGCAATTCTCCATACTCAACACAAGTAATAATACAAATATTATCAATCATCATCCAAAACCATAGAATTATACTAGCATTTTCATTAAGCGTAAAGATTTCCATCGAATAACATTATGAAGCTCTTGAGCAGTACTCTAATAACTTCATATTAGAGCTCAATTGTATCAAATTTCACTTAAAGACGATACTAACCATACTGCTACAGATCTCAAGCCTTTAATGGACCTCTCATTTTCTATTCAAACATCATACATTCACACTGAAATGCAAATACAACACACATGATGACCCAACCATAAACAGGTTCCTAGTCATCCTAAACACATAACAACAAGAATAGGAAAACATTCCAATCCCCTTTTACATACTCATAAAACTAGTTACATGCACACAACCTTTCAGATAGAAATGTGCAAACTGCATCCATATATAACCACACACACTACATAACTTAATTCTCTAGTAATTTCGTCCATACATTAATTTTACAACTAAAGATAATTCATTCTAGTACAAAATAGAATACTTATCTTTGATGAATTCAATGCAACAATAATACAAATCCTTTATGAATCACTCCATTCATTAAATCATACATATCAATAAAATGGTTGATACAGAGCAAAATCTCTTATCTGAATACTTAACAACTTGAGCAACTAGCTACATATGAGGCATGCTCTACCCAACCATAGGCATCCTTGCTCATAAATCTCTCAACAAGGTTCCACTGTCGTGATGAGACTATACATCCATTAAGAGAATGCTCAAGGTTGAAAGAAAAAGGGAATGAACGAGTGAACAAAGTAATTCCCCACTATGTTATCTCTCGTGGCTTATCACTCACCAATTTCACACCAGTGGCATGGTTCTTTTTTCCCAGTTCCAAGAACTTGGTTTCAACCAATTCCAAACCAAACAATGCAATCCCTTCCTCGGTATCTATTCCAGAAACACAACAGTGTAATACCTTACACTAAGCCGCTACTATCAACCAATGCCCAAAATTTCCACCAAGGAAGGTTCACACATAGTTCAACATTTCACTGGTAACTCAATTGTCGTTTTTGACAAGACAAACATCGCCCAACAAATGTCAATTATCATATTTTCAACTTCATAACAAAACTTAAATGATAAATTCAGAACCCATACCCCCAATCCAAACCGAGCGATGCACTAGTAAAAGATCACAAGGCAATGGACTCCCCGTGTGTTTGTGCGAGTGAGAGAGTGAGAGAGTATGTTCAATTCTTTTTGCATGCATGTTTTAGCTGCATTACCAACTTTTCCCATGTTATTTCTCCCCAAAAGACTCACGTTCCATATGTGATGTTATTAAATTCTCGTTTAGCATGCCACTAAAACTCTGTTTTTCATGAAGAATAAATTATAAAGTTCAAAAAGGTAAAAGGATTTGAAATATTATTAAAATACTTAAAGGTTCAAGGTTAAGGACAGGGTCATATTATAACCCCCCTCTTAGGTTATCTACAGCCCCCTTTCATTCTCACGGGTGGATTCATAGGTCCACATTCTCTTCAGTGTTCGTGTCAACCACAACCAATTGTAATTTTATATTAATATTTCAAAATACAATTTGTTCAGCCTTTCAGGGATGTCATCATCCAGATGTACATCATTATATCAGGGGTTCAAAACTAGGGTGTTACATTCCCCTCCCCATAAATTAACACCATCCTCGGCATTCCATAGTTCAAAACACATGTTCCAAAATTATATTTACATTTAAAAAAGTAAAGGTATCAAAATAGATATGGATACTCAGCTTGAATAACTTCTTCCATTTACCAGGTAACTTCTTCATGATTATAATGGGTCCATTGGACCTTTACCTATACTACGACCCTATTCCTAAGTGTCCTAATCCTTCTATCCAATATGCAAAGTCATTGAACCTGAATTTCCCCATTTGGTTCTTCCTGTATCAAATACCAATCAAGTGTATGATTAGGATCATGTACATACTTCTACATTAAAGAAACATGAAAACATTATGCACTTTAACTGTGAGAGGTAGGACCAGATCATATGCTATTGGTCCAACTCTACCTGGGACCTCAAATTGTTCACAAAAACTAGTTACTAACTTCTTATAGTTGCCCAGACTTAAAAATTTCTTGCCTCTAACTTTCAAGAATAGTCTCCCACCTGGAACTCTATATACATTCTTCCCTTGTCAGCATAATTTATATGTCTATCCTATGCCACTTTCAAATTCTGTTTAATTTTGGACACCTGATATTCCATTTCTTGTAGCATTCTAGTCCAAATACCAACCTATCCACAAGTTTGTGCCATTTCACTAGAACATTGCACATTCTACCATATAAGGCTTTAAATGAACTCATCTTCAATGATGCTTGGTATCTTTTGTTATAAGAAAATTCTGCCAAATATAGGTATTCTTCCCACTTGGTGGGGGTGTCCTTTACATACATTCTCAACATATCTTCAATGACTCACTTAACTCACTCAGTCTACCCATTCATCTGTGGATGATAGGCTATGTTGAGATTGAGTTTGGTTCCAAACTTCTTAAACAAACCTTTCCAAAAGTTTGAAGTGAACTTGGAATCTCGATCTGAAACAATTGCCTTAGGAATCCTATGTAGTATGGGAACTTCTTTCATATAAATCTCTGCAATCTTTGTTGCTTTAAATGTTGACTGGATAGGTATAAAATGGGAATATTTTTTCAATTTATCGACAACCACCATAATGGAGTCATGTTGGTGCGTTGTCCTTGGTAATTTAGTGATAAAGTTGTTGGTTACCATGTCCTATTTCCATTATGGAATTGGAAATGGATGGAGTAGACCAACAAGATTTATATGCTCGACTTTCACCCTTTGACATTCAAGGCACTTAGGAATGAAACTTGTTATCTCTTTCCTCGTGCTTGACCAATAATACTCCTTCTTAACAATTGTAAGAGTTTTCTAATAGCCAGGATGGCATGCATAGGGAACATTATGCATCTCTTACAAAACGATTTTCTTCAATTCATCCTTTTCAGGTACATAAATTTTATGGTTGTACATGATAATTCCATCTTCCTCTAATGTATAATGCATGTATTTCAATTGTGCATTGTATGACTATCATGTTGTCTTAACTTGCAAATAAGGCTCATTATAAATCAATGCTCCCATCAATCTTCTCTTCAAATATGTTTTCCAACTATTGATGGTTGTAATTTTCATCAGTTGATTTCTATATCGAGTGCGTCTACAACACGATTTTTCTTTCCCTTAATACACTTAATTCCAAAGTTGAATTCACTCAGGAATTCAATCCATCTAGCTTGATGAGCATTTAAGTTGGGTTATTCAAACAAATATTTTAAAATGTGATGATTCAACCTCAACTTGAATCTGTCACCCATGAGGTAATGCCTTCACATTTTCAAGGCGTGTACTATGGCAACGAGATCTATATTATGTGTAGCATACTTCTTTTCATGTTCTTTTAAATTTTGTGATTCATAACAAATCCTCACATTTCTGAGTCCAAATGAATTTCACACCTTTCTTATGTAAAGATGTAATGGGATTGGCTATCCTAGAGAAAGCTTCAATAAATCTCCTATAATAACCATCTAACCCCACAAAAGATCTTACCTCATATACATTTCTAGGAGTGGGCCATTCTTGTATAGCGTTGATTTTAGCAAGGTCCATGGTCACTCCTTCGTATGAGATAATGTGATCTAGATATAACAACTACTTTTGATAGAAAATGCACTTACTCAACTTAGCATACATCTAATTTTCTCTCAAATTTTGTAAAGTTACTATTAGATGTTATTCATGCTCTTCCTCTATCCTATAATAGATTAATATATCATCCAAAAATAAAATAATAAACTTGTCATAAATTCTTTGAATACACCATTCATCAAGAACATAAATGTGGATGGTGCATTTGTTAGTCCAAAAGGAAAAACTATGTGTTCATAATTTCCATCCCTGTATCTGAAAGCAATTTTTCTAATATCTTCATTCTTGATACGTACTTGATGATTACACAATCTCAAGACGATATTAGAGAAGACTCTTTCTCCTCACAACTGATTGAATAGATCATCAATCCTTAGTCATGTGTACATGCTTTTAATGGTGGCTTTGTTCAACTGTCTATAATCCACACATAACCTCAAGGTTATGTCTTTATTTCTCACAAAGAGGACAAGTGCTCCCCACGGTGATACATTGGGACGTATATAACCCTTATTCAACAATTCTTCTAATTGCATCTGCAATTCCTTCAATTGAGGCATGCTCATTCTATAAGGAGCTTTGAATATTGGAACAACTCCCAGTACTAAATCGATATCCCTCTTAGGGGGTAATCCTTACTATATAGTGAAAAACATCTTTAAACTCCCACTATATTGCATTATCTTCAATGAATGGTACTCGGGCAGTTTGTAACTCTTCAACATGGATCGAGTACAACTGGAAACCCTTCCTAATACACTTATTCCTGGAATTCCCTTTATTTGAATTGAATTATTGTCCTCATCTAGACATGTAATGGTTTTTTCCATGACGTTCTAGAATGGAAAAACGTGATTCCAACCAATCAATCACAACCAATATATCATACAGAATAAGGGGAATTATATCTAAATCGACCCTTGTTTGGGGCCCATTCATTTCAAAACAATAATCCTTGATCATTGAAGTGACCTTTTGTTTCATTTTGGTCCCTAACTACACAATTATGGACTATATTAATTTACTACTCACTAAGTGACATATTTTAATCACATTAGCATTAATGTCACTATAAGTGGCTCCAAAAATCAGTTAAAATTTAAATTGGTACATCAACAATATTACCTTCAATCTCGATCATGGATGATTTATGGTCTGCTTGTCGATTATCTAGAGTTGCATAAATTCGAGGTATGATACTTGCTACATCTTATACTATGGTAGCTTCTTGAACCTCATATATGTTGACCCCTTTGTTACCCCTATTTGGACATTTATTAACATACTGATCACCTCCATGGTTCCAACATTTAACTTGATATTGATGCCTTTTTCCTACATGATCAACCATCTTTGATTAACTAGACATAATTTTATCTTCGGAATGTTTAGTTTGGTTACCTTTGACATCAAGAGGCTTGGACCCCTTTTTCCTCTGGTCTTTATTGTCTTTTAGTTTACCTTTACAAAATTTGTGCATGTCATGTCTTCCTTTACCTTATTCATGCATGCATTTAGCCTTCCTTATATATTCCTTTAGAGAATGAGGGACATCATAACTAATTTTGTCACAATAGTATGTTGATAATCCACTAAGAAATCGTTGGATTTTAACCTTCTCATATTGGATGACACCAACATACCTTAATAGTCCCAGGAACCTTCTCTCATGCTCCTCCAAAGTCATATCACCCAATTTGAGCTCAAAGAGCTCTTGTATTTTCCTATCATAATAAGGTTGAGACATGTATTCATGCTTAAAATAGATATGAAACTTCTTCTATGAAATATGTCTTTTTCCCACCACTGGTAACCCTTTCCTTGAAGATTGTATATAACAATTTGAGCCTCCTAGTTATCAGAGTAATCATGGAACCACAAATATTTTTTCATTTCTAGTAACCACATTTTTGCACTTTCCCTTGCTTTATCTCCATTAAAAGTAGGAGGTTTGATTTTTCTAAGTTCACCCTATAACATATTCTCATCATATTTCCTCTTCAGATACCATTTGGTTAAAGAGTAACTTTTTTTTTCCAAGTGCCCCATTTATGTGATGGATTTCAACTGACTTATCATGGAAATGATGCCCCATCTTGCTCACAACTCTATTTCTCAAGTGCTAGTGTCTATCAACAAATCCTTTGTTCAAAGAATCTCCTTCTTCCTATCTCATAATGGAAGAGACATGTCGCACTTGATTTTTCTATTGCATCAAGTTTTGAACATTTGTAAATTCACTTGGTTGTGTTGCTCTAGTTTATGTAGTATTTCTTTTTTGGAGAAGTTCCATTGCCTCTACCTTTGTCTTATGGACATTGGATTATGTTCTTTGGGCACTCATTCACACTTCCCCAATGAAAATGGAAAATTTTGGTTCATTCATCATTTTAACTTCACCACTTTCTATTGAATTTGCAATTTGAATAGTTGTCGACTTTGTTAGATATCAATCACAGCCAACCCCAACTAGCACTTCCAGGATCTGGTGGATCCTACACTTAGTAGAACCGCCAAATTTGGCCTAACAGCCAAATTTTTGCACTAAAATAGCATTTTCGCAATTTCAATCCCGCAACAGGATTTCCGCATGTGGGATGCGGGATTCCCGACCAACTCTTCAGAGTTACTCCTCCGCAACTTTTCCGTAAGCGGGTTACAGGATGCGGGATGCCAGCTTTCCAAAGTTGTTCCCTCGCAACTCTCTCTCCACAACTTTTCCTCTGCGATTTCTCTAGCTGTCAAATCTTTGCGGCCTTCACTCCAACCATCGATCTACTTTTGGTGCGGACCTCTCAGATCTCTATGGATCTATTAACTTATGTTGCGGGCTTCTTCTGGATCATTAGATCTTTATCTGCAGACTCAATCTCGACTGTTCATTCTTTGCAAAACTTGTTAATGCCAGAAAATCTGCAGGTTGCGCCGATTGATCATGGGATTGATCAATCCAGCCTACAATCATCTCAATTCTTTATCCTAACACTCTTATGCATGCATCTACACTCTACTTCAACTAGTCAAGCAAGAAATTGATGCGTGAATACAGTAACTTCTCAAAAATACACAAATGTTCAAGAAAATGCCAAAGTCGACTCTATA
This sequence comes from Pseudotsuga menziesii, assembly GCA_001517045.1. Classification (NCBI taxonomy): domain Eukaryota; kingdom Viridiplantae; phylum Streptophyta; class Pinopsida; order Pinales; family Pinaceae; genus Pseudotsuga; species Pseudotsuga menziesii. The sequence goes on from LPNX010258116.1 coordinate 951,782, forward strand.
AGATACACAGTACATGCATAAAGGCTAACAACCCAACAAACACATGGTTAATCCTTCTATTAAGCAACAAAGGAAAATGCACACAACTTGGATCTCTCTTATTTTGGCTCTTCAAAATATTTACAAGTAGGAATTAGATGCAGGTCTTTCCTCTTCTCTACAAATTTAGAATTCTAAATATTGAAGAGAAGAACCCCCTCTACATCTCTAAGTTATCTATTTATGCTAAAATTCTACTCCTATCCTGAGTGGTCCTGCAACTGAAAGCAAACACTATGGTGCATGATAAAAACGTCCTTGTATGAAACAAACTACCGATGACTTGATCTCCATGCAGGGAGTCACAATCCGCAATGATTCCTACGCCACTAATCAGGCTATGAATCAACACAAAACGGTTACAAAAGATGCCACAACATGTGACCAACTCATCACATTGCTGGCATGCCATGATGCTCCTGCATCAGACTCGCAAGGTAGAAAAATTATGAACCTCTGTTCATTAGATCAGCTACAGTGAAACCCTTGGCTTCCAAATCTGCAGCGCTCATCCAAGTAGAATCCTCTATTGGTCACTTCTTCCACTTGACCAAATACTCCAAATAGTCCTTCTTCCTTGTTCTCTTTACCACTTTAGTGCCCAAAATGGCTTCAACTTCCAATGGTTGTGCCACAGGCATCTGCCTCACCCATTGTAAGTCTTCAGTAGGATCTTCACCTTCTATAAAGGTTCCAGTGTCACCTACTACATAAGGATATAGATATGTAACATTGAAGATTGGTGAAATACCAACTCTTGTAGGAATCTCTAACTCATAAGCATTTGCTGAGAATTTCCTGAGTATTCTACAAGGTCCAATCTTCTTCATCTTCAGCTTGTTATACTCCCCTTTTGGAAATCTGTCTCTCTTCAGATATGCTAAGACCAAATCTCCTACTCCATAGTTCTTTTCTCTCCTTTTGGAATCTTCCCTGGCCTTGTAACTGGCGTTACTCTGCTGGAACCTCGTTTTCACTTGCTCCTGGAGTTCATTGATCCTCGTAGCAAACTATTCACCATCAGCACTCCTCTTTTCCAATTGACCTAAGTCATGAAGTTCACACATTCCTCTTGGATGTATTCCATACATAATTTGAAATTGACTCGTCCCTGTACTCCTGTTTGGAAAATCATTATAGGAAAACTCAGCTTGAGCTAACACTCTGTCCCACTGCTTAGGACTCTCGCCAATCAAACTTCTCAACATGTTCCCCTAACTACTTCGGTCTGTCCATGAGACTGTGGGTGATATGCTGAACTGAAATTCATCCTGGTACCCAGCTTCTTCCACAAGGTCCTCTAGAAATGACCCGTGAGATTCACATCTCTGTCTGATACAATGCTTCTAGGTAAACCCTGTAGCTTCACAACTTCATCAAAGAACAAGTTAGCAATATATGTGGCATCATTAGTCTTGTAACATGGAATTAAACATGCCATCTTAGTGAATCTATCAATAACCACGAAGATAGAATCATGCCCCTTCTGAGTTCTTGGCAAACCCATAATGAAATCCATACTCACAGAATCCCAAGGCTTGGTTGGAACGGGAAATGGTGTATACAATAATGTGTCCTAGCTTCTCCCTTTAGCATGTTGGCATACTCTGCATATATTCATGAACTTCTCAACTTTAGACCTCATCCTTTGCCAAAAACAAAAATGACCCAACTGTCCAAAGGTTTTATCCCTTCCAAAGTGACTTGCCATACCTCCATTGTGTTTTTCATGTATCAAGTTCTCTCTCATGGAACACTTGGGTATGCACAATTTACTATTTTTAAAGAGTAAACCATCTTGTAGGGTATACTCCATCCATGGCTCTCTGTCCACCTCCAATGGATTTTTACAAGCCCTATAAGCCTCCTGGAAATTAATGTCAGCTTCATATAAATATCTCAAATGCTCAAATCCCAAGACTTGGATCTGATTCTCTTGCATAATCAACAATCTCCTACTCAAGGCATCAACTACTTTGTTTGACTTCCCACTTATGTGTTTCAACACAAAGGTAAATATCTTTAAGAACTCAACCCACTTGACATGTTTCAGGTTCAACTTAGGTTGCTGCATAATATACTGCAATGCATGGTTGTTAGAGTACAACACAAATTCTCTAGGAATCAAATAGTGCCTCTAATGCTTCATTTCTTGAACAATAGCATAAAAATACTTGTCATAAGATGAATACTTCTGCTTGGCATCATTCAGCTTCTCACTAAAATACGTTATAGGCCTATCCCCCTGACTGAGTATAGCTTCGATTGCTACTCCACTAGCATCACACTTCACTTGGAAAGGGTGGTTGAAGTCTGGTAACTTCAATACTGGTTGTTCAATGATCTTCTTCTTCAAGAACTGAAAGCTCCTTTCAACCTCTACCATCCATTGAAATGGTTGTTTATCCTTCTTAATTGTCTAGACAATAGATGCACAAATACCACTGAAACTCTTTATAAACTTCCTATAGAAACTTTCCAATCCATGAAAGATTCTTACCTCAAATATGTTCCTAGGTGAAGGCCAATCAATGATTGCTTGCACCTTTTCTGGATCCATCTTCAACCCATCTCTTGAGATAACAAAGCCCAAATATACTAGATCTGTCTTCATGAATGTTCACTTCTTCACATTTATCAGCAACTTTTCCTGTTGTAGCCTCTCTAAAACATATCTCAAATGTTTCATATGCTCTTCTTCTATTTGGATAAAAACCAAAATGTCATCAAGGTAAACTATCACAAACTTACCTATGAAATCTCTCAAGACTTCATTCATCAATCTCATAAAAGTGCTTGGTGTGTTGGACAATCCAATTGGCATGACCAACCACTCATACAACCCATAATTTGTTTTAAAGGTTGTCTTTCACTCATCTCCTTATTTGATCTTGATCTAATGATATCCACTCTTCAAATCTAGTTTTGAAAAGAATTTTGCCCCACTTAGGCAATCCATTGTGTCATCCATCCTTGGTAATGGAAACCTATATCTGATAGTAATCTTATTAATTTCTCTAGAGTTGACACACATCCTCCACTCACCATCCTTCTTTAGTGTCAGTACTACTGGTACTGCACATGGACTTAGACTCTTCTGGACCAATCCTTTGTCCAACAATCCTTGGACCTATTTCCTCAATTCTTCATTCTCTTGAGGTGTCAATCTATATGCTTCCTTGTTTGGTAAGCTGGCTCCTGGAATAAAATCAATTTGATGACGTATATCTCTCCTTGGTGGTAACTCATTGGGTAAATCATCCACCATAATGTTACTATACTCACTCAACATCTCCTGAATCTCCTCAGGTAGATCTGCCATGCTGGTCTTCATCGTCACCACTCTTGGCTTACATACCACAACATAATTCAACTCTTCCTTCTCAATCTGTTGCAAATATTCCTTTCTTGACAACATCAAAACTTTAGGTGCTGACTGTCCTGATGTACTACCTTCTTGTAAAGGGTGAAGTACATGTGTTATCCCATTCTTCTCGAAACTATAATAGTTACTCCTACCATCATGAGTTACTTTCTTATCAATTTGCCACGGTTTGCCTAACAATATATGGAAAACATCCATGGGCATCACATCACACAGAATCTTGTCCTTATATGGACCTATTTGGAAATCAACTACACACTACTCACTTACCAGGATTTGATGTCCTTGATATAACCAAGATACTTTTTATGGAACATGATTCTTGGTCTTCTTCAAACTCAACTTCTCCACCATCTATGTGGAAACAAGATTGTCAATACTACCACTGTCAATTACCATCTTACAACACTTCCCTTGGACTTTACACATAGTCCTGAATAAATATTTCCGTTGAGTAGGCTCCGCATGCTCCTTCTTCGGTTTCAACAAGACTTTATTCATCATCAATGACTCTCCTGTCTCAGGAAAAACTTCCTCTACGGTCAAATGTTCTTTCTGCTGCTCATTCTGAGCTACATAGGCTCCTCTCTATCTTACGTCTTCCTTCCCTAGAAATTCAAATGATTTATGCCCCAACTGGTTGCATTTGTAGCATCTAACAATAGCGTCTCTGCCTCTTCCTCTACCTCTACCTCCTTGGTAAGGTCCTATTCTCCTAGAGTCACCTCCTCTACCATGTTGATCTTGCTGGTTAGAGTTACTGGACTCTCCTCTCTGCACTCCAAATCTTCCTCTTCTAGTCACTTTCCCTCTTCCTCTAGCTGAACCGCGACCTCTATTGAAGCTCTGCTTCCTCGCTATCTTTTCTTCTGCCCTCAAGGCACACTGATACGCCTCTTCCATCATTCTGGGCAATATCATGCTGATCTCTTCTTGGATATCCATCCTTAGACCATTCACATATCTAGCAGCCTTCTCTGCTGATTCTTCTGCATATCCAGCCCTTAGGTTTACTTTGTAAAACTCTTCAGTGTACTCCCTCACTGTTAATAATCATTGCCTAAGGTTCTGTACTTGTCTATATAGAATTAACTGGTAATATTTGGGAAAGAACTTATCCCTCATCTTTGCCACCATTCTATCCCATCTTTTTACCAATGGCTTATTCTTCCTCCTTCTTTCTGTTTGCACACTATCCCACCACAAGGATGCATGCCCTTTCAACCTCATCACAGCCAATCTGACTCTCTTGTCTTCTTCTACCTCAACATACTCAAATTAATTATCCAACTCATTGATCCAGTCAATGAGATGCTCCACGGCGATACTTCCATCACAGGTAGGCAACTCCGGTCTTGGCCTTGAAGTCACTCCCATAATAGATCTGAAATATCTTAACTCGGGTGTTTCCTACATAGGTGCAGCTTCTTATTTTTGTTCTTCATCCTTGGTTTCACTTACATTCCTTGCTTTTGGGTCTCTTCATCTGTTCGTTTCCATGGCTTTTAGTAGTGCCCTTAACTCCCTCATTTCCTCTAAAACTTATGCGTTCCCCGCTGGTCGACCTCTGTCGTGACCTCTTGCTCTTCCAATGCGCATAGCCATCTTCTCACACTAAGCCTCTGCAATAATAGTTCTCTTTCACATTGTTACAACTTACCTCATCAAGCCTCTTCTCAGCCCTTGGTCTTTTGGAAACGATGGTCCTCTATCTAGAGCCTCTTGAGCACTCTTCTTGGCTCTTTCCAGGCTTCTATAGCTACGCTTCTTTCTCACACGAGCTCCTTCTTGCTCCTTCAGAAATTATACCCACAATCTCAACTAGGGAATTTCTCAACAGGAAATCTCTTTCAGCTCTGATACCAAAACGTTTGCAGGACGGGGATTGATCACAACCAACCCCAACCAACACTTCTAGGATCTGGTGGCTCCTACACTTAGCAGAACAGCCAAAATTTTTCACTGAAATAGCCTTTCTGTAATTTCAATCCCGCAACTGGATTTCTGCATGTGGGATGTAGGATGCCTGATCAACTCTTCAGAGTTACTCCTCCGCAACTTTCCTTCCACAACAAATTTTCCACAAGTGGGTTGCAAGATGCCAGCTTTCCAAATTTGTTCCCCCGCAACTCTCTCTCCACAACTTTTCCTTTGCGATTTCTCCAGCCGTCAGATCTTTGCGGCCTTCACTCCAACCGTCGATCTACTTTTGGTGCAGACCTCTCAAATCTCTGCAGATCTGTTAACTTCCTCGCAACTTCTGTTACGGGCTTCTTCTGGACCGTCAGATCTTTATCTACAAACTCAATCTCGACCGTTCATTCTCTGCAAAACTTGTTAATGGCATAAAATCTATGGGTTGCGTCGGTTGACCAATCCAGCCTGCAATCGTCCCGATTCTTTAGCCTAACACTCTTATGCATGCATCTACACTCTACTTCAACTAGTCAAGTAAGAAATTGATGCGTGAATACAATAACTTCTCATAAATACACAAATGTTCAGGAAAATGCCGAAGTCAGCTCTATAAGATACACAGTTCAACACAATACATGCATAAAGGATAACAACCAAACAAACACATGGTTAATCCTTCTATTAAGCAACAAAGGAAAAAGCACACATCTTGGATCTCTCTTCTTCCGACTCTTCAAAATATTTACAAGTAGGAATCAGACGCAGGTCTGTCCTCTTCTCTGCAAATTCAGAATTCTAAATGTTGAAGAGCAAAACCCCCTCTGCATCTCTAAATTTTCTATTTATGCTAAACTTCTACTCTTATCATGAGTGGTCCTGCAACTGAAAACAAACACTACGACGCATGATGAAAATGTCCTTGTCTGAAACAAACTACCGACGGCTTTATCTCCATGCAAGGAGTCGCGATCCGCAATGATTCCTATGCCACTAATAAAACTATGACTCAGCACAAAACGGTTACAAAAGATGCCAGAACATGTGACCAACTCATCACATTGTTGGCATGACACGATGCTCCTGCATCACTTGTACACACACTTTAACCTTATCATGCATGTATATTTCATTTTTAGGGTTTTCATTCAATGGTTTAATTATGGTTTAATCATATCATATACAATATGATACAAATCCCTATTCCATAATGCATGATGTTCGAGAGTTGAAACCTTTTCTTTGATACGACTCTACAATGTACCTCGATATGCTAAAAAATCCTCAACAACCTCACTAGAACATCCAAGAAACCCCAAAGTCTACGGGTATATCAAATAGGAAAAACTTTTTCCTATGGTGAATCAATACTCTTGCCATAGACAATCCACCACATTCAAACAACTCTAGAACGAATTAACTCATAGGAAACGAAACAACTTCATACGTGAAGCATGTATTCACCACAACATAAATTCCATTTATAATACTTTTTTACAACAAATTGCATCTATTGGTTACAACATAAACCCAAAACAATAATTTCATATGCATACTTCTTTGTTACTCATGTAGGAAAACATGCATAAACAATTATATATAATTTAAGTATAAATAATCCAAGTGAAATTCTCCATACTAGGCATAAGTAATAATACAAATCTTATCAATCATTACCCAAAACCATAGAATTGCACCAACATTTTCATTAAGCATAAATATTTCCGTCTAATAACATTATGAAGCTCTCAAGTACTCCAAGAACATCGTATTAGAGCTCAATTATATCAAAAATCACTTAAATACAATATTAACCATTCTGCTACAAGTCACGAACCTTTAATGAACCTTTCATTTGATATTCAAGCATCATACATTCACACCATAATGCATATACAACACACAATACAACCCAAAAATAAACAGGTTCCCAATAATCCTTAACACATAACAACAAGAATAGGAAAACATTCATTCCAATTCCCTTTACATATTCATCAAACTAGTTACAAACATACAACCTTTCAGATAGAAACATGCAAATTACATCCATATATAACCATGCACTATACATAACTCAATTATTTAGTAATTCTTTCCATTCATTAATTGTAGAATTAAATATAATTCATTACGATGTAGGACATAATACTTATCCAGATGAATTCAATGCAACAATAATTCAAATCCTCCATGAATCACTCCATTCATTAAATAATACACAATAATAAAATGGTTGATATAGAGCAAAAGCACTTATCTGAATACTTAAGAGCTTGAGCAACTAGCTACGTGTGAGACATGTTCCACCCAACCATATGTTGCCTTGCTCATAAATCTATGAGCAAGGCGCCATTCCTAAGAGGATATTATGAATCCACCAGGGCAACGCTTAAGGTTGATAAAGATGGGGAATAAACATGTGAACATAGTAATTCCCCACCATGTTATCTCTCATGGATTGGCACTCACCAATTTCACACCAATAAGATGGTTCTTTCTTTCCAATTCCAAGAACTTGGATTAGACTAGTTCCAAACCAAACAGTGCAGTCCCTTCCTCGGTATCTATTCCATAAACACAATAGTGAAATACCTTACACTAGGTCACCATTATCAACCAATGTCCATAATTTCCACCAAGGAAGGTTCACACACAGTTCAACATTTCATTAGTAACTCAATTATGGTTTTTGACATGACAATCATTGACCAACAATTATCAGTTATCAAAATTTCAACTTCATAACAAAACTTGAATGATAAATTTATAACCCACACCCCCCATTCCAGGCAGCATGGTGCACTAGTATAAGATCAAAAGACAACAAAATCCCCTTGCCTCTATGTGAGCAAGAGAGTGAGAGAGAGCGTCCAACTATTCCTACATGCATGATTTAGCTACATGGCTTTCTTTTCCCAACATGGTATCTCCCCAAAAGACTCACATCCCATATGTTTATTAAACTTTCATTTAACATGCCACTAAACCTTAGTTTTGCATGAAGGATAAATTATAAAGCTCAAAAAGGTAATAAGGATTCAAAATATTATTAAAATTCTTTAAGGTTCAAGGTTAATGCTAGGATCATGCTATAACCTCCCTCCCCTAGGCTGTTCACATCCCGCTTTCCTTCTCATTGGTGGATTCATAGGTCCCCATTCTTCAGTGTTTGCCTTAGCCACAACCAGCTATATTTTTATATTAATATTTCAAAATACAATTTGTTCATCTTTTCAGGCATATCATCGTCAATGTGTATATCATTATATAAGGGGTTCAAAACTGGAGTGTTACATTTTGCATCTTGGAGTAGTTTATATGTCTTTAAAACCTCCTCTCCTCTCTTGTGTTATCCTAAACTTGGTATGAGGCATTCACAACATTTAATTCGTAACATACCATGATTCTTTGTGAATGAGAGTGTCTGCAAAGGCACTAGCCCGTCTAGTAAATAATGGTTTTTGGTTGCAAGAAGAATATGCGTGCATAATAATATTGTAAATTGTATATGCTTGGTATTCCCTTCCTCTTTAGTGAGATGTGTTTGTGTGGGTAGATGTGTGTAATAATAAACAAGATAAAACCAATAAAATACAATATAGTTATCCACTTCACAAGTACCCTTTAGAGTTCTCATTTTATTAGATGTTGCAAATAGTGTTTGTTTTTACTCCCATTTCAAAAAGTGGTGTTACCAATAGCATTTTTTTTTTGAGTTAGTTTATTCATAGTATGAATCTTCTTAATTATAAAATATAAAAAACAAATGTTTTCTTTTTGTTTTTTAGAATGCCCTGCATTTTAAATACAATACAAAATATTGATTTTAGACACTACATCAAAATATATTGTACTTCAAAATATCACCTATAGTTGTAATTAAACCAACATATATCCATCTTAAACCGAGATCTATCAAGCATCAAGAGGGATCCAATTTCTTGAGGTGTAATTTTTTAATCTTAAACTCAAGAAATTTGATCCCTCTCTTACTTGATATATATCCGTGATTTTTTTTAGGTTGACATGGATTTTTACTTACTTTTCATAATTTTTTATTTTATGAGCTGACATGATTTTTTTTAATAACTTTTTATTTTTGGTAATGTAACGTTACTTTACATTATGTTATGTTACCCTACATGACAATATCTCCTCCATACTTCAACAAAATGCCATATCAAATAAAACATTTTCATGGTATAAATTGAAAAAAAAAACAATATTTACATTTTTTTATAAAGACAGGGGACAACCCTATCTAAGTTCCCTTCTTGGCTTGAATAATCCCAATGATGATCCATTAATTAACACTACAAAGGATACAATCATGACACCACTCATTACCCAAATCACCGAATGAATTTGAAATCCCCCACATGTATCAACAATGATATCAAGTATGACCAACTAACCCCGTTGTATTCTTTTAAACAATCCATATTTATGACCATTATAGGCTTCCTTTTGGTTTTGATGGAGTGGAAAGACTCCTGTGTTACACCAATCACCTCATGGATTGGTCTCACTAAAAGAAACTTCAATTTCTTTTAAGAAATTGACTTGGATAGCAAGTCCTTCACCCTCCTCACTACCAGATTAAAACAAAGGTGTAAATACAATTGTATAAATATTTTGTTATCTACTCCTCAAAGGTAATGGCATTGTATGTTTTTGGAATTAATGCCAAAAAGCGTTATTATAACTTTGAAATGTTTGATGACTAGTTGTGTTTAGTTAGCTGACTTCTAGGTTTGCACTTTATTTTATGTAGGGCACATATACGCAGTGTTTTCCCCAAGAGGAAATGGTTGACACACTAACTATTGGCTGACACATTGCTTGGATGGGAATCGAACCCTCATTGACTCATTAAGCGACTCTGAGGGCAATTAGTTTCCAATTGGGTTGATGGTTATCAAAGGAGAATATTTGACATAGGTTTCCCACCCATAAAAGAAAAAAGGTTATGTATTTGAAGATTGTAGACCAGGTCAAACTGTATACCATTATAGAAACTTAGTTATTGGCACAAACCTCCAACTGCAAATAATGCCAAGAGATAACTCATCAAAGTCATAATATTTTTTGCCTTACTTCGAGCACGAGAGGCTAAAGGATACCGTTGCTATTAGAGGTGATCTCGATGGTCTAATCGAATGACCATAGGTAGATAGTCAAGTATTTTGGTTTCATGGTCTCATTGATTATTTACAGCTTGATAGATTGATAAATTGCATAGAATTCTACAACTTGATAAATTGCACAAGCTTCATCATGGATTGGTTGTATTATATTCATACTTACATGACTCGTGCCATATATCCCTAGACCATTATCTAACACTCTATCTGGGATATGTCTACTGCATCTGCCTTGAATCTCGAAGTTGGTCCTATAAGGACATTAGTCAACACCCCAAGTATTCATGGAACTTCCTAATTCAAGTGTTAAAATAAGGTATTAAAAGCTTCCCATACTTAATAACCTAGAAATCCTAACTTGCAAACCCTATAGCCAATCCTCGTAACCCTAGTTTTCACCGTAAACCCTAGTTTGAATTCTAAACCATAGAAACCCTAGTTTGTAGCCTAGAGACTAGTTTGTACTGTAGGTCCTTGTGTTAGTGAACCATATTAATTGTAGCCTATGATGTAGAGTGTTTTTTAACATTGTAAAATGAAGAAAAAGAAAAGTATCCACATGACATACCACATCAAGAGCATCCATTACTGACATACTACATACTACACCAAGAGCATACTACATACTACATCGATAACATCCATTACATGACATACTGCATCAAGAACCTATAACATCCCCGACCCTTCGACCGATGAAGAGGACGCTACCATACAAATATCTATCTGGGCAACTAGCCCCATGAACATGTACATACATAAATACTGAAATGATTTGAAGTAAAACATGCATACATTGTTACCATACAGCGGAAGCAAAACCATACATTCAAGCATTTAGCATGTTCATCATTTTCATTAAAACAACAAAATACAATTTGCAGAGATGAGATAATCAAGAATACTTATCTTATGAAGAATTCATCTCGCAACCAGCTACGTCACTGCAACGTTCCACCCAACCATAGGCCAGTGTGTTCCTTAATCTCTCAGCAACACTGCCACCCCCGAGTTGGGCATGATTCCCCAGGGAATAAGGAACTAAGCAGGCTCACACATAGCCAAAATACACAAATCAGCCAAGCCAACACAGTTGGGTTTATTAGGCCATCAAGGAGCTGGGAAAAGCTTAATGCTAAGCTGGTGAGCTCGTTGAAGAGCTAAGGACACCTACACCAGAACTAGCCTGACTTCTAGGACACCCACACACACCCAACACAAGGAATCAGTCCCTTCTTTGCTACACAGTCCCTCGGGCCCTGAATTCCCTTCCAATGCTATTCAGGGGTTATGGAGAAGAAAGCCAGCCCTCTATCTTTGTCTATGAGGCTCCCAAACACACCAGGTTTATCAAGCATACCAAGTCTTCATTCCCACTCCCACATAGTCTAAAGACCAACCACTGCATACACACAACAAAATGAGCAATTCACAGTTCTGACTGGGAAATTCAATTCTTGAGTCCTTCTTGGCCCTATCGTGGCCAAAACAACTCAATAATATCCCACAACAAACCAAAATCATGGGGAAACAACAGCCCCAATCTCACCCTTGAAGAAACGGGAAATACACAGCCCGAAATTGGAAGAGGAGATCCGACTCTTAGCCTGGACAGGGGGACATATACAAAGAACCACAAAATTGGTATGGAAAATACACACATACAACCCAGAACGTGAATGGTTCATTCACAGGAAAATCGTGAATGCCAGAAAACGGCTCCCCCAGCTCTCTGTGTGAGGAAACAATCCCAACCTGTGCGTGAGGAGAAGAGAACGACTCTCTGCGTGAGGATGGGCAAGAATGGAAGAATGGAGTCATGGTGCTTCCCCCTGCCCATGTGAGGGTGAATGCGTCTGCTGGTGGAGTGTGCGTGTGGGCAAGGACTAACAGTCTTGCCACACGCCACTGCCCAGTAATAACTACCCAACTAACATAAGAGGTTTTTAATTTGGTAGTTGATTGATTGAGACAAGGGAAGGTGAGTAAGTCAAAAGGGTGGGTGGCAACTAAATGGGTTTAATAGTTGACGCTTGGCTTTTCCCCATTGGCTCAAGGTTTAATAATCCCCCCCTCCTTATCCTTAGGAAAATCATGCCCTTTTCATCATGGTTGCATTGACATAGCTGGTTGGGGTTCATTTTAATTAAAAATGCATAATTACATGATGTCAGAATTAATATGTGTCGGATAGCACGATATACCATCGGCAACGATTTCAATCGCCAAAACATAACACAACCAAATCGATGGTGGGGCTTTTGCCTTTAGCTCCACACCATGATTAATTACAATATATACATAATATACATTTAATGCAAACAGGGTCAAAACCGGGGTGTTACATTCCCCTCCCCCTTCAATAGCACTGTCCTCAGTGCTTTACAAAATTTGAACAAAATGCTACACTAGTACCGCCTCAGTGTTCCGTAGAATTGAACAAAAATGGATGTGCCAATCACATGGCATCTTCTAGCTCCCACGTAGCCACTTCAGGCCCGTAGTGCTCGCATTGCACCTTTACCTGCCCTATGGCTCGGTTCCGGAGCATTGTGACCTTTCTGTCGAGGATGCACATTGGCTCGATTTGGAACTCTCCTTCGGGTTCCACCTGAATCACATCCCAATTTATCACATGGATAGGATCATGTACATATTTCTTAAGCAAATAAACATGAAAAACATTATGAGCTCTAGTGCTAGCAGGCAATGCAAGTCTATATGCAACTAGACCTATTCTTTCAAGCACTTCAAACGACCCACAATATCTTGGTGACAACTTGACACAAGTTCCAAGATTCAAGGAACTCTTCTTTGCCTTCACTCTGAGGTAAACATGATCCCCAACACTGAACTCCCTATTCGCCCTATGCTTATCTGCATAACTTTTCTGTCTGTCCTGTGCTGCTTTCAGATTCTGCCTGATCTTTACAACCTCCTGCTCCATTTCCTTGAGCAATTCTGGACCAAGCACAACCCTGTTCACTGGATTATCCCAAGTCACTGGTGTCCTACACCTTCTTCCATACAAAGCTTCATACGGACTCATCCCCAAGGATGCCTGCTATCCATTGTTATAAGCAAACTCTACAAAGTGTAAGTAATCTTCCCACTTGGTTGGTTTGTCCATCATATACATGCAAATCATGTCTTCAAGCACTTGATTAACTCTCTCTGTCTGCTCATCTATCTGAGGATGGTATGCAGTGCTGAAGTTTAGCTTCGCACCCAAATCTGCAAACAACCCCTTCCAAAAGTTGGTAGTGAACTTGACATCTCTGTCAGAGACTATTGCCTTAAGAAATCCATGCAATTTGAAAATATCCTTCATGAATATCTTTGCAATGTCATCGGTCTATGTGTAGACTTCACTGGTATAAAATGTGCTACCTTTGTCAACTTGTCTACCACAACCATGATGGAATCATGTTGTCTCCAAGTCATTGGCAATCCCGTAATAAAATCCATGGAAATAACTGCCCATTTCCATTTTGGAACTGGCAAAGGCTACAACAAACCAGCTGGGTGTTGATGCTCAACCTTTACCTACTAACATTTAATGCACCTTGAAATGTATTCAACCATGTCCATTTTCATTCCCGGCCAAAAGTACTATTTTCTGGTGGTAGCAATTGTCTTCTGGTATCTTGGGTGACCAGAATATGGAGCTTGATGGATTTCATCCATAACAGCTCTCCTCAACATTGCTGCATTTGGAATATAAATTCTGCCTTTATAAGTAAGAAGTCCATCTTCTTCCAATTTATATCCCACATACCTCTTCTCAAGACTTTGCTGCTGCAATTTGTCTTTTACCAGCTCATACAATTCATCTCCAGCAGTGTGATTAACAATCTGATGCTTCAAATCTGATTGGCAAATACTAAGAGATGCCACATGCATTTCCTGCACCTTCCTGCTGAGTGCATCAGCTACCTTATTCTCTTTTCCCTTTATGTGCTTGATTTCAAAATCAAACTCACATAAAAACTCTAGCCATCTCGCTTGCCTAGAATTCAGAGTAGGCTGATCAAATAGATACTTCAGACCACAATGGTCTATCCTTAGTTCAAATCTTCTACCCATTAAGTAACTCCTCCACCTCTTGAGAGCATGTACTATGGCTGCAAGCTCTAGATCATGAGTGGCATAATTCTTCTCATGCTCCTTCAGCTTTCTTGACTCATAGCATATCACGTGGTTGTCTTGCATAAGGACTCCTCCAAGCCCTTGTTCACATGCATCAGTACACACCACAAAATCTTTCTCTAGGTCTGCCACTTTCAATACTGGTGCACTGGTGAGAAGATTTTTCAACTGCTGGAAGCTTTATTCACACCTCGATGTCCATTCAAAATTTATCCCCTTCTTTTGCAAAGAAGTGATGGCATGTGCAACTTTGGAGAATCCTTCAATGAATCTCCGGTAGTATCCTGCAAGTCCCATAAAAGATCTTACATCTATCACATTTCTTGGAGTAGGCCAATTCATAATGGCTTCAATCTTTTTAGGGTCCATGGATATACCCTCTTCTGAGATAATGTGACTCAAATACTAAATTCTATCTCTATAGAAGTCACACTTGCCCAGCTTTGCATACAACTGATGCTCCCTGAGCAATTTCAATGTCAATCTCAAATTCTCTTCATGCTCTTCCTCATTCTTAGAATAAATAAGAATGTCATCAAGGAAAACAAGAACAAACTTGTCCAAATACCTGCTAAAGACACTGTTCATACGGCACATAAATGTAGCGGGTGCATTTGTGAGGCCAAATGGTACCACTACAAACTCATAATGTCCATACCTTGTTCTAAAGGCTGTCTTATGAATGTCTTCATCCTTTATTCTCACCTGATGGTAACCAGACCTCAAGTCAATCTTGGAAAATACCTTTCCTCCTCTCATTTGATCAAAGAGGTCATCAATCCTAGCCAAAGGATATTTATTCTTCACAATAAACTTGTTCAATTGTCGGTAATCAATACACAATCTGAGTGTACCATCTTTCTTCTTTACAAATAGAACTGGTGCTCCCCAAGGAGACACACTCGGCCTGATATACTTCTTTTCCAACAACTCTTGTAGTTGCATATTCAACTCTAGCATCTCGGGCGTACTCATTCTGTAGGGTGTCTTGGACACGGGTGTTGCTCCTGGCACAAGTTCAATTGTGAAATCAATGTCCCTCTTTGGAGGAAGCCCTGGAATCTCATCAAGAAACACATCCTTGAATTCCTATAACACCTGATAGTCCTCCAACCTAGGAGTTTCATCCTTCGATGCCTCCAAAATATGAGCTGCATACAACTGACAACCTTTCCTACAAAAATTATTCAACTGCATTGCTGAAACCTGCCTTACTGAAATCACCTTTGGAATACCTTTCAAAACTTTTGGGTTCCCTGCTTCATCCATGCATTCGAAAGTCTTATTGCAACAGTCAAGCTCTACCTTGTGAGATTCTAACCAATCCATTCCAATGAGAACATCATAGGAACCAAGCGGTAGAACATTCGGATCTACACAAGTGACCAATCCATTCATGACCAATGGACATTTCTCTACCACTTCACTAACCTTTCTCTTAGTTCCAGTGGCTAGCTGAACTAACCAAGATTTTCTATGCTTTACTTTCTTAAAAGCACAAATCTCCACTACTCTAGGGGTAATGTAACTGTGAGTAGAAATGGGGTCAATCAAAATAGAAACAGATTGTTCAACAATCTTACCTACAACTTCAACCACAGTTGACTGGTGATCTGCCTGGTAGTCCTCTAGTGCTGCATAGATCCTGGTGACGACCCTTGCTACTTGACCCATTGTTTTTGCTTCTTGAATGTTGTAAGCTAGCCTTGCACTCTCATTCTCGAGTGGACAACTTCTGCGCATGTGGGGTCCTCCACATTTCCAACATTGGAGTGGTCCTCTATTATGCTGTGGATCTTTAGACTTTTTTCCTATCACTCCAACTGGCTTACTCACAGCTTGGAATGGCTACTTCTGCAGGTTCCTGAAGTTAGAAGGTTTGAAACCTTTCTTTCTTTGGTCAAACTTCTCATTCTTCTTGTCCTTCCATGCCTTATGGTAATCAGGTTTACCTTTGCTTTGCTCATAGCAATACTTAGCCTTCCGTATTGCTTCTTCAAGAGTTCTAGGTTCATAAAACTCAATTATATCTTTGTAAGACTGAGTCAATCCACTCAGAAAATGCTGGACCTTCACTTTTTCATCTTTGATATACTTGACATACCTCAACAATTCCAAGAATTTATTCACATACTCTTCCATGGTCTGTTATCCCAATCTCAGCTCATGGAACTCCTTAATCTTGTCATCATAATACATGTCAGAGAGGTATTTCTGCTTGAAATACTTCTTGAACTGTTTCCACTTAAGTCTCCTTTCATTGATCCTCTTTACTTGCTTGAAGTGTTCCCACCAAATGGATGCTTTTCCATTCAGATGAATATGGCAACCCTTGCCTTCATGTTTCCTGAAGAATCCTGAACTTGGAAGTACTTCTTTATCCTAAGAAGCCAAGCTTCAACCTCTTGTCCAATCTTTACCTCACCGTCAAATGCAGGAGGTTTAGCCTTCTTAAATTCATCCTGAGAGCGATCCCTATGGTGCTTCTTTCTCTTTCCCTTACGAGAAGAAGAGCTTGAATCTCCACTGGATTCTTCGGAGTTAGATGATCTACCATAAGTCCGTCTTCTTCTCCTAGTACTACTCTTACTGCCTTCTGGTTTTACTGTACCCTATCCAGAGTCTATCTTCCTTTGTAAGTCTGTCAAACTCTGCAACATAGTAGCATTCAATTGATGTTGCTCTTCCTGGGCTTTTATTAAGCTTCTCATGGTGGCTGCAATATCTGGCGGTGTCTCTTGGAATCTCCTTCCATTAGACTCTATGTCATCATTTCCAACTCGAACATTTTCTCCCATGGCATCTTGCGCACGCTCGTAGGAATCCCGAGCATCATATCCGTCATGGGTCCTCATGTCTGAACCACCACTTACTTTACCAAACCGCACTACCTGGAATACTGCCCTTGAAGGTGACTATTGATTCTGCAAACGTGTTAGTAACACAACTATTAGCCGCATAACATTTACAAATGAGAATTACTTACCTTCTCTTGGAAAAATCATACAATTACGATTTTTCCCAAACACAGAATTTTCTTCCTCAAAGAACAACCGTCTCACGGGAACGACAGGGGTTAAGGGGGCTTGCCCCCTTGTGGCTTACTGCAAGGTGGGTCGAGGGAAGCGCCCTCATTTTTTTCTTTTTTTGTTGTAAATATTTGATTTTCGCGCAATCTGGCGGATAAGATCGCTGCCATTATTCTCCTTTCCAACCCTGTAAATCCACTGAAAAACTGCTGAAAATCCCATTGAAAAACTGCTGAAATTAGCTGAAAAAAATCCCACTGAAAACTCAATTTTTTTTGTCATATCAGATCTCTTCCCAACTAGCCATTCGATGTATCAAATCCCTAATTGACTATGCTTCCAATACCTTGGTGGACTGATCTTCATCTGTCTTTCGACGCACATCGGCTGTCCAATCCTCTAAATTTTTCTGACGTTTCGGACCAATCTTCCTCTAGCTTCTGACACATCGGCTGACCGATCCTCTAAATTTTTCTGACGTTTCGAACTGATCTTCCTCTAGCTTCCGACACATCGGCTGACCGATCCTCTAAATTTTTTCGACATTTCCTGTAGTCAGAAAAAATTTCAGAAAAAAATCTCTTCTTTCTTTCACCGCATCGGTTGCTCGATCATCTATCATTTTCCGATGCTTCGGCTTCCTTTAGGAGATCCTTGCTGACACCTTGGCTCCGCTTCAGTGAACAACTTCTGACGATTTCGATACTTCAAAATTTTTCAGAAATTTTTTTCTCGCTACGTTTTCCTTGTCGGTTGGACTTCCACCTAGGTTATTTGACGTGTCGGATGAGCTTTCGGCTAAGTCCTCCGACGTATCGGATGAGCTTCAGCCTAAGCCATCCGATAATTTTCATATTAGAATTTTTTTTTGAAATTTTCCTCTCACTCTCTCTGATTTCTCATTTTTTTTCCTTGTTGGGCAGAGGGTAACTTGCCTCTGTCACTGATTCTTCATGGCCCATTAAGGCCCATGCTGCAACGTGTGCTCTGATACCACACAGTAACATCCCCGACCCTCTGACCGGCGAAGATGATGCTACCATACCAATATCTATCCGGGCAACTAGCCCCATGAACATGTACATACATAAATACTGAAATTCTTTGAAGTAAAACATGCATACATTGTTACCATACAGTGGAAGAAAAACCATACATTCAAGCATTTAGCATGTTGATCATTTTCATTCAAACAACAAAATACAATTTGCAAAGATGAGATAGTTAAGAATACTTGTCTTATGAAGAATTCATCCCGCAACTAGCTACGTTGCTGCAATTTCACCCAACCATAGGCCAGTGTGCTCCTTAATCTCTCAGCAACACTGCCACCCCCGAGCTGGGCATGATTCCCCAAGGAATAAGGAACTAAGCAGGCTCACACATAGCTAAAATACACAAATTAGCCAAGCCAACACAGTTGGGTTTATCAGGCCATCAGGGAGCTGGGAAAAGCTGAATGCTAAGCTGGTGAGCTCATTGAAGAGCTAAGGACACCTACACCAGAACTAGCCTGACTTCTAGGGCACCCACACACACCCAACACAAGGAATCAGTCCCTTCTATGCTACATAGTCCCTCAGGCCCTAACTTCCCTTCCAGTGCTATTCAAGGGTTGTGGAGAAGAAAGCCAACCCTCTAGCTCTGTCTATGAGGCTCCCAAACACACTAGGTTTATCAAGCATACCAAGCCTTCATTCCCACTTCCACACAGTCCAAAGACCAACCACTGCATACACACAACAAAATGAGCAATTCACAGCCCTGACTGGGAAATTCAATTCCTGGGTCGTACTTGGCCCTATTGTGGCCAAAACGACTCAATAATATCCCATAGCAAACCAAAATCATGGGGAAACAACAACCCCGTTCTCACCCTTGAAGAAACAAGAAATAGATAGCCCGAAATTGGAAGAGGAGATCAACCTCTCAGCCTGGACAAGGGGACATATACATAGAACCACAAAATTGGTATGGAAAATACACACACACAGCCTAGAACGTGAATGGTTCATTCACAGGAAAATCATAAATGCCAGCAAAGGGCTCCCCCAGCTCTCTACGTAAGGAAACAATCCCAACCTGTGCATGAGGAGAAGAGAACGACTCTCTACGTGAGGATGGGCGACAATGGAAGAATGTAGTCGTGGTGCTTCCCCCTACCCACGTGAGGGTGAATGAGTCTGCTGGTGGAGTGTGCATGTGGGAAAGGACTAACAGTCCTACCACACACCACTGCCCAGCAATAACTGCCCAACTAACATGAGAGGTTTTTAATTTGGTAGTTGATTGATTGAGACAAGGGAAGGTGAGTAAGTCAAAAGGGTGGGTGACAACTAAATGGGTTAAATAGCTGACACTTGGCTTTTCCCCATTGGCTCAAGGTTTAATAATTCCCCTCTCCTTATCCTTAGGAAAATCATGCCCTTTTCATCATGGTTGCATTGACATAGCTGGTTGGGGTTCATTTTAATTAAAAATGCATAATTACATGATGTCAGAATTAATATGTGCCGGATAGCACGATATACCATCAACAATGATTTCAATCGCCGAAACATAACACAACCAAATCGATGGTGGGGATTTTGCCTTTAGCTCCACACCATGATTAATTACAATATATACATCATATACATTTAATGCAAATGGGGTCAAACCGGGGTGTTACAGAGCCAATCCTAGTAACCCTAATTTGTATCGTAAACCCTGGTTTGAATTCTAAACCCTAGAAATCCTAGTTTGTGTTCAAAATCCTAGAAAACATAGTTTGTAGCCACCAACTATCATCTATAGATCACTAGTACCATTTATTCGATGTCACCATAGAAACCCTAGTTTGAATTCAAAACCATAGAAACCCTAGTTTGTAGCCCAGAGGTAGGAATTATATGCCCCGGGTAGGGATTCAACACGTGTCCCTGAAAGCCTGTAGGAGGCGAGCTTCAACATACCATAGAATGACGACCATGGGTAAAATTGATGAACCATTGACTATGTTGGATTCAGGACGTCGGGATAGTGCTAGGGGTGGTCCTCTACTCTGGGTCCATGGACAGGGGATCCTATGTTGGGTAAACTTTGGAAACTAGGGTTTTGCTCAGTAAGGGAATGTGAAATTTTTGCACATAGGGGTCAACTTTGCAAATTCCTCAACTGTGAACATGTGGCTACTGTTCCCATATGGATCCTCCCCAAACACACTTGCATGGCCCACCAGAACCATATTTTGATGCGTGTTTGGAATTATATGCCTCGGGTAAGGATTCGACAGGTGTCCCTGAAAGCCTATAGGAGGTGGGATTCAACGAGCCATAAAATGATGATCGTGGCTCATATCGATGAACTGTCAACTCCATTGGATTTATGACCTCAGAATAGTGCTAGTGGTGGCACTCTACTCTGGGTCCATGGACAAGGGATCCTATTTTAGGTCAATTTTGGAAACTAGGGTTTATTAATTTGTCACAGTGGTCTAGGAACTAAAAACATAGTCTCACAAAGAATACAGACAAATATGCATAAAATTGGCAAAATGGTGCCGCAATGGAAGTAGCAGCTCTATATAATCAAAATGAATAATGAATAATACAATACAATGATCATGCAAGATTCATGAATTCCAAAACAATTTGAATTCCCAAGGAGGTCATTCGAATTGAATGAATGGGTGTAGATTAACTGACCGTAAGCCATAATAAACACACTAGTTAACCAACTGATCAAGTGCTGATTGACTCAATTGAGTCCTAACTGAATTCAGAGTGCAATGAATGACTGAGTCTAACTGAAAGTAGCTCAGACACATGTCACTGCATGCCAACCAACAAGTGGTAGCGCATCAATAACTCCAATGAACACCGATGAGGTTAACTGAAGTCAAACTGGTCATCAGAAGTGGTTGTAGGTGCTTGTGTTAGCTCCAGTTCATAAATAATCATTAAAAATAATTAAATAATGAATGGAGGCGCCTTCACCACTTAACTTAACTGATTGTAACCATCAGTTATCAATTAGGCGCATTTATGACACTTAGATGACTCCCGGAGTGCTCCAGTTGGCTTCCCCAAATGAAGGAGAAGGCTTAGTTGGCCTCCTTGATTGAAGGTAGGCGTGGGTGTGCTCATGCTGATGTCATACAGTGCTCCTCTGATGTCAATTAAGTCAATAAAACTTAGGATAGTGGTTTAACAAGGCCAAATTGACCAAATTAAGTGTGCATGGTGGGTAAATGTCTCCAACACCCCCCCTTAAGCTATACTCAGCAGAAGTAGAAACATAAAGTGCATGAAATGCTAGGGCCCCGGCAACAAAGGCCATAGGTCACCCTATACAATAAATTAACTGCTTAATATAATCAAGGAAATGAGAAAAACCTCATGGGAAAAATACCCCCCATCAATCTAAGCAGTAAATCAAGAAATTTTTGGTTCTTCTATGAAGCAGCATCCTGAGACTGTGCATGTGAACCTATCAATCCAAACTAAATGAATATGTCTGGAGGAATCTTCCTCTTTGGAAGAAGAAGAATGCGCTCAAATGAATCAGGAACATAGACAGTTGCAGGATGAAAATTGGACCCATGTAGAGCAACTGAAATCAACGGATAAGAGAGCAAAAGTGCTTGAGGATTTGAACCATGTGTAGAACACTCAAGAAACTGATATGTTGCAGCCTTGAACAGCAAACCATGAGTGGTAAAATCAGCCCCAACTCTTAGGAGCAAGTGTCCAAGTGGATGCAGAATGTCTTCCTCTTTACTAGTTCTGTGAGGAGATGCGCATGTGACCAAAGGTAGAGAAGCCATAGGACTGTGGAGAGCGAATGCTTGAGCTCCATAATCTGATATAGCTTCAAAAATAGCTAATTATTCACAAAATAAAATATAAGCAACCTCATAAGAGGAAACTAACACTAAATCCCCAGCAGCAAATTTGAAGAAGAATTGCGGTACTTGATTTTTCACACCGAAATTGGTGAGAGAAGCTTCAAGCAATACTTAAAGCTCTTGGATTTTAAAATTTGAACCAAATAATATCAAATCAGAAAGTAAATCAGATCCAAATAGGTTCACAATAGATCCAAAAATGTGAAATGAAATCAAATCCCCAGCAACAGTTTTGTAGGAGACTTGCGGTACTTGTTTCTTCACACCGTTGATGAGAATAACTACAAGCAGTACTGGAGGTTTATGAACCTGAAATTTTGAACCAAGAAATATCAAATCAGATCCAAATAAGATCATATCAAATCCAATAAATTTCATATCGGATCCAAAATTATGGTCCACCGAGACAGTAGATGCACAATTTTCTTCTTCTTCAAAATTATGAATATTGGTGCATGCAATCCTACAGGAATTTGCTAGAAGATCTAAATCATGGGGAGAAAATTGATCACTCTTGTAATCTGATATTTTTTCCAAAATATCCAAGGTATTACATATTTGCACACCAACAACAACATTAGAGGGAGAGAAATCAAATTCCTCTTCACTTTCGAAAGCAATTACTGGCAAATTTTGCACAAAATTCAAAGGAAAATCACTGGTGAATGTTTGCATGGAAGTGCAGCAGTGTTTTTCTTCAATATCAGAGATTCGAATGTCTTCTTCTGTTTCAGCCATATGAGGAGATGAGATATCAAAGATCTCACAAACTTCCAGAGCATCAGGAGAAGGAGTCACTACAAGGAGACTTTCTTCAATTCGAATTGACTGTGTAGAAGATTTTGCTTCTTCTTCATCTTGAACAACTTCATCAGAGAGAGTAGAGGCTGATACTTTTGAGTATAGAACTCTTGTGGTGCTGGATGTGATCTCCAAAGTGCTATTATGATCCTCATTGTGCTTGCCAAAGGTTCTGTCCAATTTTGTCTAGAGATCCTTTGGGTATTCAACATAACCAATAAGGTAGCACAAGCTTGGAGAAAGGGACAGACATATTGCTCCAAAAGCTCTATCACCGTCATTTATCCAGTCATTCTCATTCTCATAAGACTCTTTTCCAAGTCCAATAGACACCTCATAGAGACCTCGTCTCTTTAGAGATGCAATCATCTTCAACTTCCATTTTGAATAGCTTGTGAATGGGGTGAGAAGAGGGACTGATGAGTCCATTCGAATTTGTACCTGTTAAATCTTGCAAATCACAACAAAAGGGGCACCATAAGGTTGGAAAACATGCACATTTTAGGCTTTCATCCCACCCAGCATAATTGATCAAGCAAGCTTGATCAACAATTTCTTTACTTGGGGTATTAAGTGGTAAGCCTTGGCTTCTGGTGCAGTGCTGGAATTTTGAGCTTTTGCTCAATTTTTCATGCAAGATCTGTCAAAAACCATGTTTTTGAGAGATTTAATCTTCATCTTGCCATGAGCTTTGATACCATATTAATTTGTCACAGTGGTTTAGGAACTGAAAACACATTCTCACAAAGAATACAGATAAATATGCATAAAATTGACAAAATGGTGCTGCAATGGAAGTAACAACTCTGTATAATCAAAATGAATAATGAATAATACAATACAATGATCATGCAAGATGCATGAATTCCAAGACAATTTGAATTCCCAAGGAGGTCATTTGGATTGAATGAATGGGTGTAGCTTAACTGACTGTAAGCCACAGTAAACACACTAGTTAACCAACTGATCAAGTGCCGATTGACTTAGCTGAGCCCTAACTGAAGTCAGAGTGCAATGAATGACTAAGTCTAACTAAAATTAGCTTAGAAACATGTCACTGCATGCCAACCAACAAGTGGTAGCGCATCGATAACTCCAATGAACCCCGATGAGGTTAACTGAAGTCAAACTGGTAATAAGAGGTGGTTGTAGGTGCCTGTGTTAGTTATAGTTCATAAATAATCATTAAAAATAATTAAATATTGAATGGAGGCACCTTCACCACTTAACTTAACTGATTGTAACCATCAGTTATCAATTAGGTGCATTTATGACACTTAGATCACTCCCAGAGTGCTCCAGTTGGCCTCCCCAAATGAAGGAGAAGGCTTAGTTGGCCTCCTTGACTGAAGGTAGGTGTGGGTGTGCTCATGATGATGTCATACAGTGCTCCTCTGATGTCAATTAAGTCAATAAAACTTAGGATAGTGGTTTAACAAGGCCAAATTGACCAAATTAAGTGTGCATGGTGGGTAAATGTCTCCAACAGGGTTTTCCTTAGTAAGGGGATGTGAAATTTTTGGACATAGGGGTCAACTTTGAAAATTACTTGACCATGAAGGTGTGGATAGAATTCCCACATGGAACCTCCCTAAAAACACTTGCATGACCCATTGAAACCCCATTTTGATGCACGGTTGGAATTATATGCCCCGGGTAGGGATTCAATAGGTGTCTTTGAAAGCCTATAGCAGGTGGGATTCAATGTGCCATAGAATGATGACCATGGCTCAGATCGATGAACCATCATCTCTGTTAGATTCAAGAAATCAGGATAGTGCTAAGGGTAGCCCTCTACTCTAGGTCCATGGAGAAGGGATCTTGTTTTAGGCCAATTTTGGAAACTAGGGTTTTACTCAAGAAGGAATGTGAATTTTTTGCACATAGGGGTCAACTTTGCAAATTCCTTGACTATGAACGTGTAGCTAGCATTCCCACATGGAACCTACCTAAATACACTTGCATGAACCACCAGAACCCCGTTTTGATGCATGGTTGGAATTCTATGCCACGGGTAGGGATGCAAGAAGTGTCCCTGAAAGCCTATTGAAGGTGGGATTCAAAGTGCCATAGAATGATGATCATGGATCAGATCAACAAATCGACGACTTCGTTGGATTCATAACATGGAGATAGTTTTAGGGGTGTCCCTCTACTCTGGTTTCATGGATAAGGGATTATATTTTAGGTCAATTTTGGAAACTAGGGTTTTGCTCAGTAAAGGAATGTGAAATTTTTGCACATAGGGGTCAACTTTGAAAATTCCTCGGTCGTGAACATGTGGCTAAACACGTTTGGAACCTCCCTAAACATGCTTGCATGACCCACCAAAACCACTTTTTGATGCACGATTGGAATTCTATGCCCCAGGTAGGGATTCAACATGTGTCCCCGAAAGCCTATAGTAGGTGGGATTCAACGTGCCATAGAATGATGATCATGGATCGGATCGAAGAACCGTCGAATCAGTTGGATTCAGGACATCAAGGTATTGCTAGGGGTGTCCCTCTACTCTGGGTCCATGGACAAGGGATCCTTTTTTAGGCCAATTTTGGAAACTAGGGTTTTGCTCAGTAAGGGAATGTGAAATTTTTGCACACAGGGGTCAAATTTGCAAATTCCTCAACCGTGAATGTGTGGCTAGCGTTCCCACATGGAACCTCCATAAACATGCTTGCATGGCCCATCGAAACCCCGTTTTGATGCATGATTGGAATTCTTTTCCCCAGATAGGGATTCAACAGGTGTCCCTGAAATCATGTAGGAGGTGGGCTTAAACATATATGATGATGGTTTGTGTTTGATCGACATCACAGAGAAGAAAGGATACCCACAATAGGGCACGACACATAATTTGAAAGAAGTATTAATTGATATCTGGTTGAAGGTGAGTGTAGATCTTCCCCTCTTAAAAAAATACTTGTTGCAAACTATTATTCCATGAATAGATGTTGAGAATTATGTTACCAGTTGTGAGGTGTTGAACTTGACTTATTTCCCATCATTGTCAAGCAATAAATATTCTTTGTTTGTGTTTTCATCAAGGCTAAAGGAGTTGTCAATCTCTGTGTGGAGGGGAATTGATCGTAGGATCTCATATCAATCGTGAGACTAGAAATTGGAAAGAAGGTTATTTCCATATTAATTTAGTCTGGTCATCCAATGACTGTGTTAAATTAGGTTTGGATTAGTACAGAATGGAGAGATCATCTGAGAAGAGGGAGAAACTATCCAGGATATGTGAGCATTTACATGATAAAATGCAGGAGGGAATGGATAAAGCAATGTAAAAGATAGAGACCTGGCATAAGAACTGAGAAATTAATTATGCACATGATTTAACTATGGCAAGAAGGAAGTATGAGGTAAAAAAATCCCATGTGAACATACTTAATGTTAAACTCGAAATGAAACCAATAGGATGGATAAGAAAGATGATATGCTTAAACAAAATGGAATCCCCTCCAAATGGAAGGTTTTTATGGTACTCAATGTGAAACATAGGTGGTGACCACTTGAAACACCAATCCCACATTGTGATTGACAACAACCCAACTCCAAAGGGAATACCTATGCAACAACAACATGATTGATATAAGGGCAAGCAATAGGGATGTAGTTTAGGGAGACATCCAAACATACTAATCAAAAGTTGGTTTTGTGAGCATTGAACATGGACCCTAAGGAAGAGCAAAATGTGCCTAAAAAATCAAGTTTCACATAAACCTATCATTTTCCACTTTAACCAAAGGAAGAGTGTCAGGTTGAAAGCGGTTGTAAGCCATCTCATAAGTGTTTAGGAGAAGAATACCATGAATTTGAACACAAATACTAGAAACCCGATGAGAAGAATACCATGAAATTGAACACAAATACAAGAAACCCGATGCAAACAACCGAGAGACTCGATAATCAATAAGTATAAGTTATGGGAAAAATGATAACCTTGGAAAACCAAATGACGAAAACAAACCTAAGGAGATAATACCCTATCATCCTAAAAAAATATGTAACTTTTGTGAACAAAGTGCTCTCCATGGAATCACATCGATGGACACAACCCAAACAAGCCAACATCCAATAAATTAAGGACCAATTGGCCTTATCATATGATTTGTCAAATTCAGTTTTCAAGATCAAGGCTTGTTGCATATGCTTCCTTTCCCACTCCATGGCATCCCATGTAGAAGCCAAAATGTGAGGAATGAATCTCCCTTGAGCGACTATTGTATGCTCTTGATGAGTCATATACCTTCTAGTGATAAGATACATATACAAAAGGCTTAGCCATAAATTTATGTGTGACCATGAGTAAGGAGATAGACTTTAGACCGCCAATAGAATCCCTAAATACTTTTCTAGGAATAATCTTAATCATTCCCTTGTTGAAAAATTCATAAAAGAATTCTGTATAATTGAAACTTGAGAGGCGAAATTGAACAACGTCATCATGAATAGTATCCCACATTTATGGTCTGTAAAACTCAAAAGGATAGAATCCTTTCAAATATACCTAGATATTTAACATTCTTCATATAAGACAAGGTAGTGAAAAACTCTTCCTCGGATAATTCCCTATCTAGACTCTCCATATCACCACAATAAACATTTTAGGAGACAATGCCATTACGTCATTAGCCATGTAATGGAACATATTTATGTTTAGAAACAAGTGGCCAACCTATTACGCCATTATTACAAAGTATATATCTTCACACTATGAATGTTTCGAATATTACGCCATAAACATAAATTTATAAAACAAGATTCACAATAGTACTTCTCCAATCAATTTAAACTATAATAAAATCACACATAATTTTCTTCTCTTCCAAAGTTGGTCCTCGAGGCGATTCATCAAATGCCATGTACATTGACAAAATGATAAAATAACGTGTAGGAGATACAACAATAAAGAATCATTACCATTATTTTGAATCAACCTTATACTCAGATACTTTTAGGTTTGATGTGTATCCCATATATTCATTAGATGAAAGACATCATGCCAAACATCAATTTCATTTATGTAGACCACACAGGTGCATCATTTAGGTGTGTTAACTTTGTGCATCGTTTAAATGTTTGTTAGGTTGTTATTTGGGTAAGGTGCTTTTTGTATTCCACTTAGTTGGGTCTATTGCTTAGGTGTGTTGGGTGCTTATGTGTGTTAGGCATATTTCATTTTTGTGTCTACAATTTAACATTGTATATGCAATTGGATCGTGGTAAAAACCAATTTAAATGTACATTGTTGTCATTACACAATATTGTAATTGTGCATTGTTCTCAAATTTATAACTAATATCTGCATGAAATCGTAAAATATATACAAAATTGGGAACATTACACATAGAATCATTCTTGGACACACATGTATGATCACACTTAAAAGACTGAACCATAAAGATCTCAAGAGCCTTGATATGAAATATTTTTTATATCATGAAAGTTATAATACAAAAAGAGAAGGCCCTTATATGTCCTGTCAATGTACATGTATCAAAAACATCATTGATGTACATGCAAACAAAAGTACGTCTGTCCTAGACTGCGCCCCTAAACTCTAACTTCCTCTTGTTAAGAAAAGTACATATTTGTCCTGGACTAACACATAATAAATCTAACTTTCTCTTGCTTTTTCCCGACTCTGATGCTTGTTTCCTCTGTCCATGACCACTGTGCCTCTTTGGCGACTGCAAATCAATGACAATATTTTGATTAGGTAACTGAACTAATACTGTCCAGCAATAAGACACTTTGAAAATTTAAAGTATGACTCAATTGTACATAAAACAAACACTCACTGCATCCATATGGGGTATAGATTCCTCTGGTGTCCTCCTCCTTGTAGAGAGTCTCTCTGCAATGAATCTCTGCGAATAAATAAAACTATGTCAATTATCTCAACAATTATTAACATGTACATGAATGAGAAAGTAATAACCAATTATGTAAATAATGAACATCTCACTGAAAAAAAATGTTCTAGGGCATGAGACCGGGTTTTTTCAGTAGAAAGAGGAGCTGTAGGTTGAACATTAGGTGTGGCTACATTCACCAAATGCTAAAATAGTTAGATATCGTGCATGTCCATAGACAATACACATGAACTGTACAATTACAAATATTCAAGTAGATACCTCTGTGTGAATTATCCCCATTGTAGATGCAACATTGACTGCATCATCAACAACCCTGCTAAGGTATGGCACAAATGACTCTACATCATGATGCTGTAAACATGTGAAAATAACATTAAGGAAAACTAGTTGTGAAGTGAATTCAAAGCCAATCAACAATTGCCATTGGAAGTGTATACATTACCGTGGAATCAGTAGGTTCATCGTCATGGAAAACTGGTCTTTTAAGGAAGTGTTATGTCCCCTCCCCTGATCTCGACGGAGAGGACGTGACTAACAATTGAACTGCTCTATTAGACTAGGGATCTATGCCCCATGAACATTATAAAAGAAAAATGCATTGAAGATAAAACAAATTATAGATGGATAATGCAATCTATAACAACACATCATTAATCATGCTCATCATAATTCAGAAAAACAAATACAATTGCAGAGATTAAACACAAGAGATACTTATCTTGAGAAGAAGCTTGTCCCACAACTAGCTATGTCGTTGCAAGGTTCCACCCGACCATAGGCTAGTGTGCTCATCAATCTCTCAGCAGCACTACCACCCTTGAGTTGGGCATGATTCCCACAAGGAATATAGGAACTATAACATGCTCACACATAGCCATATACACATCAAAACTCAACCAATCCAATCACAGTTGGGTTTATCAGGCTGCTAGGGAGATGGAAGGCTGAATGGCTAAGCTAGTGAGCGAACCCACAGAGCTATAGACACTTACATAATATCTAGCTTGGATTTCCCAACACCTACAAACCCAACACAAGGAAGCATCCCCTTCTCTGCTACACAGTCCCTCAGGCTATGCCTCCCATTCCAGTTCTCTTCAGGGTGTGCAAAGAAGAAAAACCAACCTCTCGTGACCTATCTGTGAGGTTCCTTTCCACACTAGGTTTATCAAGCTAATTCTTCCCCAATTCCACTCCAACCTAGTTCAGACCAAAACAAAGGATGCACACACAACAAAATGCAAGTTCTGGGTTTGAGTAAAAATGGTTTTCAACCAAAAACGTAGTGGTAAAATGGAGAAATTGACCCCTAGGCGAGCAATTCAAACTCAGCAACGATTTTGGGCATTTAATGAGCAAAAATGACTGCTATGAACCCCAAAATCGTGAATCCTTGTTGGCCATTCACTCAACAACACAAAAATGAATTTCTTGGGCATGGAAAATGAGGAAAATGGCAGCAATTCGCGAGGGAGACAACCTAGCCACTGGGTATTACAAAAACTACCTCCCAACCACGGGGAAAATGAGGAAAACAACCAAAAACATGAATGAAAACACACAAGAAGCTTCAGCTGCCTGAGAGATCCAACATGAATGAAATGATGGGTGAGGAAAAAGGCCCAAGAGCTAAAAACATGCGAGGAAAGATGAAAACGTGAATGCACAATAGAATGTGCATACGTTTTTGGGTTTTTTACTTGCCCACAAAGTCAAAACACAATTTTCCAAAATGGGTTCTCTGCCCAATTCGAATTTGATTCCCATACTCTTCCCATCCCCATGCAATAACTACCTCAACCATTTTCTGGCATAAATAAATGATTGGGCACAAAAGACAAAATGGATAGTTGACATTTTGATGGGTTCTCTCTTTGACATTTGGATTTTCCCCATTGGCTCAAAGGTTTGAATATCCCCCCCCGTTATCCTTAGGAAATCGTGCCCCCATCTCTTTAATGTTGCATTGACATAGCTAGTTGTGGGTATTTTAATTAAATTACATATGTACATGATGTTCAAATTATAATGTGCCAGGCTAGCACGAAATACCATCGGCATTGATTTTAATTGCCGAAACATAAACCATTAAATCGATAGCGAGGCCTTGGCCTTTAGCTCCACACCATGATTAAATACAATATTTAAATCATATATATTTTAATGCAAACGGGGTCAAAACCGGGGTGTTATAGGAAGAGGGTCGTCTGCTGTAGACAAAACGCTTATCTACATTTGGACTATGGGAAGATCCAAACCAAAGAGGTGGTGCAAGGATTTGCGATGATGTCTACAATCATAAAGTGTTACCATAGTTAGACATGGACATGAATGGATGGAATAATATGTACTGAAAAACAAACATGTTGTAATATACTTACCTCTTCTCGGGACATATCTCCCCCATGGGAAGGACCACTGCCATCAATTTCTTGCCCCTCTGCAGATCTAGATAACACCTGCAAGTTTAAAAATTATAAATATTAGAAATCTATAAAGGAGTGTACAATAATAAATTTAAATAATTTGAACAAGATTAATTCATTAACCATGTACTTACATTCTTGAGGTAATCATAAAATCTACCTAGGGGGAATTCTCTGAGATCAATGTCTCCAGCATCCTGTTCAAAATGGGGTTCATGCAACTTCAGAAATTGCAAATATTAGACCATTTAACAAATTAATTGACTAACACGTGTATTAAAAAAATGTCACATGTTGAAATATTACCTCGATGTTGGTTGTTTGAGCCTCATATACAACTACACCGGGTGCACTGCCACCCCCCTTAGAGGCATCAAGCTCCTGCAAGAGTAAAAATTGCATATATTAAGAATCTTTTAATATGTGTACAATATGGAAAAATTAAAATTTGAACAACAATAGAGTTTTAACAATGTCCTGACCCGACCACCAGTCATCGTAGACGTACCATGTGTTGGTCCACGACCATAACAGGATTGACCACATGTTGTGCACACGTGTGGCTCACTCTAGCGCACATGGGATGTTGGTCTATCCCCACCAATAGATGGTTCTCTACCACCAGAAGCTGGAGGTTGTACCCCACCATAGGAAGAGGGCCCTTCCTAGTCGATAGCTGTGGTGTGCTGGAAAATCATCTCAGCTAGTGTAAGAAATGCCTCCTGTGTCTAGGTAACCATATAATGTGCAGGAGGGATATCTAGCCTCGGTAGCTGGGCACGAGGTGGAGGTATCTATTTATTGACATCTCTATGCCTAGCATTGGTTCAGTTTTGGGGCATCCCCATACCAGTTCCTTGGAACCCTAACATGTCAAAATAGTTGACATGTTTTCCCATCACAAACCCTGCATAAAGTTTCTAGAGGAAGTATAATTATACTTCCTTGTTGTTGTGCGGGGGAATATAAAAAACCATGTACCATCTATACATTCAATGGTCTCTAATGGGTTGAAAGTTGCACCACTCAATCAAAATGTGTGGTCTGCTACTCCATGGAATGTCATTCGTCCCAGGCACTCTAAATAGTGTATATATGTGATCTTTTGTTATTTTAAGCTTCTTGATCTCGTTGTAGCTCAAACCATAAACATATTCTCGTCTTTTTGTTTCCCTTTAGGATGCTATGCTATACAAAACATCATTCGATATACTGATATCATCCACTATGGTCAGCAATGATGCTGACAAGGAGCGGTGGAGTTCATCTCCACCCCTCCAGGCAGAACCAATCTCTCTCAAAAGACCAATAACTCTTAATATCTTTGCATTGTGGTCCATAGTAGCCACTGCAATCATAAATACAAATAAAATATCATTAGAAAATAAACACATGGTATAATGACATCTATAAGCAATAAAAAGTGTAAAACTAATGTACGACAAATAACAACATAAACTATTTATAATTTAAATTTTAAAATTGATATTCAATTTTACAGTAAAGAATAAATATCTAACTTTTTTTCATCTTGAATTTATGTCATAAATTGAAGTATTAATTCCAATTTCCATATGCATGTGTACATAAAATGTCCTATGTGCATATGTTGATTGGGAAGCTCCTCTAGCTTATTTTAAGGCTTGGATTATGAAGTTTCATTGAAATTGTGAGGTGTTGACTAATGCCCTTGCAAGATCAACTCCCAGATTGTAGGTAAAGGCAAGGGCTAGAGCCTAGAAGAGGTGGAAAAATGTGCTATTGATGAATAAAATCCCAATACAGGCAACGATTTTGATAGATATGTAATTATTTGTTGTAGCGTGATTTTTTTTGGACTCCAAATTCCATTTAGC
This sequence comes from Pseudotsuga menziesii, assembly GCA_001517045.1. NCBI lineage: Eukaryota > Viridiplantae > Streptophyta > Pinopsida > Pinales > Pinaceae > Pseudotsuga > Pseudotsuga menziesii. The sequence continues at coordinate 985,301 of LPNX010258116.1, forward strand.
ATCTTTGTTTATATGTAATTTGGGCCATGTATGGATTCTACTTGATGTTATTTTAGTTGTATGCACGCTTTCTATATACCCATCGAGACTTTGCATAATTGCGTATAGTGGGTTTTATGGTTGCAAGGATTCCACTCGATTCTATCATGTATGATAGTATGTGATTGGCATGTAATCAAACACATCAACCTCCCTATGTATCTTGATGTTCGTAGAGCCTATTGTTGAACTCAATTGTCTTGACCTTAACCAAAAGGTACCCTTCAGTTAAGAGGAAATATTTGTTAAGCATGGGAAGCTTCTATACCTTATTTTAACCCTTGGATTAGGAAGTTTCATGAAAACTATAAGGTGTTTATTAATGTTCTTGGACGACCAACTTCGATATTTTAGATAGAGGCAAAGGATTTACCATGTTTGTTTATGTATTTAGGGAAGATATGAATTCTAGTTGATTTTTTTTTAGTTGTATGCAACCTTGCAATATACTTGACAAACTTTGCATATTTGTTAATTTTGGTTTGGATTCACAAGGATGCTTGTGAATATACATATGCAAATAGTGAAGTTGATTTGTTTTTTATGAGTAAATTGGGGTTTTGGTTCACATTGGGCATGTAAATTACTTATGCAAACTTGCAATATAATTGACAAACATTTTATATTTGTGAATTTTGGTATGGATTCAAAAGGATGCTTGTGAATATGCATATGCAAATAGTGAAATTGATTTGTTTTTATGAGTAAATTGGGGTTTTGGTTTCAATTGGCCATGTGAATTTTGGTATGGATTCACAAGGACATATGCAAATAGTCAAAATGATTTGGTTTTTATGATTAAATTGGGGTTTTGGTTTCCATTGGGCATGTAAATTCCTTTATGGGCATATAAATTTAAAAAAATTGGTTTAAATTCATATTAGGGCATAGAAATTATTGAATATAGGGAAATTAGCATGAGAGGATTTGGAGTAAATACCTCACAAAGAAGAGATTGATCCCAAAGGTGGAGTTTTTTGGCCTTTTCTCACCCAAAACACGTTCACCCTTGCTCGTTTTACTCCTCCTGAACTCGTTCTAACACGTGGTTGTGGAGAAAATAACAAGCTCGGCTTGTTTTAAGCATAAAACAAGTTTTACATAACATGCACATGATTTTGCACACTATAATGCGAGCACGTTTTTGTGCACTATAATGCCTGCATGTTGTTTTTAACTATCCTAATTGGCAAGCTTGTTGGTAGCCTTGGGACTAGGCTTGGCAGGGTTGGGATTGCTTGGGATGATTTCTATTTTATGGATCTGGAATGATTGACTTCACTCTACCATTGCTTCTAAAAAGGTCCCTCAACTTTGTGCACTCACCCATATATATANGCAAGAGAAAAATCCTTCGTCAATCATGTGTTGCAGATTGGCTCAATAGAAAAATGGTGGGACTGCTGTCTTAAGGAAGGAAGGTAGAGAATATATTAAATACGAAGAGTAATGCATGCTTGTTTGATGAATAGATGCATGCAATTTCAATTATTTATAGTTTCTATTATGTAGCGAGTAGATTACTAGTGACTATAGAATGAGGTTTGGTTAGAGGATTGAAAACAAGTTTGTACCAATAGGCTCCAAACCATCCACGCTGGACATCAATTTCTTAAGGTGTTCGACCTGTTTCAAGATGCCATGTTTTTCTAATATATTGGGTAAATTCCAAGTTATTAGTCCCTGCCTTCGTGCTAGCAAGGACTCTATGAATCGACTTGTCGTTGTTTCTATTAGTTTACACCAAAACCAATACCATTTTTTTATTATTATCAATTATCCTAATTTTTCTATGTGCAAGGTTTATTCAAACAAAAGAAAATTGTTTTCAACCAATATAAAATTTTGAGGCGTTATTTGACCTCACATCAAGGCCATTTTCACTTTTTTGTGTTTTAGCTTAGGGCTAAAACACTTGTAACAACATTGATGACATTGAGATATTGTAATAGCCTTTTCATTTAGATTAATGCTATCTCCATTATAGCATTAGTGAAGAAACATTAAAATGTTAGTAGCTCCCTCACTTATTACTTTTAGGTAGGGACTTCATGCCCAATCATTTGCTTCCACCCAAACCTCACCTCCATCTGGCTTCTTACAACATGAAATCCCTCAACACCTATGTCACATGCACATGCACTGTTTGGAGTCTTGCATGTCATCCAAAACAATATCTACTTATAAAAAATTTATACTGTGAGTGGAAGCTAAATAAAGAGAGTGAATGTTCAAACCTGGATAACATGTTGAAGTTGACACCTTATTAGTCCATGCTTTTCCTTACGAGATTAGTACTCCAGATACAGACAAATCCAAGAGAATGTCTAGAGTATAATTCATGAGTAGTTCGTAGTCTGGTCTCCACTAGAAGGAAACCTTCTTGAGTATAATGTTATATACTATATTTAGCACTGCACTTGATGAACAAGAATGGGTCACATGCAAGATTAAGAGGGATCCCATGCAACCATGTCTTTCACCTACTCATAACCATAAACAACAAGTGCAAAATTCCAAACATATCTTGACCTCTGCAAAGTACTATATAGTTTGCAAAACGATGAGATACAAAGAAGTTAAGCGAAAGGGATTATTGCTAGAATAGTAAAGGAGGAATTGATTGGTAAACAAAGGATTAGAGTGCATATATAGCTTTATTCTAGTTGAATATGAACCCATTACAAGACAAACACATAGTTGGAAGAAAATGTAGGTTTCTTACTTGTGAAGAGGCTACCTTATGCATTTCGCTTGGATTCAGAGTCGTACGCATGGTGGGATTGACAAGTTCGCTAGTCTTCCTTGACCTTTACTGTTTTTTTGTTTTGTTAATAAACTGTTGTATTACACTTTCTTATTTTTCTTTGTTAAAAAACCCTACTTATTTTGGACGTTGTATCCATCAATATCTTTAACCACCTTTGATCTTTATGCATACCCATGGGGTGAGGCCGGTCTATTTATCACTGCAGAGAAAGTCATCTTTTTCTCATCCAGAGTTACTGTCATATGTTTTGAACCTTGTAGGTCTCCAAATCCTGGATCTTTCTAGGTCTAGAATTACAGAATTACTGTTGAGGAAGAACATGATATAAGTGCTTGAATACCCACATACTTATAGGGCACAAACAAACAAAATAAGATTAAATGTTTCAAATTCAGTTAAGACTCAAGAGATTGTTGGAAAGTACATTAGAAAGGTTAAATGGAAATAAGATTGTTCAGTCTAGTCCTTGAAATGATGGAGTCTATGATTTTACCCTCATAAGGATGGTCTTCCTACTCGATTAGAAGGTAAGGCTACACATCCAATGTACTCGATATTCTATTTTTTTCAATCTTTTGGCATATATTTTCAAATTAAAGAGTTACTACACACTAACGATGTTATTATAGATTAAAGGCTCCACAAGCAAAGTGTGCCTTCACAACATATTTACAAAAATATAAACAAATTTTTCTTCACAAAATTTAGAAACGATAATCCTTAAAAAATAAGAGCATACCTCTAGTTATGGCATTTAGTTTGCAGACTTGGAATGGCTAATGCAAGGGAAAATAGCCTTAGATTTTGTTGGGTCAAATCATATGTGTGTACATGGTTATTTTCAAATACTTTCTCAACATGACCATTACATTTCTTGGAAAAACAAATCACCTTTTACAATGTCAAGCATATGCAGCAAGATGGCCCTTAATTAAATTTCACGATAGTCAATTATAGAAAAAGAGATATAGAGACACGATAACTTGCAAAATTAAGGGGACAGAGACAAGTTGTTACCTACAGAAGTGTCGAGGCATTGTAAAAGGTGATTTGTTAACTTGCCTTTGTCAGGCAACTAAATCTCAAGCAAAAATATCCAGTTATAGAGCACATCAAGCAATTTCAGTAGCTAAGTCTCAAAGTGAAGAATATTTCAAAAGATAATTTGTTAGATCTCCTTATTGGAACCTTGAAAGATAACATTCGACATGAGGTGCGGATCTTTGAACCATCATCCTTGGAGAAGGATTTCATGATGGCAAGGAAGGTTGAAAGTCAAACTATGGCAATGAATACTAGAAAGGCCTTCTCCAACACATACAGAGAAAATAATGTCCCGTCTTCTAAACCACCACAAATGTTGACACCCAAACAAGTGGAGGAAAGAAGAGAAAAAGGATTATGTCTTAATTATGACATTAATTATAGTATGGGACATAATTGCAGTGATAATAAATTATTCTACATACATTGTGAAGAGGAAGAACCAAAAGAAGAGGAAGCATATCAAGAAGAGGAGGCTTCAGAAGAAATAAAAGAGGATACTTCAGAAGAAATAAAAGAGGATACTTTAGAAGAAATTACTCCCACCATATCTTGTCATGCATTGGCTGGAATTAGCAATCCTCAAACTCTCAAGGTCGAGGGATACACCAAAAATAAGAAGGTAACAGTGTTGATTGTTTCCGGTAGTACTCATAATTTCATCCATTGTAAATTAGCCAAAGTTCTTAATTGCTTTGTATATCCAGCACCCGAGTTTCAAGTAATGATTGCAGATGGAGGAACGATAAATTGATCAAGGAAATTCCATAATATCAATATGTATATGGGAGAATATGTATTGAATAGTCCAATGATTGCTACCCCAATGGGTGGTGCTGATGTAGTCTTAGGTGTGCAATGGTTACAATCATTGGGAACAATGGATTATAATTTTAAAAAAAAATTATGGAAATTTTCATGGGAAGGAAAATAATATGAGTTAAATGGTATCACAAGAAAAAATTGTTAAAAAATATCAAATGGTATGACAAAGTTGTTAAAAAAGGGACATAAAGGTGTAGTTGCACAATTATGCTCATTAGATGTTCAAACCTCAAAGTTCCCTATATCCCCAAATCTCCAAAGGGTCATTGATAAGAATTCCAAGGTATTTGAAGATATTCCCAAAGGTATTCCACATATTCGAGACTTTGATCATGGTATCCACTTAATTCCAGGTAGTGTTCCTACTAACATCAGACCTTACTGATATCCCTATAGCCAGAAGAGTGAAATTTAGCGTATGGTTTCTGAAATGTTAGAGGTTGGCATAATTAGGCCTAGACAAAGTTCTTACTCTATAGCAGTGGTAATGGTACCCAATCTAGATGGATCATGGTGTATGTTTCTTGATTATAGAGAGCTCAACAAGAACACCATTAAAGCTAAGTTTCCCATTCATGTCATTGATGAATTGTTAGACGAATTACATGGAGTTGTTATCTTCACAAAGTTGGATCTTCATTTCGATTATCATTATATTTGAATGAAGGATGAAGACATCCCATAAACAACATTCAAAACTCATGAAGGTCACTATGAATTTTTGGTCATGCCATTTGGTCTCACAAATGCGCCTTCCACATTTCAATGTTTGATGAATTCTATTTTCAAGCCTTTGCTTAGAAAATTTGTATTGGTATTCTTTGATGATATAGTAATCTATAGCAAGTCTTGGGAAGAACATGTTCAACATGTTGAAAAGGTACTACAACTACTAAAGGAGCAAGAAATGTATGAAAAACCCTCAAAATGTTTCTTTGGGATAAAGGAGGTAAAGTATTTGGGTCTTATTGTATCTCATGAAGGTGTCAAGGTAGACCCTAACAAAATTAAATCCATGATGGACTGGCCGATTCCCCAAACCCTGAATAATATTCAAGGATTCTTAGGTCTGACAGGGTACTACTGCAAATTTGTTCAAAACTATGGAAGAATAACAGCTCCTGTAACAATGTTACTAAAGAAATATGCATTTTCTTGGATTCTACACAACAATAATTGAACCCAAAATCCGACATCCGACAAAAAGTATTGTTTTGTTGGATTTGAATTTGAAATTACAAATTTTGCTTAATTTTAATTTTGATGATAGAATGTAGTGTCAAATTTCCGACACAAGTTTCGTTGGATTTTTGACACCCGTTTCGTTGATGTTTCGATGATACAGTCATCGGATTTGTGACACTTAGTGGTTGGATTTATAACACAATTGACTTACTTTTTTGCAACAGTAACTAGGTTAATATCGTCGGATATTCAATGAATTTGGATTACTTTTTGCAACAGTAACTAGGTTAATATCGTCGGATATTCGACAATGGTTGAATTTGAAAACAAAGAAATTACATAAACATTATGATAGTTTTGCTATAGAAGCGACAGACGGTTTGCAAAAATTATTTTATTCCTTGACGAACGGTTTGAGGAATTGTTTTATTCTTCAACGAATGGTTTGCAGAATTAATTTATTTCTCGACGGATTATTTGTGAACATCATTTTATTCTTCGATAGATGGTTTGTGGAAATTATTTTATTCTTCGAAAAATCACCATTTACGGAAATAATGATGTGTGGACCTTGATTTTTTAAGATTGTTGATAGTCTTCATTCAATATTTTTATGACAAAATGTCAAATAGCAATATTCTTGATCCAAATGAACAAAATCGACAATTGCTTGCTAGACTGTGGGATGCAGTGAAAAGAAGGGGTGATGGGAAATGTTATTGTTCATGTAGTCAATGCAGGGGCTTTAAGAGGAGAATAATACTAATCACAACAACCACACAACATTGTAGGGAACATGTACATGCTTAGGGGGGGAATGAATATCGTCCATTTGTAAGTTTAGCATTATAAAGTTTTTTATATTTTTTGTTTCGGTAAATGTATGTATTATTTTAATATTTCCTATATTAACTTATATCTATTGATGTATTCATGTAATTATAAAGGAAAGACATCCTACGACATATCGTCCAGAGGAAGTTCTCTTAGAACAAGTACTAGAGGAACATGGAGATACACTTAATGGAGAAGAAGTTAATGATCCTATTGAAGAAGATGATCATACTGATAACGTAGTTGAAGATGATGGTACAAATACATTGATCCATGACTCATTTAATGTTAGAATGGATGATAATGATGACTATGATCATGAAAATATTGATGACTTTGATGATGTTCACGATATACCTCTTCTTGAGAAGGCATACGACCCCTTTATGAAAACTCCAAACAAATCTTCTCTCTACTCTATTGTTGATAATGAAATTCAAGGTTATGAATGGTCTTTCAAACATATCAATCACACGAATGTTAAGGTATGTAAAATATTCTATCACATATATATGATCATGATAAAGGTTATATCTGTTCCTCTAATAATTGTATTGTTAATTAATAATTCAATTAATACAGATGAAATGTGTTTCGTTAATATTATTTATATATTATATTAAATCTATTTTTATTTTTATTTGATGTAGCTTGATACCTGAATTTTTGTTACCATCATCAAATATTTTACCTCACACATATCGAGATTTATCTTCCATCATGAAAGAGATTGGAATGCATTATGAAGCAATTCATGCATGCCCTGATGACCATGTTATATATTATAATCAGCATGAATTTGCAATAGAATGTCCGGAATGTCATATAAGTAGATATCGAACAAATCAAGTAACAAAAAAGGTGCCTCGCAAGGTTCTTCGTTATATTCCCATCATTCCATGTTTGCAACGAATGTTCAAGTTCAAAAACATAGCACAATTTATGGATTACCATGCAAGGAACAAAAGTCAAGATGATGTTATTCGAATGCATGCAGATGGTTCTGCATTTAGATATATGGAGGAAAAGTGGCCTAACTTTAAAGAAGAACCGCATAATCTTAGGATTTCTTTGGTAGCAGACGGTGTTAATCCATTTGCACAGATGAGATCCATTTACACGATGTAGCCTATTTTTGTTATCAACAATAACATTCCTCCATGGTTGTCAATAAAGAGGGAGCACTTAATGTTGTCGATGATTATTCCAGGTATATTGTGTCTACCACTGTTTTATTTTAAATGTAGTTGTGGCATCTCATTTATCGTATTTTGTTTCCTAATGTCACACACACACACACACACACACACACACACACACACACACACACACACACACACACACACACACACATATATTATTTTACTCTTGTGCATGGTTTATATATCTTAATGGTTCTCATAGTTATATATTTTATATGTACTTCAAGTCAATCAGGTAAGCTCCAAGTTAACTATATGAATGTATATATCGAACCTCCTATAGACAAGCTACTAAAGTTATGGAATGGAATTAGTATGTATGACATATCTATACCAATACAACAAAGGCAATTTCAATTCCATGCAATGCTTGTATGGACAATACACGATTCCCCAGGGTTAACCCATTTTGGTGGTTTGTACTTTTAAGTTCCACTTTGATTGCATTTTGTTTTATGAACTAGTTAATATAGTTTTTATATAATTATAATTGACGTAAATATTCCATATCTATATGTAGGTCTTCAGACAAAGGGAAAATTTGCATGTCCAGTTTGTGGTCCTAAGATCAAATCTCGTCACTCAAAAAGCTTAAGAAAGGAGGTGTTTGATGAGTATAGGAAATTCCTCTCTAAGAATCACAGGTATAGAACAACCAAAAAAATCTTTTCAATGGGAAGCAAGAGACTGGATTAAAACCACAGAGAATGACACCTCACCTTTGGAAGTTGCAATATAATAGAAATAGTCAAGCTGGTATGTATGGATCATAGACGTATATGAATTGTTATGTATTTTTTTTAT
>LPNX010258116.1:999003-1030744 GCA_001517045.1 Pseudotsuga menziesii
TCATCATCGTCATACCTAGAAAGACCGATGACATTTGGTGTCATTGGTTTGGCGAGGTCATCGTAGTCTTCATCATGTCATAGGACATCATCATCGTCATCACCATCTTCATCATAATCTTCATCATCATCATCATCATCATCATCATCATCATCTTCATCATCATATTCGTCATCACTGTCTTCCTCATCAACATCTTCATCATCATCAACTTCTTCTTCTTCATCATCATCATCGTCATCACCATCTTCATCATCATCATCATCATCATCATCGTCATGACAATGTTGTGTTTGTGAGGCATTGATGATGAACTTCATTCATGTGTCACAAGGATAATTTTCCTTAAGGGGTGCCCTAGTATTGTTGTTTTGATTTTCCATATTGATCACAAGTACTTGGTTTTTTATACATATTGATATGGTGTTTGGAGGCTCTTAAAGTGAGATTTTTCTAGGCTTATGAGGCTAATTCGGTACCTTGATGACACAGACATATACAATCAAGACTAGTGGAGCGCTCTTGCATTTGTGGCTTGATATAGCTTCTTGATGGCATGAACTAACATTTTGGGTTGAGCACTCTAACCTGTATGTCATAACTTGATGACATGGATGGTTTATATTGGACTTTCCATAAAGTGACTTTTCCCTAGCACATTTTTTTATGATTGTTTCATGCCTTAAGGTATCATGCTTGACTCTTGAGGCATTTGGGTTTTCTTTCCAGTAGTAGAGCATGGTTTATATGCTAGAATGTGCACATACTTAAAAAAATGCCAACCAAAGCCAATGCCTTCATGAGAAAAATCGTAGACTTGGATACCAACCAAAGCCAATACCTTCATGAGAAAAATCGGTTGGCACAAATACAGACTAGTATAGTCTTCCTAAACATTCCATATATAGAACATAAATGCAATTCCTTCAACACACATGGTCTCAAGTGCTCTCACAATGATATGTTGTCATCTCTAGCATATTTCTAATTTTAGACACTTTTTTCAATAAAACTATTATTTAATGATTATTGTTAAAAATAATAAAGATTATTATTTTATACTCATACCCACTCATAATATATTTATGATCACGTGGATTCAAGTGAGATAAACGATTATTATAAAGTTTGGGTTTTTTCCAATTTTAAGTTGATTTTCAACTCATAGAACATAAATGCAATTCCTTCAACACACATGGTCTCAAGTGCTCTCACAATGATATGTTGTCATCTGAGGTATTCACACATGACTTGCATGTAATTGTTCTGGTATGAAGGGATTTCCCTTGATTATGTAGCTGCCACTCACATGAAAGTGCATCTCTTTAGATCGTTGCTCGGAGTATTTTTGGCTCTCGATCGATGTGACTGAACAGATAGTCCTCTTTACATGATGAGACAGTATTCTGATGGGTCTCTCTTTGATATTATGTGCCATTCCTCCTGACTAGATCCTTGGGTGCAGTCACGGCTATATATGGTTGATGTATGATTTAATGTCTTTTGATTCAATTGAATAACAAGGACAGGTTTTTTCTTCTTGAAAAAAAATGATATGTTGTCATCTCTAGCATATTTCTAATTTTAGACACTTAATTTTTAGAATGGTTACTTTTAGACATTTTTTTAATAAAACTATTATTTAATGATTATTGTTACAAATAATAAAGATTATTATTTTATACTCATACCCACTCATAATATATTTATGATCACGTGGATTCAAGTGAGATAAACGATTATTATAAAGTTTGGGTCTTTTCCAATTTTAAGTTGATTTTCAACTCAAAGTTAAGTCTTTGTATTCACTTACTATTACATCAACTACCAAAGACTTATATTTAACCAAAAAATTTATTATTACTCAAGTTTCACTTACCATTACATCAACTACCAAAGACTTACCTTTACCCAAAGTTTTATTATTACCCAAGTCTTACGTGGACTTTATAAAGTATCATGGGATAAAAAAGTTAGTGGATCTATTGTCCCCTTTTCAAGGCGTATATCATGGTCAACTTACCAACACTCATACCCAAACCTTCACCGTGCACGAAGCTTACAAGGAGCAGCTCATGGGTCTTATTGCTTTGCACTAGGCGTTGACATGCTAGATGTCAATGTTATTTTATATTATTGGTCGAATTTTTATTACCATTCAAGCTTATAAATAGACGGGGTTAGATTTTTATGTCAACTTTTGGAAACTTCTGCACTTACCGTCTGCAATTTTTATTTCTCGACACGATTTGTGTATTGGGTGCTGCATGCGATTTCTCGGACAGGGCTTCACGGATTCAATAGGGGTGTATGCGATTTTTATTCACGGTGTTCATAGTGTTGTCTGCAATTTCTCTTCACGGGTTGTTTGCAATTTATCTTCACGGGTTGTTAAGGGATTTACTGCACCTTCTTTCGTCTACCTGCTGAAAAAACTCAATAGCAGCAATGTCTTCGGTATGTGGTCATTTAAGTTCAAATTGTAAGTAGGTTTATAAAAAAAGAGGTTAGTTTAGTCTGCAAAGGTTTTGAATTATGGACCAACCTTTCGAACAAACAATGGAGATTCAGGTTGTTTAGTCTAGATGTATGGGGTGCTAAGGATATCACCTACATTGGACATGGACTTGCCAATATCTTATATATATAGGTTTATTTAAGGAATTTAGCGCATACCCTTCCCAAACCCTATCTTATTTTCTATGGATAGAATCCATTTGTATATCCACATTACTTACAAAAGAAAAGCCCCGGGATTTTAGGAATTCTGAGTATTCTTTACTGTTCAAAAGGAATCCTTAGATTAATGTTTAGTATGTGACTGTGGTCTGTTTGAGCAACGAGAAACTTTAGAAATTTTGGGAGATGCTTGCTGTAAAAGACAATAAAGTGGTCATTAAGGGGGTGTTGAATATGTGATGACATTTTTAGTTGGGTGCCCTACTCTACTAAAATAGTAGTGGACAAAACTAAGGTAGGATAATTCGTATCCTCAAAATTTTCATAAACATATATGATAATTTGGTTCAATTTTGTAACAAGTTATACATCATGAAAATGTACCTCGGTTCTCCCCCCTCCCTTTCCCTTGGCCATTGGAACCAACAGGACTTGACATCCTCTCTCTCTCTCTCTCTCTCTCTCTCTCTCTCTCTCTCTTTCTCAGCATTGGAATCACCAGTCTCTGGCCTTTCAATTGTATCTCCGAACTTTTGCTTTTGTATATTTGGTTTGAGTGATAGTTATGCTTCTAGATTGGCATGTTCCAGAATCTGATGTCTGAGATTGGCATGTTCCTTAAAGTTGAGCTTTATTTCCCCAAACTAAGAGTTATCTAATGCACACAACGACATAATTATGCTAGCAGCCAATTTATCTTTTTCAAGGGAAAAATTCTAGACTCTTACAAGTTTGTAGCTCATGTATCCAGCTCGTAGTTCCAACTACCAAGTGACCCTAAGGAACAATAGGCCATGATTGAGCATTCTCTAGTGGCCAATTGGGGATAAAAACTTAAAAGGGATAACCTAATGATGAAATTTGAATGAATTCAATTAACATCTTATACCAATTGGTCTTCAAAACCTGGTACAGATACATCACAACGTATTTGAAAGGCATGCCCTATTTTCAAGGATCTATGTAATGAGATACCCAAAGTTCTCCAGTTCTAAGTCTAATGATGTTTATATCTTAGTTGGCTTTAATCTTTGAAAGTAGTTGAATTCCTCTCTTTTATGTGGTTATATGGTAATCCTTTAATAACACATGCTGTTAATTTTAGTTTCCCTTGCTTCACAGAATTGCCATATTTGTTTCCTAGCACTTTGTTTACATAACCATAGAAACAAGGGTGCCAATATTTCTTTGCTTGTAAAACTTAAAAGAAGATTCTAAATCTTCTCATTGTGTGGTGAAACATTTCCAGAAAATTAGTATCATATCAGACATTGTACGCTACCTTGTATCATTCCAATATGAGTCTGCTTCAAAATTTGGTAGGACTAATGTTGAATTGAGTAGACAAGCAACATCTATACCATCGCATAGCTGAAAACACTATCATCAAACTCTTTTATGAATTTGGAAAATAGAAAAGTCCAAGTTAGATTGTTCATAGTACATATGCAAGACAAATGAAAAATACTCGTTTGAGTTGGTTAAAAAGATTAACATGACTGCAGTATATCTTATCCTGCAGAAGGAGTATACTCGTTAATTTATGCTGAAATAGTTGTGATCCTGGAGATCAATATATCTCAAGTACATTTTTGTTGTCCTTTATATAGACGTGAGCCAATTAGAACTTTGTGCTTTTATTGTTAATATAAGAAGCATTTTTTTTTCAGAAAAAAAAATCAATGTCAACTCAGAATTTATCTGTTATTTCAGATACTTACATCTCTTCTCATTTGATTAAGACCTCCATGGAAATCAATTTTAATGTATCCATTTCTTTCTACCGGAGGACCTGCATATTTTCAGTGTCAGAGAATGAATACATACCTAACTTACGACCTTTCCTTAGGTTCGATAAGACTTTTCAGTTAGGACTAGCTCAGGACATCAACTTACCTGTCTAAGCAAAACTCAGAACTAGGGCATTACAGGAGTTCAAGTAAGACCTTTGAACTACGATCTTAAAGAGTATTAATAGATGAATTAGAAGTAGATCCACCTTCACACCAATGAAAACTTTATCTACACAAAGAATCAGGAAGATAATAAATTACATGTTATGGGTTTTGCAATCCACCATTCGCAAGGATTTTAATGCACAAGTCTCTTCACATTCCAAATACTCTTTCGTGGACTTGTTTTTTTGGGCATTATAGTACTGTCTCTGCATTAAAAGAAGAAGATTATATGTATATCCATACATGTCAATAGCTAATAAAATTTAGTAAACCCTCTTCTGTAGAAACTTTCTTATCAATTAGGTTGTCATCCTTAAAATATTTTTTAGCACTCCAAATACAAAGGCATGGTAATTGTCAAAATTCTATAGAGAATATTTTTTAATTTTACAATAAATAGGAATGGTACAAAAATTCAAATGTATTATATTAATTAACTTCCACTATCTAGGAATTCTGAGTTTTGCCTTTGACCTTTTATAAAGAGGATCCATAAGGCTTACAACTTTTTTGGATTTTTTGATCAAACTAAAAAAGGTAGAAGAAAGAATGAGGCTCTTGGTTATCGGAATATTTAAAATTTAAGCAACGTGCCTCTCTACCAGCTTGACAAAAACTAAAAAACATCAAACAAGAATTAGTAAAAAACACCCTAAAACACTTTAAGAGTGTCTTTGGGACAACACTACAAAGCCAGGCTCCAAATCCAAGTTATCAGTGGCAGAGATAAAAGCCACCTTCTTCACAACCCTGCTAGCAGGGACTATGTGGGCATACTTTGTTGCTAGTTTCGATGGATATGAAAAACTAGCATCCTTAGGCAAGCCTAAGGAGCCTACTTAAAGAATAGGGGACACTTCCATGGCCTTCAATATATGTAAGCAAAAGAAGGAAATTGTGGCTAGGGTAGAAAGGGAGGTGATGAGCAATGAAACTCTCGTCATCCTCCAAATTTAATTGTAAACCGTGTGTCTCTATTATAATTAGAAACTACAATAGATTGTATATTGGATCCACAGCTAAAAACTTGCGTGTTAAAATAAATTTTAACTCATTTCCAAATGGATCACAAAATATCATTTTATTTCATTTCTTAGCCTTGTTGATTATTCAGTATAATACATCCAACTTCTAAAGAGTGCCTAACTAAAATCAATACTAGTCTTGATTTTCCTAAAAGACTGAATGTGCAATAAAAATCTAATGTTTGGAAATACCATCACAAACTAGAATGATAATCAACAAATGCATACCTCATTTTTTCACCGTTTTGCTTCAAAAAGACTTTCCTTTTCTTCCTCCTGGACAGAAAGATATACAAGTGTTAGGATTCACGAACATAGCTTTTAAAACATAATATTAACAAAGACAACACAAAATCCCCTTGAACAACTGAAGGTTTGATGAATGTATGCTACACAAATTATTGTAATTAAAACAATTATTTCTCAATCCATGTATCATACCGTGAAAGAACATTCATCTTGTACTAGTTTTGCAAGTGCAAACACACGGTCAATGAGAACAATAATTGGTTCTTTTCCAAGGCTCTTCCAAGGAACCTGTAGCAATGATCTCAAAAAAAGAGCATAATTTAGTATAAGTATATAACCGGTTTATTTAATTTTCTTTTGAAATATTATCATGCAATTTTATTTAATATCTTACATTTGAAGAAAAGTTGGATTGTACAGAAAAGAATGTAAGGGTTTGAAAGAAAACCTGCTCACCCAGTGTCGCAAAATTTGCAGAAAGAATAGACAGAGAGACAATGATGTCAGTTTTGGAGAACTCGTCAACTCAGGAAGATGCCTTCACCGTAGAAATAACTTTCCTGTAGAAAATTTCCAAAATCAATGCAACTAATCTTAGTTTTTGATATCCAAATGGCCCCATGATCTACATAAATGCATACTAGTACAAAGAGTAAGAAAGCAAGTACTATATTGAGATCTATTTCAATTTTCGAGGAACTGAAATTTAACAATTTAATGTGAAATTTTCAAAAACTATAGAACACTTATAAAAAAGTAGAAATGGTAATTCCCAAGGTTGTCCATTAAAAGGTAAATCTTGTTCTCTAATTTATAATGGGATAAGTTATCTTGACAAACAAGAGACTTATATATAATTGCATTATTGTATGGTATGGTATTTTTGCTCCAGCTTACAGTTATTTCCAATTAGACCAGTGATATGTATAATGTTTAGAATAATACCCTATGTTATTGGATCCACCTACGCAGGATTCAAGATCCATGTTTCCGTAGATCCAAATTCAGACCTGCTCATGATTCATTTCTAGTTTCAAAAGCACCAGTAGCTTGTTATAAATATAAACCCTGTAGATCCTCCAATTGAAAACAATATATCTTAAAAAACACAAAATAAAAAATAAAAGGAATGAGTGTGGGGCTCGAAAACCCTAACTTTTTCCTATAAAATAGCCTTTCCCCAATCCCATAACACAGAAATATGAGTCTTTCATAACAATATGCATTTTTGACTTCATGAGAACAATTTGGAGTGAAAATCCATATCCATTTCCATATAATTTTGATGACACCATACCAGAATCATTGTCTTTCACCTTTCTTGCTATTTTATATTATGATATATGATTTTAGCATTTTTGTGTACCTCGGTACATATCTGGTTTGGACATGGGGGTAATCAACATTAAAAACTATTGGGATAACTAATGTCCACATTAGTAACTATTGGGATAACTAATGCCACCAATAAATATTCAATTTTCCCCAAGACATGAATAAGTGGTTGGGGTCAGCTGCAGGTCCCAGTTGACTGACAGAGTAGTACCCCCCTGTCATAGTAGCTTAGATGAAAGGAAGGGCTTGGTTAATAGTTCACGCCTCGAGGTCCATTTCGCCTATGTAAGTAGATGTCTTTCGGTTCCCAAACTCTTTGGACCATTTGTAAGCTTCTATTAAGTATATAGGAAGCACTTTCAAGAAAAGAAAAGGAATGAAAGAAACAAAAAAAGTAGAAAGATTAAAAACACATGAAAAGAAAAGTCATACACAAGCAATGTTGAAATAAAATCTATAAAACATTATTTTAAGATAGGACACCCTTGCTAACTACTTGAGTTTTGCTCAGTGAATATTTTTTAATTTTACAATAAACAAGAATGGTACAAAAATTCAAAAGTATTATATTAATTAACATCCACTAGCCAGGAAAAAAAGAAGATAACGGGCTCTGATCTAGGGTTCGTCATGAGGAGCAAGCGTGGAGAGAGCCGTCATTTGCCATGAGTGTGCCTTGGGGTGGGGAGTCGACTCCACCCCTCCCTTATCTGC
Organism: Pseudotsuga menziesii; assembly: GCA_001517045.1. Classification (NCBI taxonomy): domain Eukaryota; kingdom Viridiplantae; phylum Streptophyta; class Pinopsida; order Pinales; family Pinaceae; genus Pseudotsuga; species Pseudotsuga menziesii. The sequence goes on from LPNX010258116.1 coordinate 1,006,964, forward strand.
TGAGGAGGCATTTCAGATGCTTATCGCTCCACAAGGAGAGAAAAATGCTGCTTCTTCCATTCCAAAATTCATTAAAAAACTTGAAACTATTCCTGAAATCGCTTTGCCAATGCAACAACCAATAAGGGTTGCTTTGGATTTGGCTGAATGTGGATTGGTGGGGAAGTTCATGGGTCTCTGGAACTATTCCAAAACCACTAATGATTGGATCCAACGCAAATGGAGGCCCCTGATCCAAAACATTGTAACCTGTTATGCGGTAGGTGGGTTTTTCATCTTCAAGTTTATTGCAAAAGAAGATCGGGATCTCATATTCAGGAGAGGACCCTATTTCAGGGGAACATAAGGGATCTACCTCAATAAGTGGACGCCAGACTTTGACCCTTTAGTGGATGTTCCTAAGGAGGTTCCGATATGGGTCCATCTACCCAACCAATCGGTACATTGCTGGAATATCGAATCACTACAATAGATTGGAAATGGTATGGGGTGATACATAAAAAAAAAGACTCCAAAGCCCAATACTCTTGTGCAAGGATTTGTGTGGAATTAGATCTAGAATTCGGGCTACCAGAAGCCGTCAAAATCATGGTGGGTGCATGGCATCATTATAAAAAACTGGACTACGAACAACTACCTTTCAAATGCAGAAGCTGCCATGAATACGACCACTTTCAAAGAAATTTCCCAAAGGCCCAAGCGACAGATAAGGAAGTTGAAGAAGATTGGAAACAAGCCAAAAAATCCAAAGTCACCTTGAAATGGAAAGACAAAAAAAAATACAGGCCCTCATGTAAGCCATGCAAATCCTCCAGAGGACCAAGGCACCCAAAAAGAATCCTCGAAATTAGGAAACATATTTGAGGCTCTGGAAGTTCAAAGCACATATCTAGAGGAGAAGGAAAAGGGGAAAAAACCTTTGAGCCACCAGAAGCTGAAGAATCCATCAAGGATAAATATCCTGAGGAATATCATGTCAACCTTGGATCCGACTCAGAAGCAGAATCAAAAAGTGAAGATGTGAAAACAAGCAGCTCCCAAATCACACCAAAAAAAACCACCAGGGGAAGGAAGTCCAAGAAAAAGAAGAGAGAAGAGCAAACCTATCTGGATGTGCTGCAAGGATCACAAAAAACTATCAAGGGGATGATAAACACCTGCAACACCAGAAAGCAAGGCCCGGATCCTAAAGGAGCTAACTCCTCCGAATCAAGTAAATAATGAAACTTGTCTCTTGGAACTGTAGGGGGTTTGGTAGCAAGATTAAATAAGAATCCCTGAAAGACATCATATGCATGATGATCCTAGAAATCCTCCTAATCCAGGAGACTAAATTGGAGGACTCTAATCTCCTCCAAGCAAGTAAGATATTTTGGAAAAAAGGACAAGGAATTGGAGTGAGCGCAAGAGGTGCATTAGGGGGGCTTGGCGCCTTTTGGGACCACTCAAAATTTGACCTATGTGAAGAAGAAAGATGCACTCACTGGATCTTCACCAAGCTTCTTGACAAAGACTCTAGTCATCACGTATGTCTCTTCAATCTGTATTCCTGGTCCTCTTCTCTGAGAAAAGAGACTATTGGGATACCCTTAAATCCTTTCTGAGCATAGGAAATCTTGAGAATATTATTATTGTAGGGGATCTAAATATCACCCTATCATTGATGAAAAAAAGGGGGCTCTCTGGTCGAAGATCCAGCTAGAGAATGGGTGGAAGACCTCATTATGGACTGGGACTTGGTTGATATTAAACCAACCAAAGGAAAATTCACCCGGTTTAACAAAAGATTGGGACCGGGTTACATTGCAGCATGATTGGATAGGTTCCTTGTACAAAATACCTTCCTTGTCTTTGGTCTCACGACCACTTCCAAAATCCTGCCTCATTATGTCTCAGATCACAAGCCTATCCTCCTAGATCTGTCTTTTGAGAAAAACTAGGGCCCCATCCCTTTTTGCTTCAGTCCGCTCTGGATACAACAAGAAGGGTTTATGGAGATAGTCTCCCAATTCTTGAACAGGTATATCCAAGGTTCTCCTTTCTACGCGTGGGAAGAAAAATTGAGAATCCTCAAAAGATCCCTGAAAAACTGGGTAAGATCAATAAAATCTCTGAGAACCAAAAGACAAGAAGCTCAGGATGAGCTCGAGAATCATTAGATGGTCATGGAAGATGCTGCTGTGACTCAAGATCTATTGAACCATGAAGCTGAGATCCAAAAATCATATCACCGGGCATGCAGGGAGGAGGAAGAGTTATGGCGCCAAAAGTATAGAACTCTATGGCTCCTAGTTGGAGACAAGAATACAAGCTACTTCCATAAGCAAGCCGAATCCTACAAGTAATTCAAAATAGTAAATGAAATCCATCTCCAGGGGCATGAAATAAGAGATTTCGAAGGAATAAAGCAAGTGGCACACTCCTTCTTCAAAAATCTGTACTCTGCCCCTGATGAGGCCCCCGTTGATGCTAATTCCTATCCTTTGTCTCTCATCCCTCAAAAAGTTGATAATGAGGTTAATATGAGTCTGATGGCCCCGATCAACATGCAAGAAATTAAAAAAGTGCTGGATCACATGGAAACCGATAAGGCCTCTGGTCCTAGCGGCTTCATGACTTGCTTCTTCAAGGAATTCTAGACAACTATCAATGATGATCTTTTCAGAATGGTGAGGAAATCCCAATGATGCAGTAAAATAGGAGGGAGCACAAATTCTTCATTCCTGGCACTTATCCCAAAAGAGAGAGGTGCAAGCAACTTCAGAAGATTCTGCCCTATTTCTCTCTGCAACATAGGCTACAAGATAGTCACAAAAATCATAGCTGACAAGCTCAAGAAATTCTCCCTGATATCATTCCGAAAAATCACGATGACTTCATCAAAGGGTAGCAAATCCTGGACAATATTGTTCTGGTCCAGGAAGCGATCCACTCAAGCTTTCAACGAAAAGAAAAAGGTTTGGTCATCAAACTTGATTTAGCTAATGCCTTTGATAGAGTCAAACATGATTTCCTATTCAAAGTAATGAAGAACTTGGGGTTTCCACAAGGGTTCATAAATTGGGTTAAAGCATGCATAGGTGCTCCATGGATTTCCCCTCTAGTGAATGGGCGTGCGGCTGGATTCTTTCTATCCTCAAGGGGTCTGAGGCAAGGGTGCCCGTTGTCGCCCCTTTTTTATGCCATTCAAGCCTCAGTACTTAGCTTCCAGTTGGATCACTGTCAACATCTTCAATCCCCTCCGGGTCTAAGGATAGCGTGAAATGTCAAATATATTAACCACGTGTAATTCGATGATTAGACACTTCTACTAGGAGGGGCTAGTGTCATCACAGTGCAAAACTTCAAAAGGGAACTGGATTGGTATAAAGAAGCCTCAGGTAGCAAGATTAACTATCTGAAAAGCAAAATATACTGCTGGAATTGCTCCCCGGGAGAGATTCTTGACGTCACCTGAGTTCTAGATATGGAAGGACTCCTGATATGGGATTCTTTCAAGTATCTGGGAATACCAAGTTTCAAGTCCAGTCCTAAATCAACACATTGGATTTCTCTCTTGGACAAGCTTAAGATCCGTATTCAAGCTTGGGGAGTGTCTTGGTTGAATATAACAGGAAAAATGGTGATTCTAAAGTCTATTCTAACCAGCATTCCCATATATTAGAACTCAATTCTTCTAGCTCCAAAGTCCATAAAAAACAAAATAAACGCTTTGCTAAGGCATTTTTTGATGGTGGAAAGAAAAGTGAGTAGAAACTTCACCTGGTTAGCTGGGGGAAAATAAGCAAGCCACTTCTAGAAGGTGGCCTCCAGATCCGAGATATTGCCTCTCACAATCTCGCTGTGGGTTCCAAAATCCTTTGAAAAATAATATCAGGAAAAAGATCTTGGAGAAAAGAAGTATCGTGGAAAAAATAATTCAATGAATCCCGAAGAAGGTGCCTGGAATGCCCACCAAAAGTGTTTAGAGGATCATCAATCTTTAATCTTTGCCTCAAGTCCCTAGATCACTTCAAAACCAATATTATCTGGATCCGAGGCAATGGAAAGTGTATTAGAATTTGGGAGGATTTGGTCCATGGAGACCCCCCCCTCTATCACCAAGAAGGACAGGATAACATGAAAACCTGGCCACAATCCATCAACTGTTTCAATCTCTAAGACATTTTGGTATGGGAAGAGGATGAAGAAAGCACCTAGAAAGATTGGACCTGGGAAATTATCCTGAGAGATTAATAGATGAAGCCCAAATTCTGCTTGAATTTCTTCAAGGGAAAGCACCCCTAAAAGCTTCTGCAAAAGACAAAAGGGGTTGGGGCTCAACCTCGGGGAAATATATAACAACTACAGGATACAAGTATATTCATGCAATCCCACATGTCCCTCTCGATCCAGCTCCTTGGAAAACACTTTGGTCCTACAAATCGCTTCCCAAAGTTGACATGTTCACCTAGACGCTGGCTCACAAAGGCATTTTAACGAGTGAAAATATCATAAGAAGGGGTTGGGAAGGGCCTTCCAGATGCCCCCTCTGCTTGGCTAAGGAAGAAACTTCATATCACTTACTCTTCATTTTCCCATTTTCTCAAGATGTCTAGGAATGTTCCTTGAGTCTAAGACTTGACTTCTTCCCCATGCCTACAAACACATCTGAGCTGTTAAGGAGTTGGATATCCCATTGCCCATTTTCCTTGAAGCAAAAAGACCAACTCAAAGCAAGATGGATGTGGCTTCCAAAGTTCTATCTGTGGAAAATTTGGCTAGAAAGAAACAATAGACTGTTCCATGGGAAAAATCGTCTCCCAACCTAGGTAGCAATAAAATCTAGGACGCTTCTGGGTGAAACTCTTGCCTCCAAGTCAACTATCCACTCCAAAATCCCCTTGGAACCTGAGGAAGAAAAATGGCTTAAAGAAATTGTCCTGAACTATATGCATAGACTAGAAGCCAGACCCATATCAAAAGCAAGTTGGGAAATTTGATTGGATGAGAAAAAATTCATTAAGTGGAGATCTACATTGCAAAAGCACTATTTATTCTTTGATGGGGCCTCGAAAGGGAAATTAGCGGTGGTAGGAGGGGGAGGGATCCTTCTGGATCCTGATGGAATGCTGAAGCTGGCCTTCTCATGGGGACTGTGGCTCGAAACCAACAATAGAGTAGAGGCTCTAGCCCTCTGGCAAGGGCTTCGACAAGCAATCTCTAGGAACATTCTGAATCTTGTGATCTTTGCAGACTCTAGACTCATTATCCAGGATTTATGCACCCAAAATATGCCAAACCAAGTCAGTCTAAACCACATTCTTAGAAAAATAGACCTGCTACTCCATAAATTCAAGACAATGTGCTTCTTTCACATTCTTTGAGGACTAAATGCCATGGCGTATAATGAAGCCAACAAGGGATCGCTCATGAGCAAGGGTGTGCTGATAGTCAATGGGCTCGAAACTAAAACAAATATTCCCTAAGGTGGCTAGTCGATGTCAAGCCCAGAAGACAACTGATGGGGCTCAGGTGTACAAGTGGCCAATGCATGTTAAGGCCAACAAACGGTCGTCTACATGCATAGATTCACCATCTAAGGTATACTGCACTAAATCATGGTGGAAACATAATTTCAACTAGCCAAAGTCAGGAAGGCAGGACATGATGCTCTTATCGAGGCTCAGATCAAATATTCGACATTATCCTAAAATTTCTTGGGGAAAGCATATTAGCAGGCATTATATTCTTTGCCGAGGTAGTATGGTTTCTAGAATTCCCCATCTATGATTCAAGAGAGGAAACAAGTCAGCTGATATTTTCCCAGCGGCTTCAATGACTTATAGCTCAAATATGGGCCCATGTCTGGAAGAGAAGCTTGAACAGGTGATCTCGGACCTAAGCCGAGTGAAGATTATGGAGCGGGAGAATTCTAGAATGAGGCTGAGGATAGAGGAAGGTGGAGCAAGAAGATATGATATCCTGGATAAGGATCTTATATAGATGCATGAGGAGATCACTAATTCCACTGATTCCAAGTTCAAAGACCAGGCCACTACTCATGAAGAATTTGAGAATTGGATCAGAATGTTACAAACTAAAGTTTTCAAGCTCTCCGGCGAATGGACAATCGAAAAGGATGGGAAAGCAAAGGAGGATGGAAACTAATTCTCAATGTTCTGACACGACAGTCAATACAGTGGATGCATTTCTTAGTTTTTAAGGTTTTATGTTATCGGCAGCTATGTGCTATAACCGAGTAGTGAAGTCAGTTCAACAGGCGTCCACAGCCTGTGCAAATTTTGTACCCCTCTCTAAGTTGTTCTTTGCATTTACGATCAAGTTTGTAGCAATGATTCTATGTTGTAATGTTTCCAGCGGTTTCCCCACTGTTCCTTAATATAAATATCGTTAACCGTTAATGTAAAAAAAACATCCACTAGCTAGGAATTCTGAGTTTTTCCTTTGGTCTTTTATAAAGAGGATCCATGAGGCTTACAAGTTTTTTGGATTTTTTTTATCAAACTAGAAAAGGTAGAAGAAAGAATGAGGCTCTTGGTTATTGAAATCTTCAAAATTTGAGCAACATGACTCTCTACCTACTTGACAAAAACTGAAAACATAACAAACAAGAATTAGTAAAAAGTGCCCTAAAACACTTTAAGAGTGTCTTTGGGACAACACTACAAAGCCAGAAAAATTCTAAGTTAAATTACACTAGAACTTCCACAAACTAACTAAGCAAGACAAGCTAGAAAGGTTACCTTCTTAGGGTCTTTGCTTGCCCTTTCGAGGCAACAAATGACAAGGCACTGGATTCCTGAATGTAAATTCTAAAAACCAAAGAAAGAACCTTTCATTTAATCCTTTTAGATTCTACAATAAAATGACTTATAATTGAGGAACTTTGAACTTAATCTAGCTTATATATGAAGTTCAAAAATAGTTTTCCAATCATGTTAAGATTTCATATGCTAGACTAGATTCAATAGTGTTCAATTCAAAATCAAAGCAACAACATATCCATAATCACTGATAGAAACACAATCATAAGATAGACACATCATTTATCATGGGAAACCCTCAAGGGGAAGAAAACCCAACAAAACTTCCTCTGTATAAGATGTATAAAAGGCAACCCCAAAAATAGGTGTTCTCCTCCTTCTGTTCTCTCTCTCTCTCTCCCCTATGCGCTACTCAAGAACACCAACTCCTCTATTTATACACAATGAGTCAACTGAATTTTACCCCCAACTAAACTGTTTGGGTCAAATTCTCCTGGAAAGACTCAAAATAGTATATTATATTATTTATTAGGGTGCTAAAGACTCGACATAAGTGGAGGCATTACCTCATGGCTTTATGATAACCAAATACAATAGTAACACCCCGCTAGAGGAATAATAACATTTATCTTAGGTTACATTAGTAAAATACATTTAGAATATCCTTTGAAGTTATAATATTTCAACACTCCCTCTTAACGAGAAGGTTATTATATTGACAACATCATCACAGACTATAAGAGAACAGAGAGACAATAATTACAACAATACATCGAGGTAATACATCTATACGTCATAGGAAGTTTTCTCAATCAGTAACTGGGACAATTACATTTATCTTCTGCATCACATGATCACTTGATCCTTTTGCAGCAACACTTCGATATTCTTGATCCTTTGCGGTACTTTGATCCTTTGCATCATCACTTTGATCTTCTCGATCCTCTGTAGCAACACTTCGATCTTCTCGATCCTTTACAACAACACTTTGATCTTCTCGATCCTTTGCAGTAACACTTCAATCTTCTCGATCCTTGCAGCAACACTTTGATCTTCTCGATCCTTTGCAGCAACACTTCTATCTTCTCGATCCTTTGCATCAACACTTTCAAACTTCTGCAGTAGCCTTCTGATCTTCTTGATCCTTGTAGCAACACTTCGATCCTTTCAACCATTTTGTAGTAGTACTTCGATCCTTTCGATCCTTTGCATCTGTACTTTGATTTTTTCGATCCTTTGTGACTATACTTCGATCTACTTGACCCTTTTATGCTGTACTTCGATCTACTTGATCCTTTTCCTCCACGCTACCTATAGTACACATGATCTATTTGTGAGATGAACAATCCCAATCACTTTAGGACCTGAGTCCAAGGACGATGCAATCCTCCATCAACATGATCCATGAAATCGATCAGCTGAATCCTCTACAACTAAATGTAGATCTTGATTGCACCCAATGCCGAACGTATCGTCTGTGAGGACTCATTGTAGACCATCCATACCACATAGGTTAGGACCACTCCCAAGTGAGTGTTATACTACGATATCTACACTTACGTGTAGGCATACTCTTCCAAGCAAGAGTATTGTCTGTAGAGCAGATCTTCACCGCATACAAAATGTCAGCCCATGGTAGAACATCCATACCACACAAGTTAGGACCACTCCCAAGTGAGTGTTATACTACGGGTTCCGTGAGGACTCATCATAGAGAATCGATACCACTGAGTTTATGACCACTCCCAAGCGAGTGTTATTCTATGACATCTACATATGAATGCAGGAATACTCTCCATACAAGAGTATAGTTTTCAAGGAAGATCTTGATTGCATACACAATGCCGGTCCTGTTGTCTGTGAGGACTCATCGTAGAGCATCCATACCACTGAGGTTGGCCCCACTCCTGAGCGAGTGTTTATTCTACGGTATCCACAACTGAATGTGGGTACTCTTCATGCGAGAGTAACATCTGCAGGGACATCCTTAGCTAGTAAGGACCACTCTCATGAACAGAGTGTTATACCTGCCATCCTCAAGAGAGGATAGTATCATCCACAAGTGAATGTGGGTACTATCCATGCGAGATTAGCATCTACATGGCCATCCTTAGCTAGTAAGGACCACTCTCATGAAAAGAGTGTTATACCTTCCATCCTCAAGAGAGGATACTATCATCCACAAATAAATGTTAGACCATCATCATCATTGTCATCCATCATCGATGTCAGTCTCATCATTACTCCCCCTTTCGTGGGAAGTTTCATATTATCAACCTGCTCCCCCTTTATCCGAGGAGGGCTCATGTCTTTGACCTGATCTTCCTTTACGAAGAAGGTCCATATATTCATCATTTGTAGTCCCATCACTATTCCTCCTTGCGAGGAAATTCCTTTCGAACTACACCAAGATTTCCATGGAAGTATTCAAACTTCACTCGAGATAGAGGCTTGGTCAGTACATCAGCAAATTGCTCATTGGTACTCACATACTGGAGCTTGATGTCTCCCTTTTGTACCATATCTCTGATATACAAGTATCGGATTTCTATGTGCTTTGATTTGTCATGGAGCACCAGATTCTCTGTCATCTTTATACAACTTTGGTTGTCACAGAGAATTATTGTGGTGTCCAAATCCATGTCAAATAATCTTGAAATCAGCTTCCAAATCCATATTGCTTCTCAACAAGCAAAGCAAGCTGCAATGTACTCTGATTCAATCATACTGAGAGAAACACTGGACTGTTTCTTACTAAACCATGAGATAATGGCATATCCCTGACAATAACATCCACCCGAGGTGCTCTTTCTGTCTGTAGCACTTCCTTCCCAATCTGAATCCGTATATCCATACAATTTGTAGTCATGATCTCTCCCATAGTACAGTACCAAATCAATGTACCTTTTAGGTACCTCATCACATGCTCTGTAGCTATCAAGTGAACCCATCTAGGTTTAACTAGATACTGACTCAAGGTGTTCACAACAAAGCATATATTTGGCCTTGTGTTTGTCAGATGCATTAATGACCCAATAATCTGTCTGTAGTGAGTCATGTCCACTAGCTCGGATGTCTCATCAGACAATAGCTTCAAGTTGGTGTCCATGGGTGTGGCCATGGATTTACAATCCAACATATAAAATATTTTAAAGATTTCTACTGCATACTTTCCTTGATTCAGAAAGATTCCTTCTGGGTTCTGCCACACTTCCATCCTTAGGAAATAATGCATCAATCCAAGATCTTTCATCTTGAATTATTTAGCTAGAATCTTCTTGCAATCCTTGATCTATTTCTCATTTCTATTCATAAATAAATCATCCACATACAACAATAGTATTTCTGGTTCATCGTCCATAATATTCATATAAATATTAGGATCGACTTTACTCTTGGTAAATCCCATGCTTATTAAGAAGCTATCTATTCTGCCATACCAAGCTCTAGGAGCTGTAATGTCCCTGACCCTCTGACCGGCGGAGAGGACGCTACCATGGCATTAACCATTCGGATTCCCAGCCCCATGAACATGTGAATTCATAAAAATGCTGAAATAGAATGCATTGAAGTAGAACATACACAGATGCAACTATTTCTCATACACGGCGGAAGCAACAGACATTTATACAAGCATTCATTCAACATGTTCATCACATTCATTAACAAAAAGTATGGTTGCAGAAGTAAAGTAGGCAAGATTACTTATCTTATGAAGAACTCATTCTGCAACCAGCTACGTCGCTGCAACGTTCCACCCAACCATAGGCTAGTGTGCTCCTTAATCTCTCAGCAGCGCTGCCACCCCTGAGCTGGGCATGATTCTCCAAGGAATAAGGGAACAAGCAGGCTTACACATAGCTAGGGATACACAAAACACAGCCAAGCCAACACAGTTGGGTTTATCAGGCCATCAACAAGACAACCAAGCCAACATGGTCAGGTTTATCAGGCCATCAACAAGACAACCAAGCCAACATGGTCAGGTTTATCAGGCCATCCAGGAGTTGGGAAAGGCTAAATGCTAAGATGGTGAGCTCATTACAAAGCCAAGAACACCTACAACAGAACTAGACTAGCTTCTAAGACACCCACACGCATCCAACACAATGAATCAGTCCCTTCTCTGCTACACAGTCCCTCAGGCCCTGCATTCCCTTCCAGTGCTATTCAGGGGTTGTGGAGAAGAAAGCCAACCCTCTAGCTCTGTCTATGTGGTTTCTAGCCACCAGGTTTATCAAGCAAACCAAGCCCCCATCCCTGCTCCCAACACAGTCTGAAGACCAACCATTGCACACATGCAATCAATCAGTTGTTACAGCTTAACAGGGAAACGACTCCCAAGCGAATTTCAACAGGCCCCGAATGTATCAGTGCGCACAATTCACAACATGGGGAAATCAGCAGTCCGTCCTGGACAAACTAAGCAAGCAGAAAAGGCTTACACAGGCCGCACTGGGGAAGAAGATACAGACTCTCAACCTGTGCGTGAGGGAAACTTGCACCAGACCCCAAAATACAGAGGGAAAAACGTATGCACGGGCCACAAATTGGTAGGGGAAAACTTACACACAGTCCCTGAGTGTAAAATGGATCTCCATAGGAAAATCGTGGATGTTAATGACCCAACGGCTCCTAGCTTGCTGTGTGAATAACAACAACGTAGAACCCAGTGCGTGAGAGAAGACTCACATCAAATCCCAAATACAGATTGGAACACACTCGACTCCACTATGTGAGAATGCGAATGACAGTGGAGGCGGCTCCTCTCTCTGGTTGTGTGAGACCCAACCGGTAAGAAGCCTGTGTGTGAGGAAAATGAACAGGCAATGGAGAGGATGCATAGTAGTCAGGAGTGCGTGAGTGTTTTAGCATTGTCGTGGAGAGAATGCAGCATCCGTTGGAGTGATGGTGATGGTTTTCTTGCCATCGTGAGGTCAACCACGCTGGTGGAGTGTGCGTGTGGGCAAGGACCGACAGTCCTGCCACGCTCCTCTCCCAGCCATAACTACCCCAACTACCAGCAATAGTTTTTAATGGTAGTGGTTGGATAAAACAAGGAAAGGTGACACATGGATTTTCCCCCCATTGGCCAAGGTTTGACATCCCCCACCCTTATCCTTGTGAAAATCATGCCCCTTCTCAATTTAGTTGCCGCGAACGTAGCTGGTCGGGGTTCATTTTAATTAAATATGCATATTTACATGATGACAAAACTTAATATATGCCGCATGCCCCGACATACCATCGGTGACAATTTCAACCCGAAACATAGCATAACCAATCAATGGTGGGGCCTTGGCCTTTAGCTCCACACCATGATTATTTATAATATATACATCATATACATCTAATGCAATGAGGTCAAAACCGGGGTGTTACAGGAGCTGTCTTTAGTCCATACAGATCCTTTTTGAACTTGCATACATGAGTCGCTCTGTCTTTGACTTCAAATCCTTGTGGTTGTTTGATGTAAACCTCTTCCTAAATCACACCATTAAGGAAGGTTGTATTTATATCCATTTGGTGTAAGTCCCATTTCATCATGGAAGAAAGTGCCATGATATTTTTGATGGAAGTGTACCTTTCTATTGGAGAAAATTTCTCTTCATAATCGATCCCCTCTTTCTGAGAGAATCCTCTAGCCACAAATCTTGCTTTGTACTTTTCAATACTTCCATCAACAACATTTTTATCTTGTAGATCCAATTCGAAGATATCACACTTTTGTTTTATGGTTTGGGAACAATATCCCAAACATCATTCTTCATGATCAACTAGTATTCTTCTGTCATTGCTTCAACCCATTCTTTATTCTGTGCAGCTTCCTCATAGCTAGTGGGTTCTTGATCTACAAGGTAACAAATCAAAGCTACATAACTGGAATATGGCTTTGATCTTTTGTTGGTTCTTGTGGAGCCTTCTAGTGCTCCATATATTTTTGCTTCTTGTATGGTTTCTCTTATCCAAGCAGGGTTTCTCTTTCGAGAGATATCCATAGTAGGGAGATCCTGAGGCTCTAGCATGTCGTGATCTTCTGATGCTACTATTTCAGTAGATGGTTCAACTTTTGTCCTTCTGGGAGGTACATATTCTTCATGTACTTCTTCAAGATGACCCCTTATAGAATTATTAAGAGCTGTCTCTTCATCAAATTTTACATCCCTACTAATCTCAATATGATGGATATGAAATGTATATCCTAAAGTATTTGGAAATTTCATAGTATCCTACATATATTCCCTTCTTTCCAGAAGGATCCAATTTGGTTCTCTTCTCTTTCAGAATATGTACATATACTGGGCAGCCAAATATCTTGAGATGTCTAACTTCAGGTTTCTTTCCGGTATGCATTTATTCAGGAGTCTTGAATACAAGATCACTATGAGATAATCTATTTTGCACATATATGACTATTCTTGCAGCTTCAGCCCACAGGTGTATAGGTAGGTCTTGGTCATGAATCATGGTATTTACTGCTTCCATAATAATTCTATTCTTTCTTTCCACAACACCATTTTGTTGGGGATTATAGGGAGTGGTTAGTTCCTTCTTTATTCCTTCCTCCTTACATAATGCTTCAAATTCCTTTGAAGTCTATTGTCCACCATTATCTGATCTCAGTGTCTTGATTCTCTTTTCTAAGTGGTTCTCTATCAAGGCTTTCAATTCCTAGAATTTTCCGAACACTTCACTCTTATTCTTCAAGAAGTAGATCCAAGTATTTCTTGAATAGTCATCAATAAATGTGACACAATACTCATCTCCACTCAAGGATATGGAGGGAATAGGACCATATATATAGAATGGATTAGTTCCAATGTACCTTTGGTATTTGTTTCACTTTTCAGAAAGGGTTGCTTGATGTTCTTTCCCTATTCACATCCCTTACAGGTTCCCTCATGTTTGATCTTCAGATATGGTAACCTGATTACCACCTTGTTCAGATAGGGAAATGCTTTGTAGTTGATGTGAGAAAGTCTCCTATGCCACAATTCACTTGAGCTGGTAGTCTCATGGAAAAAGGTTGTCTTTGGATGTCCTTTGATTTTGTACAGTCCTCCTCCTTCTTCTACAATGACTACAACATCTTCAAGTGTCTTTCCTTTGGACAACATAATTACTTTTCCATCTATAAAAGCAACTCTATATCCTTTCTTATCTAGAGTTGAGATGGAAAGTAGGTTCTTTTTCAAACCTGGTACTTACAGTACTTCCTTCATCTTCATGGAAGTCCCAGATTCAAGCTTGTAGATTGATTCACCAATAGCTTTGATGGGATATTGATAGTCATATGCCAATGATACTTCCGGGGAAGAGTTCTTCTCTTCAAGTATTGACAGAGTTTTCTTCTTTCCTTTCATGTTCTTAGAGGCACCACTATCAATAAGCCATGTATATTCTCCAGGTGTTACAGACCCAGAGAGTGCAGAGAACAACACATATTCTTCTACATCTTCACCTCTAGTTTTATTTCGAGGTCTTTCTTCATCCTCTTCTTCATCTAGATGAGAATGATGCCTTTTGTTCTTCTTCTTCTTTGGTGATGGGAATTCTCTAGAAATATTTTCTATCTTATGACAGTTGTAGCATTGATACATTGAGTAATCCTTCTTCTTATTCTGGAATTTATTATTTGAAGGCTTATGATTACTCTTCTTGAAGTTCGATTGTTTTCTTCCTTTAGTATGGGTAGCTAGATCCTGATCATATTCTCCAAGGAGAGCTTCTCTATTGGCTACTATAGATTCTTCTTGTATGCAATCTTCCCATACTATGTCAAACTTCATACTTTCTTTTCTAGCACACATAGTCTGGATGAATGAGTCCCAAGGTCTAGTGAGGCCATTGAGAGCAGTCATAGCTAATTCATCCTCATCAATGGTGTCTCCAATAGCACTTAGTTTCTCTTTGAATTGGGATAACCTTGTGTAGTAATCTTGAATAGATTCTCCTTTTCTCATCTTGGTGCCCTTCAGTTGAGCTCTCAGATTCATCTTTTTGTTGATGTTCCTTCCTTCATACATTATGGAAAGTGCATCATGCATTTGTTTAGGTGTCTTCTTAGATGACACTTGAGGGATAAAGTGATCCTCAATAGAATCAACAGTTATCTTCATTGCCTTGATTAGGTCTTGATCATGCTTCTTCTTAGCTTCATCTTCTTCAGGTTCTACAATCTCATCCTTGATGTACTTCTCAAGGCCATTCTCTTTTAGAATGAGACCAATCCTATACTTCCAAGGTAGGAAGTTTTCTTGGCCTTCCAATTTGTCCTCAAGCTTAGTGCTTGGGGCCATCTTGTCCAATAGGTCACTCAAAAATGAAATTGATCAAAATAGGAGGTTTACCTTACTACTATATGCGCTTGAGGGAGGCGAGTTGGTTGATCCAACTACTTTCTGGAGACCCCAAATCTTTAGTCTTCAAATCCTACTTACGAGGTTGCAGCACTGCAGAAATTATGGTTTTGTTTCACTACAGTTTTCTGGTTCACTACCAAACTAGGGTTTGGATTTACCAGAGATCCAAGAACCCAAAAAATTCGATCTAGGGATCAATAGATGTGCTCCAGGATGGCACAACTTTCTATGTAAGCAGATATTTAAAACGTCAACTTTTGTAGAAACCCTAATTTCTTTTGGAGAGGGAGGAGAGAGAATTTCACCTTGTGAAAGTTGCTCTAATCAGTTTAGCTCTGATACCATGTTAAGATTTCATATGCTAGACTAGATTCAATAGTGTTCAATTCAAAATAAAATAAATAACATATCTAGAATCATTGATAGAAACAAAATCACAAGATAGACACAATATTTATCCTGGGAAACCCTCAAGAGGAAGAAAACCTAGCAAAACTTCCTCTGTATAAGATGTATAAAAGACAACCCCCAAAACAGGTGTTCTCCTCCTTTTGTTCTATCTCTCTCTCTCTCCTATATGCTACTCAAGTGAGTGAGTCTGTGTTCAAATAAGAACCACAACTCCTCTATTTATACACAATGATTCAACTAAATTTTACCCCAACCAAGTCGGCCCCACTAAACTGCCTAGGACGAATTCTCCTGGGAAGACTCAAAACAATATATTATATTATTTATCAGGGTGCTAAATACCAGACACAAGTGGAGGCTTTACCTCATGGATATATGGTGATAAAATACAATAGTAACACCTCGCTGGAGGAATAATAACATCTCCATTGGGTTACATCAGTAAAGTACATTTAGAATATCCTTTGAAGTTAAAATATTTCAACAAATCATAACTACTATGCAACTCCTTGTCCCAACTACATACACTAAAAATGCATTAGAAAGAAAATGTGCATCTTATTGGAAAACCCCTATTTTTGATAAATGTGTTGCTTTGGTATTTTGTAGCAATAGGTTGAAAGAGTCTCATTGTCGTAATAATGCCAAGGATTCCATAGAATGGAGATGAGGTCCCAATGGTCAGGGTCAGCCTACCCAAATATAACACAGGTTGCTTGGATCTTCTCCTAATAGTCCATAATAGTGCTTACATGTGACTATTCTAAGCCTTCCCATGACTGTCTGAACCAATACTGGGATGCCTGTGACTGTCTATGGACAAATTAGGTGCTTCCCTTGAGAACAATATTGCTGCCAGAATAGGGTTTATGGTATTAGTGTTTTCTCTGTCTGATTAGAGATGGAGATAGTGATGCTAAAAGTGTATAGTAGGCTTTCGCGAGGGTATAGGGTGCTGCCCTATCCCGTTAGGAATTTCTATGGATATCGTGAGTGTTTAGGATGAAGCCTTAGCTGCTCTTCATGCTTGCCATGGATGAGTGGATGAGTGGCATATTCAAAAACCATAATATACTACTACATGTTGCATCATGCAATAAGGATGACAAATGCGATTAAATCAAATTTTCTAGGTTATCCTTCCCACATATGTGTCTTCTTTGCACTGGATTAAAAAGGACAATCAAGGTTTAGTAAATGAATACTTGGCTCCATCTTTATCTAGTGGTTGTGGTTGTGGGATGGAGTTTTAATCTCCCCTACACACTTTCCATAAGTAACATGTTGGTTGCATCCTCAAAAAGGGAAAGTGACCAAGGGTTTGTACCCGAATATTTACCTTGGAAAAAAAATTGAAGACATGACTATATATAAGAGTGCCAAAATTCTACACCTAAGCAAAAAACCAAGAGGCTAACATTACTTGTGTCAAAAGACTACATGATTGATATTTTATCTCTCGAATTACACTGACTTCATTCCTTTTGATGATAAAATATTCTGCATATACCACTAAAATAAATATGCCCTAACTTGAGCTTTTGACATCAATATTTAGACCATAAGGACTTCTTTTGAATCTAGATCTTGTGAGATATTTATCAAATTTAATGTACTAGGCCCTTGGGGATTTGTTTAACTTGTAAATATCATTTGCAAACCTGCACTCTAGATGTTATTTATGTGCATCTGGAATCTCTGTAGCTGAAGCCTGATACGCATACACCTCCTCCTAAATATTCGTCAAGGTAGGCACTCTTTACATCTATATGATACAATTTCTAGGTCAGCTAAGCTACCATGGTTAGATCCAATCTAACTGTGACCAGCTTTGTTGTAATGAGATCCATAAATTGGGTCTTTAATATTTTTGGTGAGGAAACAAAATAAATTAAAAAATCTAAACCTACAAAATTTGACAAAAACGTAGTTTGTATTTTGAGATAAATGGGTTGAAGCATTTGCTATGGAACCACTTGATATCTATCTCGTGTTACAAGACTATGTGATGTACTGTTAAACTAGGGAATTATTGATATTCTTCAAGATAATTATATCACTATGATGTCATGCTTATAAGTCTATCAAATCTGTTTCTCAACATATTGATGTCACTAAAATGCCATGCTTATAAGTCCTCAATATAATGATATCAATTAATTGGTTATCCGAGCTCTATGAAGGGGACTTCATCAGATTTCCGACATCTATGTAGTGAAATTTTTGTTGGATATCCATTAAATCCGACATATATGCTATACTACCAATGAATTCAATTCGTGGGTTATATGACTTTAGGCATGTCTACGGGGAGCACAATATGAGTGCAGACCGTTTATCCAAGGAATCATTGAATATGAAGGCTGGCCTCCTCTCCTTCTCGTAACTTTTAGAAGGAGAAATCATTGAGGAAGGCATGATACAACTCTTTTAAGAGCTTTTTGATTTATGTGGCATAGTCTTTTTTCGTTCTTTGGACCATGGGATACATTAGCATCTTTCTTGTTTTAGCTGGGGATATAGATTCTGTTTTCATCCCTTAGGGGTGTGTTTTCTCCACCCTCGATGCCTCCTTGGATAAGCTGTTTGGGCTCCTTATGTTCTCCCCGTGGTATTGCTACTTTAGTCATCTTGGGATTGTGGGTTCTGTCCCTCCCATTGGGAAAATTTTTAATACTTATCTCCACTCGCGTATGGAATGAATTTTGTCAGGACTGTATAAGCCTTTGATTCACTATTATATATAAAGGAACACCTATTTTTCTTCTGAAAAAAAGTTACAAAACCATAGCAATTGATTTTATTTATATATTGAGATCCGTAAACTGGGTCTTTAAAACTGTAGTTTGTATTTTGAGATAAATTGGATGAATCATTCACTATGGAACCACTTGATATCTATCTCATGTTAAAGAACTATGTGATGAATTGTTATACTAGGGAATGATTGATATTATTCAAGATAATAATATCACTATTATGCCATGATTATAAGTCTATCCAAGTTTTTGCTGGTATTTTGCTTTTATTTGCCAAGTTTTTTCTGGCCATGGTGCAGGTAGAACCAAATAGGTATTTGTCAAGCCTGTCTTTCTTGAGCGAGGTGAGTTTATAAAGGCTACAGGAAAGTGAGACATCCAGTAGGTCTACAAGGGCTAGATCAACTAGATGTCAGAATATCAGAAGAAAATTCAATAAACGCATGGAATTTTTTTCTCGCATGAGGGGGGTCATGTTCCTATGATGATGAGACAATAGGAGACATAGAGGTGCCTTTAAGGTACAAACATATAGTGAATCAATGGGTACATAGGGATCTTACTCAAGTCAACACTGATTTTTGTGTGAATGAGAGGATATATAGAATTGCACCGTTGTCATTACATGGATTGGGGTTGTTTTGCATGGATGGCATAAAGGTCAGTTACGATAGATGCAAAAAATTGATGGAGTATGTTGGAACCTATTACAACTACAATTATTGGATGTGCCTGGTCCAATATACATGAATTATGAGTAGATATGGGTTGTCAGCAAATTATTTACAACTAAAAGACAAAGATCAAAATAAAGGAGCAACATTGTACATTGACGGAAGGTCAAAGACAACTGGGAATATTGCAGGGTTTATAAACAATACACAACCAGGGTCTACACTTAAGCAACCCAACTGCATATTTGAGGGGCGTGAATGAAACAATGTCTTTGTATGTGCCATTAAATCAATAGCTACAGGGGAAGAGCTACTTATTAATTACAATTTGAATCGAGTAGATACAAACAAGGTTAGTATGGATGTGGTACATTCAACAATTTACCCAACCTTTTATTAATTATTTTAACATCTTTACAATTTTTCGTTAGTAGATAATTATAATTTTTGATTGAATTTTCTATGTTGACTTCGTAGGGAGGTGATCGGGGGCGCATCACCCCAACAGTTGGTGAGAGGAGTACACCATCCTCGAGGCAACATGTATACGTCAAAATGTTATGTTATTAAATTGTTTTAGTGAGTATTTTGGTTTTGTTAGGTAATTTTTACTATGTTTTTGATGCAGGTTTCTGTTAGGGGCACCTCCCTCACAGTAGATGTTACTAGACCTGCCTCGAGGTAGCATGTATACATAGATGCCATTGTACAAATTTAATATGTACACAGAGTTCTGTTGTTATGTTTTTTTAATAGTATATTCATTTGGTTTATATAATCTTATCTATATTTCATGCAGAGTGATGATTGGGGAAGCCACCTGACTGTTGATCAGACTACTGCAGCCTCGGGGAAACAGGTAAACCTAAATGTAATTCTACAATTTAAATACTTCAAAATTATACACATATATAAAATGTAGCACATTGTTTAATTTGTTATGTATTTTTTCGTTTGTATAATTGCGTTCATTATGATAATGTTGTTTAATTTTTTTGTATGTGGATGATTGGGGAAAGTCGCCAGCTGTTGATCATACCACACAGTCATCTAGGCATCAGGTAAACCTAGATGTAATTCTAGGAATATATCATGATAGATATTTTTTGTTAATATAATTTTTTGCTCAGACTATTGCTTCAACATGTAAGCAATGTTTTATATATTTTTGTTACATACAAATGATTCGGTTTATGAAACAACAACACAATAGTCCCTAGGTTTTGATGTGGACGAGTTGTTGAATGATGCTGACATTGGTTCTTCTCTAGACCTGGTGAAGCTGATAGAGAAGACCTTGAAAAAAAATCATGCGGATATTCTTCGTCTGCTATTCATAATTTCGCAGATAGACGAGATTAAAGCAAAGGTTCAAGTGTTGATGCAGAGATCTCAGGACTTTAAAGTAAGTTGCAGAATCATAATATGAATTCATTTATAACTTTATAATTTTTACTTCTATATGATAGGGAACTTATGATTGAATGGTTTGTGTTTACAGGATTTTCCGTGACCACAATCTGGTACTGAAGGCAGTGTTGGGCCCAATGAGCAAACCATTCAACGT
The DNA here is from genome assembly GCA_001517045.1 of Pseudotsuga menziesii. Classification (NCBI taxonomy): domain Eukaryota; kingdom Viridiplantae; phylum Streptophyta; class Pinopsida; order Pinales; family Pinaceae; genus Pseudotsuga; species Pseudotsuga menziesii. The sequence goes on from LPNX010258116.1 coordinate 1,027,505, forward strand.
ACACCACATATTGCACCTGTGTTTTCAACTAAACAGTTGAAAACACGTTCCGTGACACCCCTAAGGAAAACAAAGGGTGCAGCCGCTATTGACCGACGCACACCAGATCGCGCAGAAGAAGGGGTGGAGGTAGAGCCTAATAGTAATGTTGATGCTGAAACAACAGTTCATGGATCTTCCCATGTCACTAGCATAGGTTCAATAGAAACAACATTTTTGGTGAACAAGGAACTCATTCCAATAAAGATAGAGAAGATTCCAGGTAATTATATTTTGTTCAATTTTGTTTTTATAATTTGATTGTAATATAGCGATACAATTTTTTTTAAAACTAATGATGATATGATTGTTTTGCAGGAAATGATATTTTTTTATAGAAATCTAAATGATTTGACCTTGGAGATCTTCAGGCACACCATCCGCACACGGTGGGACGGACAAACAAAAAATTTAAAGGATGAGTTGACTAATCGGTTGGTTGGCCTGTTCGGAAAAGATACCTTCGATACAACAAAGGTCCTAAAGAAGGTTGGATAACATATGAAGATTGTCCGAGACAATATAGGGTTCACCTAGAAAAGAACCCTAGGTATGAGCGCCCTCCGATGATTCCATCAAGGGAGTGGAAAGCTCTAGTGGAATATGGAAAAGAGAGGGCTTTGAGAAAATCATGAAAGATACCACTAGGCACAGGGAAGTATGTAATACTTTCCACCATGTAATGGTAAGCCTTATTATTATTAATTTATATACCAAATTTGGAACATCTAATGTAATTCAACACTTGAATAGGTTGTCAGACACATCAAAGGCCACAAATGAAAGACTGGATAAAATTGGTCAACACAAGCTTTGGCCTGGTGGTTATTTGAACTTAGCGGCACAAATTGTAAGTATCGAAAATCTGATACTTCATCCAAATAATAAATAGAAAATTATTTTCTTTTTAATCTGACACAAAATGTAAAATTAATGACGTTATGCAAATATGTAGGTTGACTGATTCAAAGAAGTGCCCACTCAGGAAGACTTGAAGCTTGGTTTGCAACACGGCCTTGAAGCTGTTATTGAATGCCGAAAAATCTTGTCTAGGCATACATAGTCTTCTAGTGATCCATTTGGTGCACATGTATATAAAATATATATAGTTTAATGAAAATTTATTAATTGTCATGCAATCTATTCGTTATAAAAAATCGATATAAAATATTTATTATGTTTTGAGCAGAAAAGCAATGATCCCCTTAATGTCGATGATGTACACCAATCAGTCGAAGATCATGCTTTGATTCTTGGTAATGAATTTATTAATATGCTACTATTTTGTATAGATAATTGCAGATGGTGAATATTAATTGTAATTCTCCATATTTCAACTGCAGAGCATGTATATGGTCAAACTGTACAGGTTGAGTCTAGACAGGATAATGAAGAACATGATGTGCCCATGCAAGGTAAAAAAACACCTTTGTAATGTTTTTTTAAATGAAATACTTGTAATTATAAAAACAAAAATAAATTAATGCAACATTTTCACATTATTGCAGCAATTTCGAGCCCCTTGCCGCATGACCCATGTGGCGAGCAATCTACTAGGGAGACATCAGGACAAGTTGATGAAGCACCAAGAACCAGCCAACAAATTCTGAAAGATGTGATTCTTGCTCATTTTGTAAAGAGAAGAAAAGTAAAAAAGAAGTGATTAAATAAATTTTGAGTAATTATTTTTAAGAATACAATGTCGTGCATGGTTTTTTCCGCTATTTAATGAATGAATGGTTTTATCGGCTATTGAATGAATGATTTAATGGATGTTTTTTTTCATCTATTTAATGAATGAATGTTTTAATGAATGTTTTTTTCAGCTATTGAATAAATGAATTTGCACTGTTTTTTTTGCAAGTAGATGCATTGGGTTTGGGAATTGAGAGTGATGTGAGGCGGGGAGGGGCCATAAGAGATTCCACCTTCACGTGGTTGGTCTTGTTTAGTAGAGAATATTAAATTATTCTCAAAATAGAGAGGAGCTCATTGAATGGTAAGGAATTATACATTAAAAACATTTATTTCTATAATTGTAATGTTTAATTTTTACTATTTCTATTTGACTTGTCCATTGAAACTTGTTACAGATTGCCTCGGGAAACATTTTCATATTTTAGAGGAAAAATTGGCATTTTGATGTGATCGATGCCCTTATATACATAGTGTTGCGGTTCTCCATGTTTCCTCAGGTGATCTCTTATTACCAATTATTTTACTTGAATATTATTGTAATTTACATTGTTAAATTAGAAATGTTCATCAACTGTAAAAAGTTCATTATTAATGTTGTTTTTATTCATTTAGACAAACTACTCAAACCATATTTTTTAAGCTTCATTTTGTTATTTTCATAAACATGCAAATATTTATTTGATGGGTCCTAACATGAAATTATTGCAACATGAAAATATTTGTAGTATGTTGAAAGGTGTTTTGAAAGGTAAAGCAAAAGAAAACAGTGGGAAGCTCCACAAATCAAGGTAAGTTGTACCAAAAAATTATAATTAGTATCGACAACATATTCCTAATTCTAATACATATTTTGCTTCTGTTAATTTGATTTGTATTCCATACTTGCTCAATTTGTACCATTCTTTGTTCCCTATTATTTTTACTTGCTTGATTTGCTAATAGAAAATATCAAATATGCTTAGAAGTCCAAAAACATGGACGCCATGTTTTGTTGGTTCAAAATGTTAGGTTCCTTGTTGTCAGTTTTGAATGGTTTTCATTGTAACACAATCGTTGTCAAAATAATAGATATATTTTTCACATCTAATTAGATTGTAAATACAAACTTAGGGTTTCCCAAGATCGTAAATCACTTGTGATATTACATCAAATTTTAAAAACTCTATGCACAAGTTAGGAAATATTTAGATGAGGTCCAAGATGAATTACAACACTCATGTGGTTATTGCTGTTGTCAAGGTTATTGATGTTTAAACCCAAGCCAAAACTTACAGCTCAAACATATTTACATAGAGGAATTTTCTTGTATTGAATAAAATTTAAATAAGAATGGGTGATAATAATATTATATATTGTGAAAAAGGATGGAATCATATAAGCACTAGTATTACAAAGTTAAAGAGAATCTTGGAAGGAGAGCCAGAGCATCCATTCGATATAGATCATCATTCATTGTTTTATACGTATCCTTTAGGAAAAAAAATAAAATATATATATATATAT
>LPNX010258116.1:1031212-1050748 GCA_001517045.1 Pseudotsuga menziesii
ACTATCCATATGACTACTCACAACAACTATATGATAGATACAAATCAACTTTGGTGGAATACATTGAGTCATCGGTAAGTGAGTTTTATTTTTGTGCTTTTGTTAATATGACTTTACTGAAAATATTAAATTTGGTTATTCTGGTTTCTTCTTTACATTCCAGACCCATTAGTATTTACGATAATCTAGTGAAGTTCAACAATACACATCAGGTTTTCATTAGTATGATCACTAGGTAGCTCGGACTTAGACTAAACATGGGTATTATAATGAATCTCTGTTTTTGATATACTTTACGTGGTTCCCATGCTATTCAGTCAAATTTTGTCCAACTTCACTGATAACAAATGCCAATGAAATCAGAATTCATATTAGTATTTAACAATCATACTTAACTAATTTGTCAATTAGCTTGAATGTAGATGGTTGGAAAGTATGGAACATAGTACTATTGATTCAGAGGATGATGTAGCACATCCATTATTCTGGCTTCCTTTTTGAAAAGTATGGAAATAAACTTGAGCACTGGCTGCCTGTTTTGTAAAGTCTTTGCATTACTCGTTGCAACAATCTTGGAATACTTGAGCACTTCGAAAATGTGAGTTATCAGGGCTGCCATCATGATCAAACATGATACCTGCAAGAAATTGTGAGAACAATTGAGAGAAAAATATGTCGAGAATAAAATCACACATGTCCAAAAAAATGGAAGAAAACATAGCCAAATGATACATAACTAGCTCAAAGAAGAGCACAAGTCATAAGAGGAGGTAGAGGTAGATTTGAATAAAAGGGGTTTCACATGAAAAAGAAATACGAATCAAGAAATTACAGGAAAATAACAGCCTTAGGGCAAGGGTTGGGATGCAATGAATAGTTGTACATAGTCCAATGTTGAAGAATAGCCCCTGTTGAAAGTCGCATTGAATCCTTCAACATGCAATGTTCATGAATCAAGATCTATGTAATAGAATTTATGGGTGACCTGGGATTAGATACTATTTATTGGATTTAAGAAGTATAGGAATTCTTCAACACATAGGAAGTTTCCAAAGAAGTTCCAATCACAACAATTGGAGATAACAAAATTGAAGTTACTGAACTTCATGCAATGATGTAGTTGGACCATTTGTAATAGGATAAAGCGACTATACAGCTGGTTTCCTTCCTATATAATTGTACCTGGTTTATAGTGGGAATTCTAGTGAACATTTGCAAAAGGTGTTTGACATTATTTTGAGGTAGAATTTTGATGAGTGTAAAATCCAAGCATAACTTGTTGGACATACACTAGAGCATAGGATGAATGTCCATAATTTTGATGGTTTAGAGATAGTTTGTAAGAAAATTACTGAGAATGTTGTAGAGATTTGTGCTTCGTTAGAAGGATTCATGAGGTGAATGAATTGAAGACCGACAAAACATATAATAATCTTTTTGATGGAATTTGGGGTTATAGGAAAAGACCAACATGATAGAGGGAAACAAAAAATACTGTTCACTTTTAAGATATATTTTGTTTGTTAATTTCACAGATTTTTTTTTTATTGTGTATGAACATTATTAAATCCCAATATTATCTGCTGTGGAACTGTTGGATTTCTACCACATAAACACTTAGAAACTGAATTACCCATTTGATGACCATATGTAAAAGTACCCCACAAAATAAAAGAAGAAGAAGAAGAAGAAGAAGAAGAAGAAGAAGATTTTCCCATCTAGAAGAACCCCAATATATAGTGTGTTTCCATTTTTACAATTTGTCATCTCTGGCTAAGTGAGACTGGAGCCCATCCCCATATTGAGGATTTGTTTTCACAAGATAAAAATGATTCCTTAGCACCCTCTGCTCATCCTTTTTTTTCCTCTAAAAAATTTGTAATTTTATTGCATCAAAGCATAAAATTACATTCACAGATGTAATGAGGCAATAAATTACCCCATACATTGTCAACAGAAAAACATAAGTATCATCCATGTCAAATATATTACAGATTGGACAACCAAAGTATCATCACAAAACATAGCTGAAAGAAACCCTAAAAATGTCGCTCAATGTATCCAAAATTCAAAAAAAAAAATGAAAACTACCTTAACAAGCAGATCCATCTCAACAAAGATGATCCTGTAGGAGATATCACTAGAAGAGCCATCGACAACATGGGCACAACCCAGCCATGAGCGCCAACCATTGCCACAAAAACCAAAGATGCTGCTGTCAATGACCAAGCAAGGCCTTGGAGATCCGTCGCCGCACTAGGCAGCAACACCCAAAGCAGCCATCACAAAAAAGAGCCCGCTGCATAACAAATGGCACTTGGGAAGGGCACGACCCTAACACCACACAAACACTGAACAATCCATCCTCCACCGCAAAAAATCCATCGAATGCAAGGCCAAATCGCCATAGAAGATCACCGCTACCGCCGCAAGAATGGGTCGCCGTGCACGGGATCTATGGAAAGGCAAACCAGACTGATCCCACTACGAAAATTCACCCAATTCTCCTGTAGAGGAGAAAGGAGAAGACGACTGGGTAAAACCCTAGCTGCCTGGAGAGGGAAAACCAGAAAATGACTCTCAAAACATAAATTGCAGAGCACCCAAAACTAATGTATCTCCGTCAAACTCTGCTCATCCTTTGTTTCTTAGATGACCTCCACAATAATAATTAAACTTCCATCAATGACAACAATCTCTGCCATGTTTGTGCCCTATTTTCTAAAGTTACAATACTGTTAGGCCATCAAATCAGCTCATGATTTTGACTAGATATCGGACTTTGTTAATTTCTACTACATACATAGTACATACAATGAAACTTGATTGTAGTTTCATTCAAAATACCGTCAACAGTATTTTGTTTTTATGCTGGGACAAAATATTCTTCAAACCATAGAACTGGTTATGCTATAGGCTGGATTCTAGATTCTTTTTATCACCACATAAACTACCTCCAATCCTACATCTCCTTCCTCTCTTTCGCTCTTCATTCTCCTGAACTTCACCATACAACTGGATTTTTACTTCTCTATTTCTTTATAATTTTTGCATACAATCAGGTTTTGGAGACATACACCATACAACTGGACTTTTACTTCTCTCTTTGTCCAAAATTTCTGCATACACTCAGGTTTTGGATACATACATTCGACTGGATTGAACTAAGAGTTCTTTCCTGAAAAGTTGGAGATAAAGGGAAGGAAAAATACCTTATGTTATTCTTATTACTATTAAGTAACACAATTTAACATATGATATTATTCAATTATTTGAATAATAATTTCTTTTCTTTATTTTGCTTTCTACTGACAAGTTCTTAAGCCTTTATCCACCTTTTGAACCCCATTCACCCTATTTGATACTAATAACTCACACCATACAAAAATGTGTGGCATGAATCCCTGTCCCATTTTATCACTTCATCATGATACAGTACAATCTTTTATAGAAATTGGTTGTCTTCAAATTTTTGGATCGAGGTAGTCTTGAGTCTTGTCAATCTTACACATTCATAAGTCATTTATCTCCTAATATTAATAACTCTCCTTATGAATAAACCTAATCCTTAATAACAAGTTAAAATCCCCAAATTCAACTCAGTGAATTACTTCTCATTCAGTGAATTAACTATTACTAATGAATTTCCCCCCCAAAAAATAAACTTCACAATTTATTTCATACTTATAAACCCTATGTTTTGTATTTTTAGCTCAAATGTAACTCCTGATTTTTGGGCTTCATCTGTTTGAGTTTTCTATACATGCATAGTTTTGGTCTCCTTTTTCCTGCTATTTGGTTTCATGCTCAAAGTTGTTTGCTTTCCATATTCAAGTGATTGTCTTTGTTTTTGTCATTATCTCATATATACAAATATAAATTTCACATGGAGGGCAGTGAAGTTAGTAGATAAAGATATGAATTTTGTTCTTGGTTTTCTTGAAATTAGATTGAGTTCTTCACAGATAGAAGATCATTATTATAGTTCTTTTAGCAACATAGGAGTTCAACATGCTTGCATTCTTCTTACAAAAAAACAATTTTACTTCATATTGATAATAAAAAGTTTCATTTTCTTTGACTTGTATCTTTATAATTTGTCAACAAAAATGCCATGAATCATTTTAAAATGAGCAAACTTAAATATTAACAATGCAAGTAAATGTTGTCTAAGAAAAAATGTTGTTTAAGGAAAATGATGTTGTTTAGAAAAATTATTCTTATATGCTATGCCAGGTTTCATGCTCAAATGTGAAGTGGTTGATTCTTTACTCTACTTTATTGTTTTATTTTCATTCACATGTGAGATGTGTGCATCTTGCACATAATGTAAATCTTTGTCAATATTATTTGAAAGGGTTTCATGTTTCCAGCTAGTTAATTATAAATTACAAGTTTGAATTTTTTTGTAAAGTGCCTTGATTGTTTTAATCTAGGTGATGCATGTATTAAGGCAAAAACATGACGAGTTTATGTTGAGGGAACTTATGAATCAATGGAATAATCACAAGATAATGATCTGTGGCTGCCTCGCTTCTTTGAATATTTGGATCGTTTCTTCACATCAAAAGGCTCTCGTCTATCACTTAAGGAAGTTGGAATTATTTGTTTTCGTGACCTGGTAATTATTTGCTTGTCCAAGATGTTTTGGTTTCTTCCTTTCTAATAGTTTGGGATTAACAGAAACACATTTTTTCCTAAATTTGGGAATATTTAAAATTAAAAAAATTCGATGTCTTTTCCTTTTCCTTACAGGTTTATCAGGAACTGAAGACTAATGTAAGAAATGCAGTGAACGTACAATTTACAAATTGTAGAGTACGATTTATAATGTTACAAATGATGTAAAACAAAAAAAAATGACTTGTCACCAATAGAACGTACAATTTTTTCCAAGGGATAAGTAGGATTTCCCTCTAGGTATTATACCATTGATCACATCTTCACGCTCTGTGCCATTATTGAGGAGTTCCATAATCATCTTTTGCAAACTATGCAAGACATATTGACAAATTGAATGTTAGAGGTCCTATGTGTGGACTTGATCCATGCAAAGTCCAGATTGCTACTCTCCATGTTTGGATGAGTAGCTAATCTTCCATTTGGATATTCCTCCCCTTGACATTGGATGTTATGAGTGGTGGACCTCCTTGATCGGGCTTCTCCTAGGTTTCTTGCTAGGCTTACGTAGCTAGGCATATTGACCCTATGTATTCTCTAGATGACATTATTAGATAGTACATCAACCCCTTTGCATTGATTGATGACTAAGCTGATAAATATTCTTCTCTCTACCCTCATTCTGCTTGGGCTTCTAGTTCTAACACACATCGAGATCAATTATACTTGTCACGGTTTTAACACTTATTTATTTCTTCTTTAAGTGATGGATTTTGCTCTTTTACTGCTTTTAATAGAGTGGCATTAGGCTTTTCTTTTGCATTTTGCATTTTATATTCCCATTGAACTACTTGCTCTGGTAATTTGTTGGACATTAACAAAATCATTTAATCTCATCTTATCTTATCTATGGGACCAAAGTAGGTGGTCATGGAGCTAAAAATTTTCATTTACCAACCAAAAGCAAGGTCAAAATGGTCTTTTGTTTTACTTGTATGTGGCAAAGATTGTAATGCAATCTATTGACTAGATGATTAGAATTCATCAATATATGATTTCTAGGATACCCACTTTCAAATCCCGAGGCAAACCTTATTTAGGTTTTTCCAACCAAAGAGGTTCGAAAGGGTTATTTTTTTAGAAATTTATACAGGGTTATCGGTTTTCTAACATATTTGGAGTGGAATTTGTCATTGAATATCCATCCAATCTGACAAATATGCTACACTATCGAAACATTCGTCACCGGTTATCTGACTGGCAGGAAGGAATAGTCGTCAGATTTAAGACCTTTAAGAGGTGGAAGAGGTCGTTGGATATCCATCAAATCCGACGACTATGCTACACTACCAACACATTCTGTCCGTTGGTTATCCGACATGTATTAAAGAGATTGATTGGATTTGATAGTGGAGTTAGTCGTTGGATATTTGAAAAAGATGAAGGAGACGTTGTCAATTGTCTGACCGATATGGAGTGACATTGGACGTCAGTTGTTCGAAAACCGGGTGTCGAAAATTTGACGAGGCTATTTCATTGTCGAAAATCATGTGAAATTTAACTGAAGTTTTAAAAGAAAACATATTGTCAAATTTCCGACATCAATATGTCGAAAATCAGACAGTTAGGCCATCGGAATTTGTGGTCAAATTCACTTGTGTCTAGAGGCAAATCAAGATTTTCAACAACTCAAAGAGGCCATGCGTAAAGCTCTTATTTTGGAGATACCAGACTTCACAAAAACCTTTATTATGGAATGTGATGCTTTAGGAAATGGAATTGGAGCTGTGCTAATGCAAGAAGGACACCCTCTTGCCTTCACAAGTAATCCAATCAAGGGAAATAACTTACAAAAGCCCATTTATGAGAAGGAAATGTTGGCGATATTACATGCCTTGAAGAAATGGTACCCCTACTTTATAGGGAGTCATTTCAAGGTTAAAAGTGATCATGATAGCCTTAAATACTTCTTGGAACAAAGGCTATATTCCAAAGAGCAAGAAAAAGGGTGACAAAGATGTTGGGGTATGACTTTAAAATCATCTACAAAAAGGGGAAGCAAAATGTTTTCACATATGCACTCTCTAGGAAAGATGAGGATGTTGAAGCATTACTCTATGCTATCTCGATCATCCAACTAGATTAGATAGCCGAAGTAAGGGACAAATGGAAAAATGATGAAGAAATATGGACATTGATTCGAAAGCTGCAACAAGATCCCAATGCCTCTAATACATTTAGGTGGAAATATGACTTGGTATAGTACAATGATCACTTATATATTGGTAAGAGTTCCTAGCTCAAGCAAGAGGTAATTTTTGAATTCCACTCCTCATCGATCGGAGGGCAGTTAGGTTTCTTAAAAACCTACCACAGGTTAAAGAAAGAATTTTTTTGGGATGGTCTTAAAACTGATGTTAAAAATTTTGAGATAGAATGTTTGGTTTTCCAACAAAATAAAGTGGAGACAATTAAGACCCCTGGTCTCCTACAACCACTTTCCATTACAAGCCAAAGGTGGACATAGGTCTTGATGGATTTTATCACAGGTTTACCAAAGTCTAAAGGAAAGAGTGTCATCATGGTGGTTGTTGATAAACTTACTAAATATGCACACTTTTGTGCACTATCTCACTCCTTCAAAGCAAGAACAGTTGCCAATTATTTTATAGATATAGTCCAAAAACTACATGGTACTCCAAATATTATACTAAGTGACAAGGATCCCATTTTCACTCGAAATTTTTGGACCGAATTATTTTCTTGTTTGGGCACTCAACTAACTCATAGCTCATCTTATCATCCTCAATTTGATCTACAAACATATATCATAATTTTTTTTGGAAGGGTATCTTCGATTTTTTGCAGCTGATAAACAAACACAATGGGACAAGTGGTTACCCTTGGCAGAATGGTGGTATAACACTTCCTTCCATACATAAGAAAAAATGAACCCATTTATGGCACTTTATGGCTATCATCCACCATCCATCACATCTTCACTAAGATACTGCTTTAAGGTTCAAGAAGTGGAAGACCACATGAAGCATCAACAACAAGTTCTTGAACTTTTAAAGGACAACATGAATCTAGCACTAAATTGAATGAAACAACAAGCAGATCAACACCATTGTGAATGAAGCTTTAATGTGGGGGATTGGGTGTTTCTAACACTATAACCATACAAACAAATGTCCCCGAAGAACACCAAGAAGGATACTAAATTATCACCTAAATATTACAGTCCCTACAAGGTGTTACAAAATATTGGTAGTATGGCCTACAAATTATAACTACCCGCATCTTCATGACTCCTTCTAGTTTTCCATGTTTCCTGTTTAAAGAAGGTAATCAGTGACAAGCTACCAATTCAAACAATATTAACAGAAGTTCATGGGGAAGGAACAATAATCTTGGAGCCTAAAGAAATCACTGAAATAAGAACTAGACGGCTTCAAAATCGATCAATTCCAGAGTATCTCATTAAATGGAAGAACTTACTCGCAGAAGATTCAACATGGGAAGATGAGTCCTTTATACAACAACATCCAGAACTACTTCAGCATTGATGCCAAGACTTTTTGAAGGGGAGGGTCATGTTAAGCCCTTAATGATGGCACATTACCCCATATAGTGTGGTGCATTACCCCCTATATTATGGTGCATTACATATTATTTATGTCGGCTTGGGTTTATTAGTTGGTCTATTAGTTGCTATTGTACACCTTTGTCTCCTAGAAATAGGAAGGAGATATTCTCATTTTAGTCATCATTGTATCTTGTCTTGTCTTGTGTACTTAATACACTGTGTAAGGAGGTTCCTCCCTCGAAGAGGATTGATATTAATCTCTATTCTTCATTGTTAAGGCATGGATTACTCTATTATTGTCCATTTCTTCTCTTTTTATGCTATTTCTGGGACTTGATTGCATAACAACATCCAAATGGTAGTCGACTTGAACAGAAGTGGAGGTGACACGTAGAAAAATTGGGTTGGTATGTTATTCCTTTTTCTATTCTATAATTAATTGACATATAATAATTACAATGTTAGTCATTTAGGATCGGCGGTTTTCTTCTTCTTTATTGAATCCTAAATTACTATCAACTAGCCTGCTTGATTTAATTGGGTTTTCTCTCTTTGCTTTGATTAGATTTAATCATGTTTTTTCTCTTTGCTTTGATTAGCTTTAATCAGACTTTTTCATTTTTATAATAACGACTTTCTAAATACTAAAACATTAATAATATTGAATAGTTTATAAACTCCACTTGAAAGGGTATTTGATCGTACTTTCTTTTCTCTCTCTTTACCAACAGAGTTTCCCTCCCCTCTTTCTTTAAGCCTTGCTTTGTAATTTTATTGATAAAGGAAAGTGTGACACATGCCCAATTTTAAATTCACAAATAGAACAAATTCAATCAAACAAGAATGCCAACATTTCATGAACAATATTAATTTTTGTATAAAAGACATTTTGCATATATATGAAACGATTCAAATTATACTTATAGAGCAACAATTTCACTTGCTCATCTTCTTTAGACAACTGTTGACAAAGAGACGTTTGAATGGCCTCTGTGTAGCAAACAAGTTCTCGGATCAAATTCATAAAACCATGGTGTATAGCAAACAAGTTTTCGGATCAAATTCATAAAACCATGGTCATTGTCCTTTAAGGATGAATTTAATAATTCAAACACCTGATCAAACATGTCACTTTCCCTTTTATGCTCATAAGTAATATATGTGAGCAACATTCTTTACACACATTTCTAGAGCTGGAATATGCCCTACAACAAACGAGCATGAAATGGATTCATAAGGAGCTTTCAATCTTATAGCTTCCCTGGTATAGACCTTTTCTTGCTAATGAAGAAATACAAATGTAACGCTCACTAACTTGTCATTGCTTGTCTAGCTTGATCTAATAAGAGCACAAAAAGCTTACACAAACCACTTAGCAATGAGGCGAGGAGCAAGATGCAAAGCGAACAAAAGAAGCTCCTTATGTATTTTAATGCTTGTAATACAATTACCCTACTTAGAGTTGTATTTAATTCACGAGGAAATATTATAATGTATAATTTATCCATTATCATAGAAAAAAACGTCATATAAATCTTATAACAATAGAATGTATCACTCTTATAATGAGTGAGTCATTATAGTTATGAAATATACTCATATTAGCACAATGTCATCGTGTCGTACATACCATTAATTATTACAATAAAGGCCAAAGTATTATAAGTTTATTTAGCACACTTTTTTTAATTGTAAAAATGTAAGTAATCATTTCCTACACAAAAAAAATACATAAAACTATAAAGAATGCAAACTACACTGGAACAACATTCTTATCTAGCACACTTTCTTTTGTTTAAAATTATTAAAAATGCACAATTTAAGCAATCATTTCCTAAAAAATTACATAAAACTATAAAGCATGTAAACTGCTTAGAACAACAAATACATAAAACTATAAAGCCTAGAACAAAAGGCTTATCTAATACAATTTATTTCATTTAAAATTATAAAATACAAAATTTAAGTAATCATTTCCTAAATTTTTTTTTTTATAAAGCATGCAAACTACCTAAAACAACATATAAGAACTATACCTCACTTGCACTACTCTACTAAATCGTTGAAAAAAAACTTAAAATACATATTATATCACCTCACATGACTTTATTAATAACAAAAATGCTTTATTTTGAATATAATAAAAGCTATATTCAGTGTATTGAATCCAGTCTTTTCTAAAATAACATATAAGGATAATATCTCTTGCACTATACTAAATTGTTCAAAGAAATTTTATGTTCACATACTATTCCACTTAACATGGTTTTATTAATAATCAAAATGTTATATCTTAAATCTAATTTTTAGATAGTTGAACCATAATTTTGTCAAATATAATGCAGCCAATGTATTTGTGATGTTTTCTATATCTAGATATCTTGTTTGAACAATTCCTATGCTATAGGATCTGATCCATAGTTGTAGGATCTAGCTTAACTTATCTTTTTTCATATTTATGTAACTTTCATGGAGCAACCGAGTCCGAGTTGATCTCTCAATTATTGAATCCGACTATCATGTTGGAGAATAATATATATTAGATTATAGGATAAAAGATGATATGTTACAATAGTGGCTCGGCCTTAAATATGGCTTGGGAATTTGATGTTGAGGAGATGTCTCATTTCATAACTTAACTTAGTTAACCTAATTATTATTTTATTTTATATTTGTTACATTGCCACTCCCTTTAAGGAAGCTTTGTCCTCAAAGCTTAAGTATTTTCCTAGTGTCGTTCTTCATTCTGACTCGGTGTCGGTATTAGAATTGGACGAGGTCTCTTGTGCAGAGACTTGCACTTCCTTTCCATTGATGATTTTGCACTGTATTGTCTCGTTGTTCCTACATTTTTTTACAAGAGGTCCAGTCATCACTGCATCGATGACATATGCTTTTCTTCTTTTTTCTATTATCAGAGTAACCGTTAGATGACTTCGATCTATTTTCCATTTCATAGGCATATGATTGAGGTTTGTGGCATTGACGACCGGGTGACCAATTTTATGCACAGTACCTACATTGTGTCTCTTTTTCTTGCCGATATTGGTTATCGCCTCTTGTTTTAATTCCTTCCAATTTGCGTTCTGCAACTTTTGCTTTATGTCTTGCTACTTCTACGTTAGGTATCTCATGCAATTTTAACTCTTTTTGGAGTTATGGTTTAAGACCTCCTAAATAGGTTTCGAGTTTTTGCTTGTTAGACAACCCAAATACTTGTGTCGATAAGGATTCCCACTGATGTGTGAATTCCTCAATGCTTCCAACCTGTTGTGATATGGTAAGTTTACTGAAAAATTCATCTTCTTTGATTCCTTGAAACCTATTAAAAAAATCATTTTTGAACAAGTTCTAGGTGTAGGTAAAATTATCTCTCCTCCACCATAAGTACCAATTATAGGTGTACCCTTCCATATGCATTGACGCATGTTTCACCTTCTCCTCGTCAGATTGAATATTGTAAATGTCGAAGTATTCTTCTGCTTTGTTTAGCCAAGAAACGCATTGGTCATCACTCCCATTGTATTTTGACAACTCTATTTTTGCCTTAGATGGGTACATTTTGTAAGGACAATGTTGATTGCCTTTTTCTTTACGGTTTGATGGTGGCTCGGAACTACTGGACAATGCAAGTGACATATTTGAACTGCCTTGTTGTTGTTGGCGGGTTTTAACCTTTTTATTCCTTACTATCTTACTGATAGCTTCTATTTTGTTGTTTAATCGTGCCTCCATATTTGGGAGTATTTTTGTTTCTATCTCTTGTTTAAGCGTCGCATTGTTAATCTTGATTTCTTTTGCAATTCTTCCTGATTCTTTACGAATGTTTCTTAGGTGGCAACATGAAATGAGGCATTTAACATGTCTGGACTGCTGACTTGGTCCGGACTGGGTATGAGCCTTTGTAACATCTCGATTAATGTATTATGGTTATGCGTCATGGTGCTCCTGTTCTATGTTAAGGTGTTTATGTTTTGAGTCATGGTACTCATTTTGTTATCCAGGTATTTTTGTTTTTCGTTCAGGATGTCAAATTTTTCATCCAACCTTCTTTCTAGTACCAGAACAAGCTCGTCTTTAAGTACTATATTGTTATATTGCATTTCTTCCTTCAAGCCTTTTTGGTTAGCGACAAGGGACTTGATGTCCTTCTCCATTTTTTCGATTTTCTCTTTCAGTTCTGCCATGGTTTGGGACCTTGTATGCGGCGGTGTGTATTTCAACGCTATTTTGGTTTTGAAGTGAATTTTGAATAATAATATATTAATTAATTAATATTAATATTAATATTATTATTATTATTATTAATTTTTTTTTATAAACTATATAATATTTTGTATATAGTTTTTTTTAAAACAAATATTATAATATTATTTATATTAGAATAAATACAATATTTGATTTAAAAAAAATATTATTGTTAATATACTATAATATAATATAATATAATATATTATATTATATTGTTTTTTTTGCAGGTTAGCGTGGAGATAATGGAGGAGGTGGAGCGACGATGTGGTTGAGGTGGCCGTTGTGGAGGACAACGCAGAGGTGAAGACAGGTGACGGTGAAGGCGCAGAAGGGGACGCGGTGGGTGGCGGTGCTGGAGTTGGAAGGCGACGATGCAGCAGGGTGGGAGTAGACGTGGATTGGAGCAGTGCATAGATGGAGGATCAACGTGGAGGGAGGGCACAAGATGGGAGGCGATGGAGCTGGTCTGGGACCTTGTATGCGGCGGTGTGTATTTCAACGCTATTTTGGTTTTGAAGTGAATTTTGAATAATAATATATTAATTAATTAATATTAATATTAATATTATTATTATTATTATTAATTTTTTTATTATAATAATAATAATCTATTTTTAAGGTCACCGCCAAGCGAGACACCAAATTGGTGTATGAGACCCCCTTGTTTATGGGACAAGGGACCCCCCTCTGCGCAGCGATTTAACTGCTAAAGTCTACAGAGGTGTACATAAACTATATAATATTTTGTATATAGTTTTTTTTTAAAACAAATATTATAATATTATTTATATTAGAATAAATACAATATTTGATTTAAAAAAAATATTATTGTTAATATATTATATTATAATATAATATAATATAATATATTATATTGTTTTTTTTTGCAGGTTAGCGTGGAGATAATGGAGGAGGTGGAGTGACGATGTGGTTAAGGTGGTCGTTGTGGAGGACAATGCAGAGGTGAAGACAGGTGATGGTGAAGGCACGGAAGGGGAAGCGGTGGGTGGCGGTGCTGGAGTTAGAAGGCAACGATGCAGCAGGGTGGGAGTAGACGTGGATTGGAGCAGTGCGTAGATGGAGGATCAACATGGAGGGAGGGTACAAGATGGGAGGTGATGGAGCTGGGCGACGATGGAGCAGGGGAAATGGACTATGCACAGGAGGAGAGGAAATGAAAATGGAGGAGGGCGTGTAACACCCCTGTTTTGACCCTGTTGCATTAATATATGTGATGTAAATATTATATGAAATCATGACAAGGAGCTCAAGGCCAAGGCCCTGTCATTGATTAAGGTTTGGTATATAGGCGATCATGGTGATGCTTATGGTTTCTGTGCTAAGTCAAGCACGTTTGTAAACATCATGTAAATATGCAAATTAATGAAAAACCCACAGTGAGCTATGTCAATGCAACAGATAATGAGATGGCGGCATGATTTTCTTAAGGATAAGGGGATGAGAATGTTAACCTTGAACCTATTTGGGGAAAATCCATGTGTCATGAGGAGAACCCATAAGAACTGTCAACTACCCTCTTTCTTGTCTTTTCTTCCTAACCATTCATTCTGCTAGAAAGTGGTCGAGGTAGTTATTGCTTTGAAGGGGAAGAGTGTGGGCAATTTTGAATGGGGTAGAGCACCCAGTTCTAGAGTGTCGTGTTTTGCTTGCATGGACAAGAAAACACCAGAACCGTATGTCAGTCTGACCCATGTGTTCACGCCTGTTTTTCCTACTTTCACGATGGGAGAGTTGGGGGACGTTCAGGGGGGGACTAGGGGGATTCATTTCGATCATTCATTCACCACCTTCACTCCTTGGTCATCATGTGAAGGCAGGAGAACAATAGAGCTCTTTCTGTGTATGTATCCTTCACATTCTGCAAGTGTGGTTTTCCTGGACATTGTGGTATTTGCTGTGTGGCAGCGTTATCCTAAACTATAGAGCGTATGAGACCCAATTACTCATGTTCATAGTAATCCTATGATGTAGAGTCTCCATGTGGTTGTTTTGTTGTGAGCCCTAGTTTGGGTTTAACTATGTGCGAGACTTAGGAATGGGAGAGACGTAGAATGTGCTTGATAAACCTGGTGTGGAATCTCATAGTAAGATAAGAGTGGCTGGTGAACCTGCCATGCACATCCTGAAGAGCACTGGAAGGGAAGGTGTAGCCTGAGGGACTGTGGAGCAGAGAAGGGGACACTTCCTTGTGTTGGGTGTGTAGGAAGAGGGGGATCCAGGCCAGATAGATCTTGTGAAGGTGTCCTTCGCTCTGAAGGTGAGCTCACTAGCTTAACAGTTCTTCCTGCCCATTTCCTTAGAAGCCTGATAAACCCAACTGGAAAGATGGCTTGGCTGGTAGCCTATTAAACCCATCTATTGGCTTGGCTGTGTCTATTGCACCTGACCTTTTGAGTAACCTTTAGATGAATAGTCTGTTAAACCCAACTGTGAATGCTGGCTTGGATAGGTAGCCTGATAGACCCAGCAGTGAGATGGCTTGACTGTGTATAGTTTGTTAAACCCATCTGTTGGCTTGACTGGTCCTTAAGGTGAAAGTTGGCTTGACTGTAAATAGTTTGTGAAACCCAACTGTGAGATGGCTTGGCTGAGTGGCTTGTGAACCCATCTGTGGGATGTTTTCCCTTGTAGCCTGTGCATCCCAACTATTTTGGCTTGGCTAAGTTTGATTGCATCCTTGGCTATGTATGAGTCTACTAGTGTTTCCTTATCCCTGTAGGAAATCATGCCCAGCTCGAGGGTGGCAGTGTTGCTGAGAGATTAAGGAGAACACTAGCCTATGGTTGGGTGGAACGTTGCAGCGACATAGCTGGTTGTGGGATAAGCTTTCTTCAAGATAAGTGTTCTTGTCCACATAATTCTCTGTAACTGTAATTCTTGCATTTTATTTACTTGATGGAATGTTATGAACATGTTGCAATGTTGAGTTATGCATTGTTCCCTGAATAACTGGAATTACAGGCATCTATGTATGTTTTCCCTTCAATGCATTTTACTAAGTTGTAGGGTAGAATTGGCCAGTTTGGTAATGGCCTGGATGATCAGATCGATCCAAGAATTCAGCTAAAAAGTTGAGTTTTCTGCTAGAAATTCTCATTTGCGTAGTTTACGGGATGCGGGATGTGGAACGCCGTTTCACAGATTTTGGTTTCCACAGATTTCCCTTCCACAAATTTCCTTTCGTAACTTGCGGGATGCAGGATGCAGGATTATGGTGTTGTGATTTCTATATTTCCAATCCCGCAAGGTTAAGTTTTCCGCACCGTCAATCTTCGCAGGATGATTCTCCGCCGTTGATCTGTTTCCGATGCGAGATGCGGGATGCAGGTTGCGGAAAGTGCTATTGCAATATTTTTGTAACTTTCGACCCCACAATTTGGTCTTTCCACACCGTTGATTTTTGCGGGTGATTTCTAATTCGTCGATTTAGTTCTATCTGCGGGATCACCTATGATCGTTGATTTTCGTCGTGTTTTCTCTCCGTCGTTTGATCTCCTCTAATATTCTTCCTTGCAGATTGTTGGATTGATCCATGGAAGACAGAGGTGAGTGTGACAGTGTTGGAAATGTTGAGATGTGGTTCACAGCCATGCCCTGTGTTTGATGAACAGTGAAGGTTCTTGATGGAATTTTTTAATTCCGCATGATAATGGGGTATGGGTACGTGACAGTGTGGTATCATAGCTTCTGGTTACAACATTGGGCTTGGATGGACCAAGTGACCAGTCAAGAGTACCCTACATCGTGGTATCAGAGGCTGTTGGTTACAGCATTGGGCCTAGATAGGCCAAGTGACAGTAAGTAAATGGTTTTGATTTTGAATTACTATGTATTTGACAAATGGTGTTGGTAACACTTTTGCAGAGTCATAGGACATTTTGGAAAATTAAGTTGTGGTTCAGCCATGAGAACCCATGACGGACATGATGCTCGGGATTCCTACGAGCGTGTGCGAGATGCCATGGGGGAAAATGTCCGAGTTGGAAATGATGACATAGAGTCTAATGGAAGGAGATTCCAAGAGACACCGCCAGATATTGCAGCCACCATGAGAAGCTTGATTAAAGCCCAGGAAGAGCAGCACTAGTTGAATGCTGCTATGTTGCAAAGTTTGACAGACTTGCAAAGAAAGATAGACTCTAGGAAGGGTAGAGTGAAACCTGAAGGAAGTAAGAGCAGTACCAGAAGAAGAAGAAGGACTGCTAGTAGATCATCTGAGTTAGAAGAATCAAGTGGGGATTCAAGCTCTTCTTCTCGCAGGGGAAAGAGAAAGAGGCCCCATAGGGATCGCAATCAGGATGAATTTAAGAAGGCTAAACCTCCTACGTTTGATGGTGAGGTAAAGATTGGACAAGAGACTGAAGCTTGGCTTCTTGGGATAAAGAAGTACTTCCAAGTTCAGGATTATTTGGGAAACATGAAGGAAAGGGTTGCCATATTCAATCTGAATGGAAGGGCATCCATTTGGTGGGAGCACTTCAAGAAAGTAAGGAAGATCAGTGAAAGGGGACTTAAGTGGAAACAGTTCCAGAGGTATTTGAAGCGAACATACCTCTCTGACAGGTACTATGATGACAAGATCAAGGAATTCCATGAGCTGATATTGGGACAACATACCATGGAATAGTATGCGAATAAGTTGTTGGAATTGTTGAGGTATGTCAGGTACATCAAGTATGAAAGAGTCAAAATTTAGCATTTCCTGAGTGGATTTCCTCAGTCTTACAAAGACAGAATCCAGTTTTATGAACCTAGAAATCTTAAAGAAGCAATAAGGATGGCTAAGTATTTCTATGAGCAAAGCAAGGGAAAACTTGATAATTACCATAAGAAATGGAAGGACAAGAAGAATGAGAAGTTTGACCAAATGAAGAAAGGTTTCAAACCATCTAGCTTCAGGAATCAACAGAAGCAACCATCACAAGCCGAGAAGTAGCCAACTAGAGTGATGGGAGAGAAACCAAGAGATCCATAGCAGAACATAGAACCTTTCCAATGTTGGAGATGTGGAGGACCCCACATGCGCAGGAGTTGTCCACTTGAGAATGAGAGTGCAAGACTAGCTTACAACATGCAAGAAGCAGAAACAGTGGGTCAAGTAGCAAGGGCCATCCCTAGGATTTATGCGGCACTAGAGGACCGCCAGGCAGACCACCAGTCCACTGTGGTTGAAGTTGCAGGTAAGATTGTTGATCAATATGTTTCTATCTTGATTGACCCTAGTTCTACTCACAGTTACATTACTCCTAGAGTAGTGGAGATTTGTGCCTTTAAGAAAGTAAAACATAACAAATCTTGGTTAGTTCAGTTAGCCACTGGAACTAAGAGAAAGGTTAGTGAAGTGATAGAGAAATGTCCATTGAGTATCAATGGATTGGTCACTTGTGTAGATCTGAATGTTCTACCGCTTGGTTCCTATGATGTTCTCATTGGAATGGATTGGTTAGAAGCTCACAAAGTAAAGCTTGACTGTTATAACAAGGCTTTTGAGTGCCTGGATGAAGAAGGAAAGTCAAGGATTGTAAAAGGCATTCCAAAGGTGATTTCTGTGAGGCAGGTTTCAGCAATGCAGTTGAAGAAGTTCTGTAGGAAAGGTTTCCAGTTGTATGCAGCTCATATTTTGGAAGCAACAGAGAGTGAAACTCCTAGGTTGGAGGACTTTCACGTGTTTCAGGAATTCAGGGATGTGTTTCCTAATGAGGTTCTAGGGCTTCCTCCGAAGAGGGACATTGATTTCACAATTGAACTTATGCCGAGAGCAACACCAGTATCCAAGACACCCTACAGAATGAGCACGCCATAAATGTTAGAGCTGAAGATGCAGCTGCAGGAGTTGTTGGAGAAGAAGTATATCAGACCCAGTGTGTCTCCTTGGGGGGCACCAGTTTTGTTTGTAAGGAAGAAAGATGGTACACTCAGGTTGTGTATTGATTACGGACAACTGAACAAAGCCATAGTAAAGAATAAATACCCTGTTCCTAGGATTGACGATCTATTTGATCAAATGAGAGGAGCAAGGGTATTTTCCAAGATTGACTTGAAGTCTGGTTACCATCACGTAAGAATCAAGGATGAAGACATTCATAAGACAACCTTCAGAATAAGGTATGGGAATTATGAGTTTGTAGTGGTACCATTTGGTCTCACAAATGCACTAGCTACATTTATGTGCCTTATGAACATTGTCTTTAGCAGGTATTTGGACATGTTTGTTCTTGTTTTCCTTGATGACATTCTTGTTTATTTCAAGAATGAGGAAGAGCATGAAGAGCATTTGAGATTGACATTGCAATTTCTCAGGGAGCATCAACTGTATGAAAAGCTGAGCAAGTGTGACTTCTATAGAGATAGAATTCAGTATTTGGGTCACATTATCTCAGAAGAGGGTATATCTGTGGACCTTGAAAAGATTGAAGCCATTATGAATTGGCTTACTCCAAGAAATGTGACAGATGTGAGATCTTTTATGGGACTTGCAGGATACTACAGGGAATTCATTGAAGGATTCTCCAAGGTTGCACATGCCATCACTTATTTGCAAAAGAAGGGGATAAAGTTTGAATGGACCTCGAGGTGTGAAGAGAGCTTCCAACAGTTGAAGAATCTTCTCACCAGTGCACCGGTATTGAAGGTTGCATACATAGAGAAATATTTTGTGGTGTGTACCGATGCATGCGGACAAGGGCTTAGAGGAGTTCTTATGCAAGACAACCACGTTGTATGTTATGAGTCAATAAAGTTGAAGGAACATGGGAAGAAATATGCTACTCATGATCTAGAGCTTGCAGCCATAGTACATGCTCTCAAGATGTGGAGGCATTACTTGATAGACAGAAGATTGTTAGGGTACACAAGCTACTCCCAAAGGACCGAACACCAAGAATAGCTGCTTCACACAAACAGATCACAGATCAACACACCGATGTTTGTCACGTGGTTAAAACCCTCGAGAGGGAACAGTCCATGGCCCCGGCCAAATAGCTACTCGGAGCAATTTATTATGCAAAAGAAAGAAAGTTACATGAGCTTCTCATAATCGATCAACTAGCCAAGGA
>LPNX010258116.1:1054055-1093370 GCA_001517045.1 Pseudotsuga menziesii
CCAAGCAACATTAGGTTCATCAATTCCAAATATGTGGAATCGCAAATCAGTAGAGATTGACATCCCAATCAATCCACGAGCTTCATCACATCTATTTGCCCATTTAATTTTTTTATCATCATCAGTGGGTTCTGTTTCTTTCCCTGAGGTTATCCTGAAAAGTCCCCTACTTCGTAGAACATCCTCCATACGAGATTTCCAGGAGAAATAGTTAGAACTTGTAAGTATAATATCACAAGGGGTGACCATACTATAAAATAATGGCTGAAAGAACAGAAACTAACTGTCTGGATGCAAAGAGCTCGAAAAAATATGCAGTTTTAAAAAAAACGGCACTTAAAACTGATTCCGGATAATGAAGTTATGCTTGATCAAAGGAAATGTTGAAGATGTCCCCAATAGTGACGTGGCAGATATTCACTTTTACAATAATGTACTTTTAAATAGTGCGGCAATAATTTAAAAGACTTAAGTGACTCACTTTTATTTTATTTTATTAATGTGAGATGCACTTTTACAATAAAGTAACTTGAAAATATAAATTGCATGCATTAAAAAGTAACTTAATGAGACTTGAACTCAAGACTTATCAAGATGTAAAACAACTTTGGACCAAGTGAGCTAAGTTTAAAAGGTACGTAAAACTATGGAAAGAGGAAGGGGTTTTTTTTTTTTTTACTCTTCTCTCTCGTTTTCCGTGCTTGCTTTCTTTTCCTACAAATCACAAAAAAAACGAAAAACAAAAACAATTTTTTTTTTTCCACACAATGGGGTTAGATCTTGGTTAGCTTACCTGGAAAGTCTACATTTTCAAGTTTTCTCGCTGTTTCTGATTTGCCGTGATCGCACAAGGTGCACAGCAAAGAGCATACGTAGCCGAGAAGACAAAAAAACTTTCCCTTACTGTTTCTGATTCGCCGCGATCGCGCAAGGTGCACGACAAAGAGCATACGCAGTCAGGGAAAAACAACAGTCCGAGACTAAAAAAAAAGATCTAATAATAAACTGATAAAATATGAGAGATTTAAAAAAAAATAAAACAAATCTGTCACTGTAACATTATACCTTCAGATTTGCCGAACTGGGTGTTTCTGGAGCAAACGGAAACGGTTTTCGGTGAAACGAAAACTGTTTCCAAATGGAAACGACGCTCCAGACGCAATGGAATAGCTCCCATAGGCCACAAATGCACAGAAAATCTAGAACCAGAAACCCTTAAAAAAGTTTCGGCAACACCGGTTCCAGATCTTGATCAAAACCGAAAGCGGCTCTTCATAAAAGCTCTGATACCATGATAGGGTACACAGGGTACTCCCAAAGGACCGAACACCAAGAATATCTGCTTCACACAAATAGATCACAGATCAACACACCGATGTTTGTCACGTGGTTAAAACCCTCGAGAGGGAAACAGTCCACGGCCTTGGCCAAATAGCTACTCGGAGAAATTTATTATGCAAAAGAAAGAAAGTTACATGAGCTTCTCATAATCGATCAACTAGCCAAGGACCCTCTATGCTCTTTAAATAAAGATCATAGACCAATCGGGTGTTAAGCCACGGATCAATGGTAGGTATGATCTAAGAGAAGTTGAACCGTCGGATCACGCTATGTCTAGAACATATCGTGACCGTCGGATTAGAATATTTACAAATGAACACTAAAGAAACACACTTTTACCTAACATATATATTACACAAGTTGATCTTAACTAACTCCTAAGTGTCTAAATATCCTAACAAAGATTCGAGCTGAGGACAGACCATTGTGGTCTGAAGTATTTGTTTGATCAACCTACTCTGAATGCTAGGCAAGCGAGATGGATAGAGTTTTTATGTGAGTTTGATTTTGAAATCAAACACATAAAAGGAAAAGAGAATAAGATAGTTGATGCACTCAGCAGGAAGGTGCAAGAAATGTATGTGGCATCTCTTAGTACTTGCCACTCAGATTTGAGGTAGCATATTGTTAATCATACTGCTATAGATGAATTGTATGTGCAGGTCAAGGATAAATTGTAGCAGCAAAGTCTTGAAAAGAGGTATGAGGGATACAAATTGGAAGGAGATGGAATTCTTACTCATAAAAGCAGAATTTACATTCCAAATGTAGCATATTTGAGGAGAGTTGTTATGGACGAGATCCATCAAGCTCCGTATTTTGGTCACCCAGGATATCAAAAGACAATTGCTACAGCCAGAAAGTAGTATTTCTAGTCAGAAATGAAAAAGGACATGGATGAGTGTGTTTCAAGGTGCATGAAATGTCAGCAGGTAAAGGTTGAGCATCAACACCCTACAGGTTTGTTGCAGCCTTTACCGGTTCCAGAATGGAAATGGGAAGTTATTTCCATGGATTTTATTACAGGATTGCCAATGACTTGGAGACAACATGATTCCATCATGGTTGTGGTGGAAAAGTTGACAAAGGCAACACATTTTATACCAGTTAAGTCTATGCATAAGACTGATGACATTGCAAAGATCTTCATGAAGGAGATTTTCAAATTGCATGGATTGCCTAAGGCGATAGTCTCTGACAGAGATGTCAAGTTCACTTCCAATTTTTGGAAGGGTTTGTTTGCAGACTTGGGTACAAACCTAAAATTTAGCACTGCGTACCATCCTCAGACTGATGGTCAGATAGAGAGACTTAACTAACTGCTTGAAGACATTCTTCGCATGTATGTGATGAACAAACCAACCAAGTGGGAAGATTATTTACACTTGGTAGATTTTGCTTATAATAATAGACAGCAAGCATCCTTGGGGATGAGTCCATATGAAGCTTTGTATGGCAGAAGGTGTAGGACACTATTGACTTGGGATAATCTAGTAGACATGATTGTGCTTGGTCCATAATTGCTCAAGGAAATGGAGCAAGAAGTTGTAAAGATCAGGCAAAATCAGAAAGCATCCCATTACAAATAGAAAAGCTATGCTGATAAGAATAGGGTGAACAGAGAGTTCAGTATTGGGGATCATGTTTACCTTAGAGTGAGGGAAAGAAAGAGTTCCTTGAAACTTGGGATTTGTGCCAAGTTGGCACCTAGATATTGTGGGCCATTTGAATTGCTTGAAAGAATAGGGACAGTTACATATATACTTGCATTGCCTGCTAGCACTAGAGCTCATAATGTTTTTCATGTTTCTTTGCTTAAGAAATATGTACATGATCCTAACCATGTGATTTAGGTGGAACCCGAGGGAGAGTTTTGAATTGAGCCAACGTGCATCCTCGATAGGAAGGTCACCATGTTCCGGAATCGAGCCATAGGCCAGGTAAAGGTGCAATGGGAGCACTACGGTCCTGAAGAGGCTACGTGGGAGCTAGAGGATGCCATGCGATTGGCACATCCGTTTTTGTTCAATTTTGCGGAGCACTAAGGCGATGCCAGTGTAGCATTTTGTTCAATTTTGTAAGCACTGAGGATAGTGCTATTGAAGGGGGAGGGGAATGTAACACCCCGGTTTTGAACCCGTTGCATTAATATATGTGATGCAAATATTATATGAAATCATGACAAGGAGCTCAAGGCCAAGGCCCTGTCATTGACTAAGGTTTGGTATATAGGCGATCATGGTGATGCTTATGGTTTTTGTGCTAAGCCAAGCACATTTGTAAATATCATGTAAATATGCAAATTAATCAAAAACCCACAGCCAGCTATGTCAATGCGACGAATAATGAGATGGGGGCATGATTTTCCTAAGGACGAGGGGGTGGGAATGTTAACCTTGAACCTGTTTGGGGAAAATCCATGTGTCATGAGGAGAACCCATCAGAACTGTCAACTACCCTCCTTCTTGTCTTTTCTTCCTAACCATTCATTCTGCTAGAAAGTGGTCAAGGTAGTTATTGCTTGGAAGGGGAAGAGTATGGGCAATTTCGAATGGGGTAGAGCACCTAGTTATAGAGTGTCATGTTTTTCTTGCAGGGACAAGAAAACACCAGAATCATATGTCAATTGGACCCATGCGTTCATGCCTGGTTTTCCTACTTTCACGATGGGAGAGCTGGGGGACGTTAAGGGGCGGGGGGGGGCTCAAGGGGATTCATTTCGATCATTCGTTCACCACCTTCACTCCTTGGTCGTCATGTGAAGTCAAGAGAACAATAGAGCTCTTTTTGTGTATGTATCCTTCGCGTTCTGCGAGTGTGGTTTTCCTGGACATTGTGGTATTTGCTGTGTGGCAGCATTATCCTAAACTACAGAGCGTATGAGACCCAGTTACTCATGTTCAGAGTAAGACTGTGATGTAGAGTCTCCCTCTGGTTGTTGTGTTGTGAACCCTGGTTCGGGTCTGATTGTGTGCGACACTTAGGAATGGGAGAGACGTAGAATGCGCTTGATAAACTTGGTGTGGAACCTCACAGTAAGATAAGAGTGGCTGGTGAACCTGCCATGCACATCCTGAAGAGCACTGGAAGGGAAGGTGTAGCCCGAGGGATTGTGGAGCAGATAAGGGGACACTTCCTAGTGTTGGGTGTGTAGGAAGAGGGGGATCCAGGCCAGATAGATCTTGTGAAGGTGTCCTTAGCTTTGAAGGTGAGCTCACTAGCTTAGCAGTTCTTCTTTCCCATTTCCTTAGAAGCCTGATAAACCCAACTAGAAAGATGCCTTGGCTGGTAGCCTGTTAAACCCATTTGTTGGCTTGGATGTGTCTGTTGCACCTCACCTTATGAGTAACCTTTGGCTAGACAGTCTATTAAACCCAACTGTGAATGATGGCTTGGCTAGGTATCTTGATAGACCCAGCAGTGAGATGGCTTGACTGTGTAAAGTCTGTTAAACCCATATGTTGGCTTGACTGGTCCTTAAGGTGAAAGTTGGCTTGACTATGAACAGTCTGTGAAACCCAACTATGAGATGGCTTGGCTGAGTGGCCTGAGAACCCATCTATGGGATGTTTTCCCTTGCAGCCTGTGAAACCCAACTGTGTTGGCTTGGCTAAGTTTGATTTCATCCTTGGATATGTATGAGTCTTCCAGTGTTTCCTTATCCCTATAGGAAATCATGCCCAGCTTAGGGGTGGCAGTGTTGCTGAGAGATTAAGGAGCACACTGTCCTATGGTTGGGTGGAACGTTGTAGCGACATCGCTGGTTGCGGGACAAGATTTCTTCAAGATAAGTGTTCTTGTCCACATAATTCTCTGTAACTGTAATTCTTGCATTTTATTCGCTTGATGGAATGTGATGAACATGTTGCTATGTTGAGTTATGCATTGTTCCCTGAATAACTGCAATTATAGGCATCTATGTATGCTTTTCCTTCAATGCATTTTACTAAGTTGCAGGGTATAATTGGCCAGTTTGGTAATGGCCTGGATGATCAGATCTATCCAAGAATTTAGCTGAAAAGTTGAGTTTTCTGCTAGAAATTCTCATTTGCGCAGTTTGCGGGATTAAGGATTTTGCGGGATGCGGGATGCAGAATGCAGTTTCACAGATTTTGGTTTCTACAGATTTTCCTTCTGCAACTTTCCTTTCACAGCTTGTGGGATGCGGGATGCAGGATTTTGGTGTTTCAATTTCTATATTTCTAATCCCGTAAGGTTAAGTTTTCCACACTATCGATCTTCAAGGGACGATTCTCCTCCGTTGATCTGTTTTCGATGCGGGATACGGGATGCGGGTTGCAGAAAGTGTTATTGCAATATTTTTCTAACTTTCAACCCTGCAATTTGGTCTTTCCACACCGTTGATTTTTGCGGGTGATTTCTGATTCGTCGATTTAATTCTATCCGCGGGATCACCTGTGATCGTTGATTTTCGTCATGTTTTCTCTCCGTCGTTCGATCTCCTCTGATATTATTCCTTGCAGATCATTGGATTTATCCATGGAAGATGGAGGTGAGCATGATAGTGTTGGAAATGTTGAGATGTGGTTCACGACCATGCCCTGTGTTCGATGAACAATGAAGGTTTTCGATGAAATTTTTTAATTCCGCATGATAATGGGGTATGGGTACGTGACAGGGCGGATCAGGGTGGAACACGAGGGCAGGAAGAGGAGGGCCGAGTTGATGACCGAGGGATAAGCTAATGAAGGGAGGGCCGAGTGAAGTGAGGCGCAGTAGAATGGTGGTGAGGGAGACGTAGTAGTGAAGTAGCGAGAGATGGGATGGTGCAGGGGAGATGTAGCAGAGAAGGATGGGGGATGCATGAAATATTGAAGGAGGTATGGGTGAAATGGAGCAGCGAAAGAATAAAAAATTGATGAGCTGTGTTCGAGCTCAAGTAGGGGTTGATGAGCTGAGTCCAAGCTCAGAGTGCAGGAGCGAATCCTCTTTGATACCAGATGGAGCAACCGAGTCTGAGTTGATCTCTCAATAATCGAATCCAACTAGCATGTTGGAGAATAATATATATTAGATGATAGGATAAAAGATGATATGTTACAATAGTGGCCCGACCTTAAATATGGCTTGGGAATTTGATGTTGAGGTGACCCCTCATTTCATAACCTAACTTAGTTAACCTAATTATTAATTATTTAATTATTATTTTATTTTATATTTGTTACATTTCATTCATTAATACAATTTAGTTCAGTGTGCATCTCCTCCTATCTAAGCGAGCCTTTGTGCTTTGTTGGTTTCCTTCCTTGGTTTCTCTAATTTGGTATCAGAGCTGGTCTGGAGCTAACTCCCTCATGGTAGTGCCAAAAATCATGAGAGAGTAGACATTTTAGGTATGAGTTTTATGTGTGAGAAAATAATGTTATTTTGTTTCCACAGTTTTGTGAGCAAGCTGCCACACTAAGAGAATCAATCCCAATAGATGGATGACCTTGCCCCACCATGAATTTGAGCTGTCTTCTGTGGAATAGCCACCATATTTAGTTTGATTCTAAAGAGTTGCAACATGAGGAAGAAATGTTGAGTAGCTTCCAAAGATGCTACCTCTCTATTGCTTACTATATTGCTTTGACAATCGCTGTTGTAGCTGTGCGAATAAGCCACTTATCACTATCCATTTCCTCTCTGCTGTGTTAATGCTTCCAACTTGCGGAAGAATTTGCTGAAAGGAAACGAGTTATGAACTAAGAATGTTGTCTACATGGAAGGATAAATCGTTGTTGAAGTTGATAAGAAAGAAGCTACTCCAGATCACTGTGTGAAGGAACCACCTAGAGACTGCGATGAAGATCGAGGAGCCGAAGAAGGAAGGACGTATTTTCTATTTCTTGTTGTTGCCCAAATCGCTACAGATTTGTGGAGGAAGTCACCATTGTGTAAAAGAATCCAAGTGCATATGGTTTCCTCTGATTTGCACTAGATCTGTTGCAGTTGTTTATCGCTGAGATGCCCACTTTCCAATAATCATGTGTGAGGTAATTTGTTTTAAGTAGCCGACATTTTGATTGATCTGCTACTGTATTTTGTCTGCCGCCTGGGTGAGCATAAGTTGTAGTCTTGAGCCCCCTTTGAAGTTGATGTCAGAAACCTTGAAAAGTCATCGTCTTCAAGAATTATTTGCGAAATTGTTGCTATTATTGTTATTTAAATAACCTGCTAAGAAGAGAATGAGTTATTGCATGGGATATCAACCCGTGGAGGAGTGAACTTCATGTGATAACAAGCTTGTTAGAATCCGCTTGATGCGGAATAGATCACGATTTGGAGATCAGTATATACGTGGAATAGTATAAGTACTAGTTGTATGGAATACTGTACTATACGAGAGGAAGATCCACTAGGTATGTGGAAAAGGAATTAAGGCTGTACATGCCGAGGTGAGGTGAAACATGGAATCCTGTTTCAATGAAGAGATTCTAGGAAGAAGAAGCGATTGGCTCACTGCACTCAGACTCACTCAGTGACAAAATAAGATTGAGTTGTGATTTAATAAGTTTCTATTGATTGAAAGTGTGATGAGTTATGTTATTTAATTTGTGTGGAGTTTCTTTAGTGTTATAAAAAGGATTATGTGTCTTGGTCAAATTCATAAATAATTGGCTATTTAGAAAAGCATTTAAAAATGCTTATGGTACTTGAAATATCATTATGTAATGGACAGGTGCATGTTCGGTTGTACCCGAAACCCCTAAAGAATTTTTGGTCCAAGTTGTAAAGCTAAGCCATTGGCAGGCTGATTTCCCTGGTTTGTTGTAAGGCATGTTTCAGATGTTCAAGCATACATGTTGTGGTATGAAATCGCATGGTGTTATCCCTCTTATACATAGAGTGGATGTGGATGAGGCTCTAGCTTGATGTGAAGTCGAAGGGAAAGTTGAGACCAAACATTCTCATCATATGAAGGACCAAGTTCTATTTAACATTGATGAACCATGTAGCTGAAAAGATTCCTAGAGAACTGGCAGGTACAATGATCGATGACCCATGTACTTCGGTAGATGGTTTTATTTTTTATATGGATGCCAACAATCAATTTTATGCAAAGAAAGGTATAGGGGAAGTTCAAAGTGATAAATCCTCATAAATACCAAGACTACTCTACGTAAATTCGAGATAAACATTAAGGGAGGATATTAGAGATAATGTTTATCTTGTTGTGAGTTGTTGATAGATGAGAGATTCCCTCATAACTTGGTGTATGGTTGAGATATTATCTCAACCTCTATCAACTATATTTAGGATTTGTTAGTCATCTCTCGTCTCTATATATATTAGAGATATCAGTTGTACGGATATTGTAATTGTAATAGATTTGTTTCTTTGTGTGTGTTATACAATGTTTGCTCTCTCCAATTTTATCATGGTATCAGGTCTCACAAAGTCCCATGTTACAGAGTGATAAGTGTTAATCTACTTGATGGACATTTTAAATAGATACATAATGTGATGTATGTTCTAGGAATCATAAAGAACTTAATATCCGTTTCTGCTATCATGACAATGATATGAAAGTTGAATTTGATAAATATAAGTTCCATGTTAAAGATGTCCAAGATCGTTACAGGGTTATAGCGACAGGATCCAGACTTGTGGATTATACAAGCTGGATGCAATCAAGGGCAACCATCAAGCACTAGCAACATCAACTATTTTAGATGTCGAATTATGGCATCAAAGGTATGGACACCTCAATCTCAATGATATCATGTTATTACATAAAAAGTCTATGGTTGAGGGTCTTCCTGTCATAATAAATGATCATATTGAATTTCCTGCATGTGCACTCATAAAACAACACCGAAATGAATTTCCTAACCATGAAGAGAAGAGATAGACTGGACTTCTTGAACTAATACACACTGATGTATGTGGACCTATGTAGACCAGATCACTTGGTGGTGCATGGTATTTTATGATATTTGTTGATGAAAGATCCTGGTTCACATGGGATTACTTCATAAGAAGGAAAAGCGATGTTTTCAAATACTTCAAGGAATTCAAAATCAAAGTTGAGAAGCATACATGTAAATACATTAAAATCCTTAGATCGGATCAAGGTGGTGAGTACAGTTATGGAGATTTTAAAATATATTGTATAGAAAATGGAATCCAACAACAACTCACAGTGACTGATACACCTCAGCAATATGGAGTTGCTGAGAGGAGAAACAGAACACTGGTGAAATGTGCTCGCAGCATGCTCCAAGGTAAAAACATTTCTAATGGATTTTGGGCTGAAGCAATTAACACTGTTGTGTACTTAAAGAATAGGAGTCTAACAAAGAAATTAGAACTTCAAACCCCCTTTGAAGTCTTTTATGGCTATTAACCTGAAATTAGTCCTTTAAGAATATTTGGTTCTAGGGCTTTTGCATATATACCTAAAGATGACATAAGGAAATCAGATGCAAAATCCATTGAATGTATCTTTGTTGGCTACTATGATGATCATAAATAATATAAAATATTTCATCCTAGTTCGCACAAATTTATTGCTCGTAGAGATGTTGTATTTCATGAAAATACATATATATGTAACATGATGAATAATGCTGATGAAGAACAAATCTCAGACGAGCATGGAAAAATAGATAAAATTCTTCAAAAAGTGCAGGAACAGTAGCAGGTGCAACAAAAACAGGTTCATGAACATGAATCAAACATGAGTGATACTACCTCAGATGATGAAACAACAAAAGACAGAAGAATCATGGAAGGAAATCCAACATGTACTGTAATACCTAGAAGGTCAAATCGACAAACTCATGATCCTGCAAAGTTTAGAGATTATGCCTTGATGACTAATGTAATGAATGTCATAGAACCATTAAATTATGAACAATCCAAAGATAAGGAAGAACGGGTGGCTGCAATGAATGAGGAACATAATTCTATTATGAGAAACAAAACTTGGGAATTAGTAGAATTACCCAAAGATAAAGTATCCATAGGATCTAAATGGCTATTCAAATATAAACTCAAAGTTGATGGTAGTATTGACAAATTTAAGGCACTATTAGTTGCAAAGGGTTATTCTCAACAAGAGGGGATTGAATTTGAAGAGACATATGAACCAATAGCTAAATTAAATACTATCAGGTTGCTAGTTGCATTAACTACTAAACATAACTGGAGAATACACTAGTTAGATGTCAAATTTGCTTTTCTAAATGGTGATTTAAAAGAGGAAGTATACTTAGTGTAGCCTGAAGGTTTTGTGCAGAAAGGACAGGAGCATCTTGTGTGCAGGTTAAAGAAAGCTATATATTGACTAAAACAAGCCCCTAGATCGTGGTATATCAAGATTGACACCTTCTTTAAACAACAAGGGCTTCTCAAAAGTAAAAATGATTCAAGCTTATATATTAAAGAAGATAAAGAGAGAAATGTTTGCTTGATGTCCTTATATGTGGATGATCTCATCATTACAGGTGGAGCATATTGTTGTAATCTCACAGAGCACAGATGGTTACCAGTAATACACATGGAATCATATAAACATAACAGACATAAGAGACAAGAACATAGATAGGGATTAACAAATTATATTATAACATGAGGGTCCATACATACATAGAACTGAACCGAGTTCTCATGTGGCTCAACAACCTAATATATATGATTACAAATAGATACATATAAATACCTTTCATTTCGGTCAACCGACACGAACTCATGCGACCGACCTAATCACCAATTAGTCGGCTATTAGACTAGTTGGCTCACCGACTAGCTCCTTCAACATCTCCCCCAGGAACAAAATCTTTCTTCATCCCAAAGAAATAGGGGAGGTACTTCAATCAATGCACTGTCTGAGGTTGTTACTTCTGGTATTGTTTGTCTTCATGGACTATGTAGTCGGATGGTTGGTCATTTCTACACACATATTTCCATAATTGCTTCTGCTGTAATGGCCAGTTGATGTTGAAATTCTGTCCAACTGTGTAGTACTTTCTGGATGTCGATAGTCAGTGTTGTGATGCTTGACAAAGTCAACATTTTTTCTTGGATGGAAAGGTCTGCTATGCTTTCCATGTCAGGTCCCATGAATTGAGCTTTTTCCTCCACTGCATCCAGTAGTATTTTCATCGGCGGGCAAATTGTATCTAGTTTGTCGAGGCTTGGTAGTGATTGCTGTACCCATTGGTGTGCTTGTCTCTCTAGTTTCTGCAGTTTGGCTGTTTCCAATACAATCTGTTCTTGTATTTTACTTCTCATTATTTCTTTGATTCCTCGCCTCTTTTCTAACACTTGAATCTGCTCACGAGTCTGACAGGTTTGCTGAAATACTTTTCTGTAATAGGTAGGCCAATCACGGAGTACATCGTCTGTGATGATAGACTCTTCCAAGTGGTCTTGCAGTACTTTGTGAGCTTCCGAGAATGCTGTATACTGCTGCCTTAATAGCCTGGATGTTTCCTCTTTTTGATCTTCCTTTGCATTTTGTAGATGTAATTGTAGAGTCGACACCACACTTTCAAATAGCTGATATGCTTTTTCTAGCGGCTTGTCGGTGTCGGCCTCTATAGGTCCCGGTATTACTGTTTGGATTAGATTTCTGCATTTTGATAAAAAAATGATTTGTTCTTTCTTATTGTGGTCGAGCTGCTCTCGTCTATTTTGGTTTCTTGTTGCTGTCTTTGTGGTGAGAGTTTGCAACAGTTGACCCAACTCTCCATCTCTTAGTTTTGTTGCGTCGATTGCAGTAGTCGATCCAAGTTGGCTAAGGTGTAATACTGTCGGTTTCTGTTCTTTGTGATATTCATTTTTCTTTTTGTATTTTCTTTTTCTTTTATGTCGATGCTGTTCTGTTTATTGTTTTGTCTATGGTTGATTCTCCTGTGGCTGGTTTTCTGGCTGTTGAGCTTCATTGGTCAGTGGGATTTGTGTATGATCTTCCTGGGTGGAACTTGCAGCTTGATGTGTCTCTAGTGGATTTGAAGTAGGTGGTTCAGGATTTGGAAACTGTTCTAGGTTGGTATGTGGTACTGGTGATGGTGATGGTGATGGTGAGTGGTCTGGTGTAATTGGTGTGGTTGGGATGTTTTCACTCGACAATGGATTTTCGACTTCTGGTGGTGAATTGGTTGGTTCGTCAGAGAATAGGTTGTCGATTACCTGGTTATCTTCTTTCGATTCTCTGATTGGTTCATTGGCTGGTAAAGGATGGGAGATATATGAGGGGATAAAGGATGAGGTGCGGCTTGCGGCAATTTGGGAACTTGTGTCGATATTCCTTCAGAATGTCGATCTGATGCTTCCTACAGTTCTTGGTTTTTAAGGTATTTGGCCCATTTTTTGTGCGAGGGTTTGGCATGCTGAGCTAGGTTCAATTAGTGGGAATTTGGTAATAATTTTCTGAGTAGAGGTGAATAGTTCGGGAAGTTTTTCAATGAATGCTTGGAAGTTGCCATCTTGGTCGAACCATTCTTTTAGCGTCTCTGGCATAGCATTATTACAAATGTCGACAACGCTTATGGTGGATCACTGTGGGGTATCCGCTTGTGTGATTTGGGTTGTGGATGGGGGTGGGGGTGTAGAGAATAGATCGATAATGTTCTCATCAAGTGAAGGGGTTGTATTTTTTACCTTTTTCGGTCTTCCTTGCTTTTCTCCTACGTCGATGAATCGCTCAAACTGTGTATCGACTGATATTTTATTTGCTACAACATCTTCTACGATGTCGACAGCAGTAGCCAATAGTTATTCTTCGTCTACTAATTTTGAGAAGATAAGCTTACGCTTCTCCTTCCCTTTTTCCTAATTTTCCTTCTCTTTTCTTGAGGCTGCTATTTCCTTTGCTATTTTCTTTAGGTTTTCTTTCATCATAGAATACTATGGATTATCTGATTCAATCTCTTCTTCTATCTTTTTTTCTCCTTCCTCCTATCGGTGAGTCGAAATGATACTTTTTTCTGCTGGTCTAGCTACTTGATGTTCAATTGGTGTGCTTCCCATTTGGATAGGTTGTGGTACAATTGTCAGTTGAAGTCTTCTGGTTTCCTCTGCCGAGGTATCTTCCGATACGAAGGTACTGATATATAGGCGGAGTTCATAATCCTCCTATTTTTCTTGGTCAGTCAATGGTTCTTCAATTGGTTGATTTATTTCTTTGGCCTTTGCTGGTATTGATAGATCTGTATTGGATTGTCGAGCTAGCTCTTGGAAAATATCTTCGACTGTTGGGTAATAGTCAAGAGGTTTTGCTATTGCTTTTTCCCCCTGTATGTACCAGACTGCAGTGTGGTCGAGCTCTAGTTGAATGTGTGTTATTTTTGGTAGACTTCTTCAAATGTTCTGAGGCACCCTCCATTTAGTTGTTTGGAGTTTTAAGTTTTGGAACCAATTTTCCAACATTACTTTGCCATTTGCTATCTCTTTTAGCATTCCATTCTGTGAGAAGGGTTTGAAACTCCACATGTGATACTTGCTAGGTTCTTGGAATTGCTTGTCTCTGAATGGAAACAAGTGGTACATTGCTATCCAGATTATCAGTGATGGGAATCTGATAGTCCTGGCTGACTCCTGACATTTATCACATATAGTCAGCATGAAGAAAACATACTGAGCCCAACGATAAACTTTTCATGTTTCGACTATTCTGTCGACTGCTTCTAGCATGTCTAGCTTCAGGTCACTCACTCGACTTGTAGGAGTGAGTCCTATTGCTATTATTTTGGACACAATTTATGGTGTCCGGGCTTGTATTTGACTGATCATTAGCCCTTTCAAATTCTTCCTTGATGGTGTTCCTATTAGTCGTTCTACCAATCCTTCTTTTATGCGAATAGGAACAGGTTCACCCTGGTTTGAGAGACAAGTTAGCTTGTATACGACCTCGCCGAAAATTTCTACTAGTTTGTCGAAGTAGAATTTGCCATTGTGGTACCGACTGATGATGAATTTTACAGCGGTTTCTTTTGTTCCTCCAAAAATCGCCATGAAAGGTGAGTTCATGTAGCTCATAATGGTACTGTAGCTTATATTCTCTGCCTCTTGTGTCATTTTCTTGTCTACATAGGCCCATTCTTTTATTTCTGCCCAGGTTTTTGCCCATGAAGTTTCTTGTACCTTGGCATTATTGATGTTTCTTAGTGTTCTCATGAGTGGGGTTTCGGCGGATTGTAGTTCTTTTGGTTTTGCAGCTGTGGCTCTGGTTTGCTTCGGGGCCATTTTTTCGATCTCTTGATCGGTTTTACTTATAGGGTTTCTTCTCTCGGGTTTCTGAATACTTGGTTGCTCTATTTCTTCAAAACGCGGTAAATGATCCTTTTCTGGCATGATATTTATATGTGGAGTGGTCAACGATTCTGTCGATGGATGTATTAATGGCAGAAATGATGGTCTAGGACTTTCTATCAAATTTGTGTTAAATACGTTTTGATTTTGGTGCTCCTTCTGACTGTAGTCATGAAGGCGTGATTTGACCTTTGGAGTCGTCGATCGATGTCAATCATGTGGGTGGTAGATGGCAGTATGTCGATGGGTGGAATTTCAGTTGTTGAAGTGCAGTCTAGTAAATCTTCTGAACTTTTATGTCATTTTGGTTTACGGGTGCTAGATCTGTTTGTTGTTTTTGGGATTTTAAGATTTTTATAGGTTTTCTGAACAGTTATGGTCATCACATATATGTATATATACATTTTTTTTAGATTTGCTTAATTTTTGTACCGTTTTAGTCGGGCACCATTAACAAGTTTTTGAAATATTAGGCCTTGTAATGTCCTTAGTCGGACTGATTCATTGGCATGAATCTCTTTGACAATGTAAGGTCCCATCCATTCCGTATGTAATTTTTTGGTTTTCCCTTCACTCAACTATTATACAACAGTGTAAGATCTCCTACCGACAAATTTTTGTTTTTAATGTTTCAATCATGCCAAGCTTTCTGCTGTTGTTTCTAAATTTCTTGATGTTGTATAGCCAACAGTCGGTGTTCTTCTAGTTTTCTTAGTTGCATCAGTCGGTCCTTCCTTCCTTCTTCAACATCGACATGTAATATATCTGCTATGATAGGTGTTTGCTATCGAAAATGTAGTGGAACTACGGATTCTTGGCCATAGACTACTTAGAACGGTGTTTGGTTAGTCGAACGTTTGTATGCTGTCCTGTAAGCCCATAATACTGCACGGATTTTTTCATCCCAATCGTCCTTGTTGGTGTTGCATATTTTTGTTAAGCCTCTTGTTAATGATTTGTTGAATGCCTTTATTACTCCATTCGACTGAGGGTGATAAGCTGTACTGCATCGGTGGTCAATTTTGAATTGGTCTGTTAGTGCTTTGATGGTTTTGTTAATGAAGTGTGATCCTTGGTCACTGATTAAGGTTAGTGGGAATCCAAACCTAGTAATTATATTTTCATAGATAAACTTAGTGGCTACCTCACTGGAACATGTGTCGACAGGTTTTTCCTCCGCCCATTTGGTTACATATTCTATTGCAGTTATGATGTATCTGGCACCTGTTCTTTTTGCGGGTATTGGGAACGGTCCTATGAAATCAATGGCCCAAATTTCAAATGTCAGGCTTGGGTTTACTGATATCAAGGGCATTTCTGTACTAGGCAGAGGTCGCCCCAATCATTGGCATCGATCACATTGGCTAACAAAATTTTTACAATCCTTGTATAATGTCGGCCACCATAGCCCCGACTGTTGGATTTTCTTGGCAGTTGTATCTGCTTGAAAATGTCTTCCCGCCGGTCCATAGTGTGCTTCATGCATGATATTATCTCTTTTGTGTTCTAATACACATCGCTTAAGGATGTCATCCAAGCCCATTTTATATAAAAATCCATTTATGAGGCTGTATGGTGCAGCCTTCATAGCTAGGATTTGTTTCTTTTTCATGCTTATGCCCTCTGGTGCTTGGCCATTTTCTAGGAATTGAGCTATTTCCTCCAATTCTGCCGGGATAACTTCTATTCGAAATAAGTGTGCAACCGGTAGGTCATCTTCGACTCCTGTTGGCTCCTCTCCCGTGTTGATTATCGACAAGTGGTCGGGTCCGACATTTAATTTTCTTGGTCTAACAATGACTTCGAATTTAAATTCTTGGAATAGTAGTAGCCATCGAAAAATCCTCTCATGGTGCAGAGGTTTGTTTACTAGGTATTTTAATGCTTGGTGGTCAGTATAGAAGATAAAAGGGTTGGCTAGTAGGTAATGTTGGTACTTCTGTAGTGCAAAGACCATTCCTAATGCTTCCCTCTCTGTTGTCGAATAGTTTCTTTCTGCCTTGTTTAGTTTTCTGCTGCTATAAACTATAGGGTAGTCCATTCCATTGTCCCCTGGTTGTGTTAAGATTGCGCCTATTGCTAGGCCTGATGCGTCGATATGTACGTGAAATTTGACCGACCAATTCAGGAACCTGAGGATAGGTGCCTCGACTAGTTTCCTTTTTAATGTGTCAAATGATATGTTACATTCATCTGTCTAGTCGAACTCCCGATCTTCTCTTAATAGTTCTTCCAGTGGATAGGTCATATCTGAGTAGTATCTAATAAATTTCTTGTAATATCCCGTGTGTCCGAGTAGTACCCTGACTTGTTTTTGGGTTCACTGGTGGTTTTAAGTCAAGGATAATCTTTATCTTTGCAAATTCTACCTTGATGCCTTCTTTGCATACAATGTGCCCTAATAGTATCCCTATAGGAGTTAGGAATATGCATTTCCTTATGTTAAGAGATAATTGGATTTGTCGGCATCGTTCCAACATGAGCCTTAGCCATTTGCAGTGATATTTCAGCATGGAGTAGATTGTGCAATCATCAAAATATACTGCATTGTTTTGTAGATATATTCCTGAAATTTTTTGACAGCAATTCTCAAAAATACTGAAGGTGCGTTTTTGAGACCAAAAGGAATAACTTTGTAGGTGAATGATCCAAATTCACATACGAATGTCGTCTTTTTCTGGTCTTCTTTGGCTATTGGTACTTGGTTGTACCCTAAGAATCCATCTATAAACGAGTAGCATTCATGTCCTGCGACTTCATTTAAGATTTCATCTACATATGGTGTTGGGAATGGGTGTGTTAGGGTGACTTTGTTTAATTATATGAAGTCGACACAGATCCTTAGTTTTGTCAGGTCGTGTTTCTTTAGTTGTACGACCATTGGGCTTGCCCATTCTGATTGGTCGATATGGTAGATGATTCCTACTACGAGCATATTGTTGATCTCTTTCTCGACTATCCCTTTGTATTTATGAGCTAATTTGTATGGCCTCTTCTTTATGAGTCGGGCATTAGGTTTGATGTCGATCTTCATTTCACCCATTTCATGAACTAGCCCTTTGAGATATTTATAGTCTCTACCAAAGACATCCTGGAATTCTTTCAGTAGGTTTACTATTTCGGTCATTTGTTTTTTGCTCTAGTAATCGCCAATTTTTTCCATTTTTGGTCTATCACCATTTGATATGTCAAATTATTTAGTTTTAATTTTGGCATCTAACCATTCTGGTGCTTTAGCTTCATTGATCGGTCGACTCCCTTCTTTGAATTGTGAGAATGTAGCAGGAAAGTCTACCGCGGTCATCTGGTCGGTATCTTTTTTTCGGTTGTGTCGACTTTAAGTACTGTGTGAATTAGTTTTGTTGTTTCTGAGTGATATGATTTGCATCGAAAGCTTTTCCCTTCCAGATTTTTGTTTTCCATTTGCAGTCTTGTCGACTGTGGTATTATATTGGTTTGTATGTTATTGCATGGTATTACCGGTCAATCGTGGTTTTGTATCAAATTGTTGTTCCTGGTTGGTTCTATAAATGCTTTTATTTGCTTTGCAGTTTCGACTAACTGTTCATTATGCGGTATAAAACTAAAGTCCTTCGTAAAGTTCTCTCTAAGTTCGTGCCATTGAAATGTTTCGCCTCATGCTTCTTCCATTTTATACCATTTATTTGGTAAGTCAGCTAGCATTGAGGGAAGCACGTGTGGCCATGTACGTTCATCTTTATACCCAAGTCTTCTCCATTCCCTTTCACATGTTCTTATGTGCTCCTCTGGGTCTTTCCCTTGGATGAACACATGTATTTGCGCCTGTTTGGTTAGCTTATTTCCTCCGAATCTTTCTACAAAGTAAGTTGAAGTTGTTGTCCATGTCTGCAATCTTGAATGATGGGTATCCCACCATCGAGCAGCTTGTCTTGTAAAGGTTTCTACCAAGCTTTGTAGTCGACCATGTTCACCTATGTTTCTAGAGACTTGTTCTATATGCATAACTGGGGATTCTCTTTCTTTATACCTTGGGATTTGTTTGATATTTATATTTGTTGGGGTTAAGGTAGGATATTCCCTACTTTTCTTATCGAATATTTTCGAGATGATGGAGACCAAGAAACATTGATGGACTGGCTTCTTCTGTATATCTTTAATGATCAAACAACCCCTTGCTTGGGTCTCGTAGTTTTCGATATCCCAATCATATAACTCTGCATCTGAATTATATCCTACTGAATCTTGATCACCTAAGTGAAGCTCACCATAGATATTGGGTTAAGTGTAGTCTTCATTATTTTCAATTTGGTATAGTTGTCGGATGTCGACTTCTTCATCAATGGGTTCTATCCAAGGTTCCCCTTGGGAAGGATGGATAGGTACTATGAATTTTTGTCCATTCCTTTTTAGTTTTATCCTTTCTTTGTCTAGCGATATTGATTCTTTCATTTTTCTTCCCCAAGGTCGACCTACTAGAGCTGGGAAGGAACTAGATCCTTCCTCAGGGTCAATAATTTCAAAGTTGACTTTGGTCGATATTCCTTTTATTGTCGTATCGACATTTCTACAAACCCCGATTGGTTTGATCAGACCTTGGTCGACTAACTTGAGGTATATGCCTGACTCATATAGTCGAGGTCTACCCAACTGTTCCCAAGTGTCATGAGTCATAATATTTACTTGTGAACTGAAGTCAAGTACAACTTGTCGAACATGGTATCCTTCGATTTCTAGATCCACAAGTGGGTTGGCATCGCTCTTGTCTTTTTGGTTTAGACAACATATGTTTTTAGTTTGTTTTTATGTATTATTATTATGCTTCATATTATATAATAATTCAATGAATTGAGATACCGATTTATCATCCTGTACTAAGCGTGTTAATTCTTTAACTGTGTTTTGTCGACTGTCATCGACTTCTTCCTGTCTATCCAATTCTTTAAACATATTCGTTGCGTCGTTATATAAGTGTTTTTGTTTAGCTGGGTTAGGATAATCATTCTTTTCTTTGATTTTACTTATACATGGATTATATTTCCCAATTTTTTTTCCTTGTCGGGTTACTATGTGCTGGTTTTTTGTATTGATTACATTATGTTTTTGAACACACGACAAGACATTAACGTTTTTCTTTTTATTAATTTTGTCGAGCATGGTGGGACAATCCTCTAATGAGTGATCGCCTACACCACAACTAGTACAAAAATTTAGATCGGTTCTATCCTTGTATGGACAGTCTGCATAGCAATGGCATTCTTTGTAGCATGTAAAGCACTGGATGGGTCGTCGTGGTCGATTGTCGCGACTTCAAAAAAAATTGTCCTCGACCTCCATATCCTCCACGACGATTGTCGAATCAGCACTCATATCGATGACCTTCATATCTTTGATTATTTTTCTCGTTGCTTCGCTGGGTGTTATCATTATTCTGCGTGATTGCGTTCTTCTGGTAGTCTGCTTGGTAATTTTGTCGGTTCTTTAAATTTAGGTGGAAGTCGACTGTTGCGTGAATTTTTACCTCACAGATTGCACACCAAGATGATTTTCCATTTTTCATGTTATATGGGCAATGTTTCGTTGTATGTTCTCCATGTTCTTGGAAAATGTCGCAGAAGCATTTCACCTGAACAAACCGAACATCCTGTCGACTTATGTCTTACCGACAGTTATCTTTAGTTGTCCGACCATGGAGCATTTTGTGCACCAGACATCCTGATTCTTGAGGTTCAACTCTTTCAATGATTTCTGTACGATTTCTAGCTGTTCTTCCAGTCTAGTATCAATGGGATATGCTAGGAAATCTTCGTTCATCTCTACTTGCAAAGCTTTGGTAAGTGCGTCTTCATATGTTTTAAATGTCTCCAAGCTTATGTGCCACCGGATTTTTTTTGATAGACCTGCAAGAAACCACTGAATTAATAGTTGTTCATCAATTACATAGTCTAGTATTTCCGGACAGATTCTGCTGGCTTCTGAGATGTTGTTTTTAGCTTTTTGGCTTCCAGATGTTTTGCGTCTAGAGTTTTTAAGGAAGATAAGAATTGTGCTTTAATGTCTGCTTTGGATGCTTGGGGAGTTCTCTCGATATAGGTCATGTACCAAGTTAGTGCTCTTTTCCTTAAGGCACCGATGAACTGTGCCATCTGTTGCTTTTCGACAGTAACTTGATTTTCCTCCCATATTGACTCACAGACGAACCAATGTCGTCTAGGGTCTTCATCACCCCCGTATAGAGGGATATGTGCTGATACATGACCCATGTTGGTATCGCTGTCACTGTCTCCTCCAGGGGGTGGCGGTGGTGGGGGCGGTGGTGGTGGTAGTGGGATATTTTGTTTGTCTTGCTGTGCAGAACTGTTGTCGACGGAACTTTCATTCCCGTCGGTCGTTTTATTTGTCGTTTCTTCTCTGACAAGTAGTCGGTTCGAGTCGAATTCTCCTGTTGATGTCCAACTGCACTGAATTGTCTGCAGGTCCAACTATTTCATATTTTGCAAAGCCTTGTTTGGTAGGGGGCGTGCTCCTTCATGTGTCAAGTAAAGCAAGTGGATACTTCGATTGGAAGGGTACACCTGAAGTGTTACCCAATTTCCTTCCTCCGGTCAGCAGATCACTAGATGATTATCATCGTTTACCTCATCGTCTAGTCAGCTCCATATACCAAAATCAGCAGCTCTTAGTCGTAGGTATTCTTCAACAATGGCATGTATTCTGGTACTCGGATTCATTGGAGACAGAGGTCTCCCCTCCTGGGGGATTTCTATTTGGAGAGCTTCTCGCTGCTCTATCCACAAGTCTTCTTCCATGGGTGATGCTTCTTCATCTACGCCTTCTTCCTGTCGGTCATGACCCAACTCTGGAAGATTTCTTTCTTGGTCTGTCACCCTAGTAGTCATCCCTCTTTGTAGGGATATAGTCAGTTCTCTTCTCTCT
Source organism: Pseudotsuga menziesii (assembly GCA_001517045.1). Classification (NCBI taxonomy): domain Eukaryota; kingdom Viridiplantae; phylum Streptophyta; class Pinopsida; order Pinales; family Pinaceae; genus Pseudotsuga; species Pseudotsuga menziesii. The sequence goes on from LPNX010258116.1 coordinate 1,075,572, forward strand.
TCCCATCTTTTCAGCCTCTTCTCTCTTTCTACTCTCTGTAAATCCGCCGTACCTTTGTGTGTCACTGTTCGTTCGATTTCCTTTTAGGTTGGCTTTTCATTGTTGGTGATGGTATTTTCTTTAGTTGACTAGAATCCTTCTTACTTTACCCTGACACATGCCCAGCTACCCCCCCCATAGCCTACCCGATGCTTTAGAAAGCTCGGATAGTTCTGTTTATTTGCTTAGGAAATACTCCCACTCCCTTTCGGCAATGAATATTTCCCACTTCTTCTACTTCTACGCCCAGTTAGAATTTGATGGCGGTTCGCGTAGTGACGGACGAGGTTCTACGATATGGCCCAATCCCTTTTCTATTAGGAATTTGAACAAAAGGGTCGATAAGGAGCAAAGGAACTGCTCGGTAAGGTTTGTATAAAACCTTTTTCTGAACGCTTTCGACCAAAGTTCTTTCTTCCACAACTTTTTCCTCGCAGAATTCGTCTATGATCTTTTCAAACCACTCCGACAGGTTTGTTCGTCCCCCTCGGATTAGTTTCTCCAGTAGCTCTTGGTCCTTAGTTGCTTCCAGCTTTTTCATCCAGAAGTTTTTTCAAAAGATGAGGTACCGATTCTACAAACTTCTCATGTGTTTCAGTGAAGAATTTCTCCTTCACCTGAGCGATGGTCAATCTATTTCTCCTTGCATAGTTTTGCAAATAATTTGATATCTTACGCTCCCACCAATTCTTAATATCTTGTTTTGATATCATCTAATTATGGTCTCGTATATGTACTATCTGCAATGAAACCAATGTTGTAATCTCACAGATCATAGAGGGTTACCAGTAATACACATGGAATCATATAAACACAACATGCACAAGAGACAAGAACATAGATAAGGATTAACATATTATATTATAACATGAGGGTCCATACATACACAAAACTGAACCAAGTTCTCATCTGGCTCAATAGCCTAATATATATGATTACAAACAGTTACATATAACTACCTGTCGGTTCGGTCAACCGACATGACCTCATGCAGCCGACCTAATCTCCAATTAGTCGGCTATTTGACTAGTCGTCTCACTGACTAGCTCCTCCAACACATATCAATTAATTGTAGATATTAAAAGTAATTTGTCTCAGGAATTTGAAATGAAAGATCTTGGTGACTTGCATTATTGTTTAGGCATTGCTTTTTGGAGAGAATCTAGTAAAACATTCATCACTCAAAGAAAGTATGCAAGGGAAATCCTTGACAGATTTCAAATGAGTGAATGCGAATTTGTAACCACTCCTTTGGATCAAAATATTAAATTATATAACAGTGATGGATCTAAAGAAGCAGATGGTACTTTGTATCGTCAACTAGTGGGTTGTCTGAACTATCTCACTACTACAAGGCTAGACATATCATATTCTATTAGCATTCTTAGTCAGTTCTTGGCTAAGGCACATGAAACATATTGGAAAGCTGCAAAGCAGGTTCTAAGATATTTAAAAGGAACAATTAATTTTGGTCTTTTATATACTGATGTATCTGATGTTCAGTTGGTAGGTTATTATGACTTTGATTGGGCAGGAAATCTTGATAAGAGAAAATCCACTTCTGGATATGCTTTTAACATTGGTTCGAGAGTCATATCATGGAGCAGTAAGAAACAACCAATTGTTTCTTTGTCATCCACATAAGCTGAATATAAATCTTTAACCAGTGCTACTTGTGAAGCCCTTTGGTTGAGGCGCATTCTTGAAGATGTTGGAACACAACAAAAACAAGCTATGAGAATTGTCACATGCCCCAATTTGCAAAAACAATTTTACATTATTTGAGGAACATTATGTTAAATTTTATGCTAAGTTGTAATTGATGAATAGTGGGGTCAAGAATATTTAATCTAAATTTAGAATATTTTATTTATAAATAAATAAATGAGGAGACAACAGCTTAGGAGAGCTGTTAAAAGAGTGTTTACTGGTCAAATTGGTGGAGGAGACTGGGTGGAGAGCAAACTGACATGTGGCAGCATCCTCAAACCACTTCCAACTATTACAGGTGGCAACCTCCCTATATTTGTGGTCATGATTCCCCAAGAAAGTGGAATCATAGCAGGTGGCTCAATTAATGAAAATTGACCCAGAAGACCTAGGCATCTCTATAAAATTTCCCATTGAAGAGAGCTGAGGCTGCTCATTCTAGAGAAGTGATCATTCAGGGTGAATGAATTTACTCAAGAGAAATTCAATGGAGGGGAATATGGAAAGTGTTTGAGGGGATAACTGCTGATATTGATTTAGTTGCAGCTTTTAAGCTGAAGATCATACTGCTGAGAGATGATTTTTTTTACTGAGGTATTGAACCAGTCAGGTGACAGAGGGTTCTACAGTTGCATTCTCCACCCAGTTCTCATCCAAGAAGATTAGGAACAGGCTCGGGGGTCCTAAGAAAGCGTTGTTTGAACGCTCTCCAGGAGATTGGTAGGGAGGAACGGCCTCCTCAAGCTGTTGTTGTCACATACCCCAATTTTGTAAAATTATGTAATTTTTTTTATTATATTTATGAGACATTATGTTAAATTTAATCCTAAGTAGGGATTGCTGACTCAGCAGAGTCAACAGTAATGGAGTGTAATTCAGAGTATTTTATTATTAATAAATAAATTATGGAGACAACAGCATGCGAGAGCTGTTAAAAGAGGTTATTGGTCAAACTGGTGGATGGAACTAGGTGGCAAGGAAAAAGACAAGTGGCAGCATCCTCAAACACTTCCTAAGTTGCAGGTGGCAACTTCCCTATATTTGGGGTCATGATTCCCCAAGAAAGTGGAATCAGAGCAGGTGGCTCATTAAATGACAGTTAACCCAACAAAGACCTAGGCAATCTTTTAAAAGTACTCAATGAAGAGAGCTGAGGCTGCTCAAATTTTATTTCCAGAGAGAATTCATTCAGGTGAATGTTATTCAGGAATTTCATTGAGGAAAGAGGGAAAAACAGTAAGGAAGTGTTCTGAGTGGATTGCTGCAGTAACTTGATTTTATTTTACAGCTTTAGCTGGGAGGACTTGCTGATAAGTTCTATATTCAGACTGAGTTTGAGGACTGGTATCTGACATTACTGCACCTAGTTCCAGCCAGGGAGACTAGAGCAAGCTCAGGGGTCCTGAGAAGTCGCTGTCTGAGCGCTCTCCAGGAGTTGGTAGGAAGGAACGACCTCCCATTGTTGTTGTTGTCCACAGCTTAAACAGGTTCTGTCATTCATTTCTTTATGTTTTCTGAGTATGAATGGATGTATGTTATGTTTATTTATATGTCTAGGTAGTTAGTTAGTTTTAGTAAAGTTAGTATCTCAGAATATCAGTAGTTAAACCTATTAGTAGTTACTTTGTTTTTCCACATCTGGTATCACCAGACCGTACTCCAGCACAGTATCTCAGTGTTGAGAAGTAGTATTCTTCTGAACTGAGCTTCCTATTTTTAGTTACAGTTGCTACTAGTGTTTTTACAGATTCATAGTTTATCCTTCTACAATCTTAAAAGTTATTCCTAGCACTGTATCTTCGTTTTCTGCAAATACTAGCTGTAAAAAAAATAAAATAGATTAAGTATCTTTGCAGTTTAGGTTCTATAATTGTTATTTTCTAGTTTAAAAAGGATTTAACCTTATAGAGTTAAAATAAAAACATTACTGACAGTAGGATGTAATTATTTATCTGTTACTTATCTATTTGATGTTACAATTAAATTCTATTGGTATTAGTCTGCATTATAGCTAAGAATGCAATTATCCAAATTAATGTATACTCATTTATTTAGCTAAGTTAAGCATATTTTCATAACTATTATTCTATTTTTAAATTTGGTAAATGAATGCTATCATATACACAGGTATTTATATAGATAGGTATATAAAAATATAATTTATTATTAAATAAGTATTATAAAGAAATATTCAAACATTATAACTAAATAAAGAACCCAAACTAAATATTGGGTAAATAACATTAGAATAATAATCGTAGTAACATTGAGAAGAAATAATATTATTATTGTATTACTAATAATATATATTTATTTTTACATTATAAACAAATAACATTCAAAATAGTATATTATTATACAATTAAAACTTATTTTGTTTATACTAAGAGTGTAAATAAATAAAGTTTATATATGAACTAGTTACACACTGTGCATTATAAGTAAATAAATATTATTTAAAGACAATAGTAAAATTTAATAAGAATACAACATGTCTTTTTAATTCAAAAGGATTACACTTTTATAGTTTCTACATCAATAGAAGTCATGATATAAAGCCTGCATGGAAAAACTTAATAACAAATTTATTAAACAATAAGCTGGAAAGTACTTTATGTACAGAACTCTTTTATACTAAAATTAACTACAGTATTATAACACAATCTACAATAATACAAGAAAATAGTAATAACAGATACGATATTGGTATAAGGGTATAAACCCTATATACATTTATAATTTAAGAAGTTAATACATACAGTAACATAGTAAAAGAATTTATTAATAGTAATATAACACATTATACAGAACCGTAAGTTGCTCGGTAGTCGAGCTTAAGAGTTTTAACTTCTTCAGTAATCGAATTATTATAATCCTTCACTGCCAACTAGGGTTAAACCTAGTGACACTTTAAGTACTCTAAAAAAAATTTATTTAATAAAGAGAAGAATTAGTAATATTCTTCTTACAGCTGGGTTATTAAATAAAACATAGTAAGTATTCTTTTATCTAAATTCCTTCAATATTGTGATCAAGAAGAAATGCAAGAGAGGAAAGTAGTTTCCAAAACTTCATAATAATTGAGGGTAAAACCCTACCCTTTTTCAACAATCAAAAGAATAACTGTAACTCTGTTTCATTTAATAACCTGTAGCAGTAACAAAAATATACATGAAGGCTCACAGCCTATAACTCTACAAACATAGTAAACACAAAGGCTTACAGCATGTTAAGTTTTTTAAACCAAACAATAATTACAAACAGGGTCTTACACTCACGGCCGTAGCCGGAGAGCTTTGTTTAAGAGCTAGGGTTTTACCCACAATGTTAAAATTTTTAAAAACAAACAACCCAAAATCCATGGAGGTCGACCAGGGCTGCATCGACCAAACCAGTGCAATCTATTAAGGTTTCAGACAAAGATGATAAGCCGTGGAAAGACCAAGGATTACCGTGGTCATGGAGCCGTAACCTTCATTTCGGTGTAAGCGAAGAAGAGAAGCAGATGCACCTGCAAAGAAAACGATTACACAGTGATTGTTAGAAACGTTTTAAAATATAAAAGAATTATATTAACATATAAATTACTGTACAGTAAAGACAACAGGATAGTGGTTACCTTTTTTGTTGGTAGCCCTCACAGCGAAGCTGCGACCAGTTCCAGCAAGGAGATTGCCATTTGATAGCAAAAGAATGATGTTAACTCGCTCAACCTCTAACAACATAAAGGAAACCCTAGCGAATCGACAGAGAAGGTAAAAACCCTACAACTTCAATGTTCACTCTTTTAACTATTACACAGCCAGTTGGTAGAACCAGCCACGCCTATTGGAAAGAATAATCACTCTTGAGGGTTCAAAAAAAGGTTGGACTGTCATCAACTCGAGCCAAGTCAACAATGGCGGTTTCACAGAAGCAAACAACAAGTAACTGAGCTCGTGAGGAGCTGGATCAACAGGAGGACAATGGCGGACAACACCACAACAAAATAATCCAGAAGAGCCTGCAGAGCGGCCAAAGGCCCGAGGGAAAAAAAAGGGAATGGAAATTTAGGGTTAGATCAACCGTTATATAGCGCCAATGCATGGCCACTATTCGACCACGTAGCTTTTCAAATAATTTGTTGCATGGGGTTATCATTCTAAAGTTCAAAACCGTTGATTGCTTCCCAACAAATCATCGTTGGAAGGTTCCTTAAGGAGTTTATACCTTAGTACAACCTGCATCATATGGTCAATCACGCGCATTAGTCAATGTTTATAAACCATGCATGTTTTATTGTTAAATTTATATCATCGTTACATAAGCATAGAGATTTTTTATGTTACCAAAGGAATATAGAATAATAGTTTATAGTTATAGTTTAGTTGTTATAGCCCATAACTACTTTGCCAACTATTTTGGTATTTTCAAAAGAAGATATGAAACGTAGCTACTCTTTGAAGAGTATATAATAAATGGTAATTCTATTATATTATTCCTAATTTGATTTGGTTTGTTCTAGTATATAATTTAAATACCTATGAATAGAATGATAACTATTCGTAGTCATAGTTCTAACATCCATTTGGTGACAATTTGATTTTTGTCACTCTCCCAACTCAAGATTTTATAAAAGGCATTATAAGTAAAGTATGATAGGTAACTTGGATACTCTTTTTACCTACTTATTTGTTAATTAGTCTTGGGACTTTATAAAGTGATCAAATGAGATGAGTCTAGGACTGATTCTAACAGTAGTTGGTTTCAACCAAATGATACTCTTGGAATGAGTTTAACATTCTAAAACAAGGTAGACTTTTAAACTATAATAGGAATACTTGTTTTCGATTCATAGTTCATAGATGCTTAAGTAAGAAAAATTATGGATTGATTTTAATAATATTTCCTCATTAGTTGAAAAATTAAATAGGATGCAATCTAAGCATGGAATATTATTATTATAACTTTAACTAAAGGAAGTAAACCTGTGAATCTGTGATCTTTCTACCATACTAAGCTGTTAAGTAAATGAATAATAAACATGTTTTTATACTTATCTTCAGAATGGACATTTAAGGGTCTTTCATACTTGTAAATTTACTAAACTTTATGTTACTGTAGGGAATAGTCCTCTACTATTTTTATGTGCAAAATGCAATTCTTTTTAGTATTAAGTCTCAAAGGAAAATCTAGCAGTAATAAAAATAATACCTTGAGAAGCATGGTATTTCTGTCTAGCATGTATAAACTTTTACTAATCAAATTGTATGCAGAAATCTGTGCTGTAAACTTCTGAGGCTTGTTTGCATCGAACCATACTTCTTACCTGTATACCTATAATAGAAGGAAAATGCTGCGTTAGCTCGAAAGCTAAGTAAGCCCCGCCCTTCACGACAAACCACCTTGTGTCGTAGACAGAAAAACAATCAGTAACTGGAAAAGAAACTGATCCTTAAAGTACAGAGTAAATAAATAATCATTTAGTTACAATTCTAGAAGCATAAACTAATCAAACAATTAATGACTGCATTAATGTGATTATACGTTATTTTAAATTTTTTAAATTTTTTTCGAAATATTTGGTGTTTTGACATGTGGTATCAGAGCATGGTTCAAACACTAGGCCTTGATGTGGCCTAATTACTTTTCGCAGAACAGTAAAAATAATATACTAACCTGTATTTTGTTTTATGTGAAAGGCAGAAAATTACTTTTTCTGAATCTAACAGGCAGGTATGGAGAACTTAGGAGAATATGCTGAGGAGGAATCTCCAAACATTGAGACCAGACAGATGTCCAGAGAACCTGTGATTGAGGAGATAACTGCTCACTCCTCAGAGTTGATGCAGACCATAAAGAGTTTAAAGACTGAAATAGAAACAGTCAAAAATGATAATGAAAGAATTCTGAAGACTCAAGAGGAGTTAAATCAAATTCTGATAGAGAAATTTCAGACTGAAGGGAAAAATAAAAGGTCTGAATCTGAAGAAGCTAGCCATAAAAAAGGGTCCAAAAAGATGAAACTAGCTAAATCTGATAGCAGTTCATCATCAGAAGGAAATAAGGAACAACAGAGCTATTACACTACTAGTGACAGTAGTGAGGCCGAGTTGTATAAAAGAAAGAAAAAGTACAGGCCTTATGAAGAGATTTCTAGGGAGTTCAAGAAAATAAAACCCCCAACTTTCAATGGAGAAACGGAAAAAGGAGAAGATGCAGAATCCTGGTTATCCGGGATGAGAAAATATTTTCAGATTTATAATTATTCAAATCAGCTGAAGGCGAGAATGGCCATCTATAACCTTTTTGGAAAGGCAGATATATGGTGGCAAGATTTGAAGAGGGTTAAGGGGATTAAAGAAAAAGAGGTCAATTGGAGTACTTTTAAAAGGTACTTCAAGAAGAAGTTTCTGTCTGAACAATACTATGAAGAAAGGGCCAAGGAGTTTTATGAGTTAAAGCTTGGGTCCATGACTATGAAAGACTTAAAAAAAAAGTTCTTAAGTCTGTTAAGGTATGCGCCGTATTTAGTTGATGAGAAACCTAAAGTATAGCGGTTTCTCAGTTGCCTGCCATACCATATAAAAGACAGAATCGAATATGATAACCCCAAAACTCTGGAAGAAGCCATGCGAAAAGCTAATTTCTATTTTGAACAGAACAAAAAGAAGGAAGGAATAGCCAATTGGAAGGCTAAAAAGAATGGTAATCAGCCTGAATTCAAGAAAAAGGAGTATGTACCCCAGAAAAATTTCAGGAACAATAAGAACAAAAACCATTCTAATGGTAAGAACTTTCAGGGAAGCAAAAATGGTGCTTCAAATAACTCCAATAACTTCAAGGGCAGTAAGGAGGTTTCTAACAATCATGGAAATTTCACTAAGAATTTCGAAAGGAAGGAACCTGTTAAGTGTTGGGAGTGAAATGGCCCACACTATGCTTCAGTTTGCCCAAATCGGAAGAAGCCAAACGGCAATATTCATACAATACAAGATGAAATGACTGTTGGAGACTTTGCAAGGACCATGCCCCGAATCAATGCAACGTTGGAGAATCGTCAAGCTGAGTACCAAACTTCCATGGTGGAAGTAGAAGGTATGGTTAACAAAACTCCTGTAACTATTTTGATAGATCCAGGTGCTAGCCTAAGTTATATTTCACCGCAGATAGTAGAATAGTGTAATCTGACTGTTGAAAAGTTTGATAACTCTTGGCTAGTTCAACTAGCCACAGGGGCAAAAAGAAAGGTAAATTGTTATGTTAAGGAATGTGCTTTAGATATGAATGATTTTAAAACTTCTGTTAAATTAAATGTTCTGCCACTTGGCTCGTATGACATACTTATAGGTATGGACTGGTTAGAACAACACAGGGTAGTTTTAAACTGTTTTGATAAAGCGTTTATGTGTGTAAATAATAATGAACAACCTGTAATAGTTAAAGGTATTCCTAGGAAAACTGTGGTCAGGCATATTTCTACCTTACAGCTCAAAAGAACAGTCAGGAAAGGGTGTAAAGCCTATGTTGTAACTATCACAGATGAGGTGAGTAAATCTGAAAAAGATAAAATAAAAATAGAGGATATTCCTGTGTTAAATGAATTTATTGATGTTTTTCCGGAGGAAATTCTAGGATTACCTCCCAGGAGGGAACTGGATTTCACAATAGAGCTGGTACCAGGTGTTGTACCTAGCTCGAAGGCTCCGTACCGTATGAATATTCTGGAACTTAACGAATTAAAATCACAGTTAAAGGAATTAATCGATAAGAAATATATTCGTCCTAGTGTGTCCCCTTGGGGAGCACCAGTAATATTTGTTAAGAAGAAAGACGGAACTATGCGACTTTGCATAGATTACCGTCAACTTAATAAAATGACAATTAAAAACAGATATCTGTTGCCCCGCATAGATGATCTGTTTGATCAGCTACGTGGAGCTACGGTGTTCTCTAAGATAGACCTGAGATCAGGCTATCACCAGGTGAGAATAAAAGAAGAGGACATATTCAAGACAGCTTTCAGAACTAGGTATGGACATTATGAATTTGTCGTAATGCCATTTGGGATTACTAATTCCCCAGCCGTCTTTATGTGTCTAATGAACAACATAATGCATAAATACTTAGATAAGTTTGTTGTTGTATTCATTGACGACATCTTAATCTATTCTAAAAATGAAGAGGAACATAAGGAACATTTACGGATAGTCTTACAAGAATTGCGAGAGCAATAGCTCTTTGCGAAGTTCAGTAAGTGTGATTTCTTCAGGGATGAAATCCAGTACTTAGGTCACGTGGTGACTAAAGAAGGGATTTCAGTTGATCCTGAAAAGATCAGGGCAATTGAAGATTGGCCAGTACCAAAAGACGTGAAAGATGTTAGGTCTTTCATGGGAATCACCGGTTATTACTGGAGATTCATAGAAGGATTTTCAAAAATAGCCAACCCAATCACTTCCTTGCAAAAGAAAGGCAAGAAATTCGATTGGAATTTAAAATGCGAAGAAAGCTTTAAGAAACTAAAAACTTTATTAGCAACTGTGTCTATTCTAAGAATAGCGGATCCCAATAAGGATTTCGTGGTTTGCACCGATGCTTGTAATGACGGTCTAGGCGGAGTACTGACTCAGGATGGGCATGTCATTGCCTATGATTCCAGGAAGCTAAAGATCCATGAAAAGAATTCTGCCACGTATGATTTAGAGCTGGCTACTGTTATTCATGCCTTAAAAATGTGGCGACACCACTTAATAGGCATAAAGTTTACTTTAATGACTGATAATAAGGGTCTGAAATACCTTTTAGATCAGCCTAACTTAAATGCAAGGCAAGCCATATGGTTAGCCTTCCTAAGTGAATACGATTTCGAAATTCAACACATAAAAAGAAAAGAAAATAAAGTAGCTGATGCATTGAGAAGAAATGCAAAATTAAATTTTACAACAGCAATCAGTACTTATAATTCTGATTTAAATGAACATCTAACTGAAGGGATAAAATTGGATGAAAATTATCAAAAATTACAAGCTACAGCTAAAGAAGAACCCACAGAAAGTTTAATTAAGGGTTATAGTCTGAATAAAGATGGATTTTTATTGTTTAAGGACAGACTGTATGTACCAAATGTGTCTAAAGTTAAATTGCTGATTCTAGATGAAGTGCATAGAACCCCTTATTCAGGGCATCCAGGCTACCAGAAGACTGTCACCATGTTGAGAAAAGATTATTTCTGGCCTAATATGAAATCTGAAGTAGCTGAGTATATAGCTAGATGTTTGGACTGTCAACAAGTGAAAACAGAACATCAACATCCAGCTGGGTTGTTGCAACCATTGCCTATTCCTAGCTGGAAGTGGGAAATAATCAGCTTAGATTTCATTACTGGATTACCCAGAAATCAAAATCAGAATGATTCAATTATGGTGGTAGTGGATAAATTAAGTAAAGCAGCACATTTTATTCCTGTTAAAACCACTTTTAAGGCTGCAAATATAGTAGAAATTTTCTTAAAACAGATTTTTCGGCTACATGGTGTACCGAAGGTTATTATTTCAGATTGGGATCCTAAATTCACAGGGAATTTCTGGAAATCCTTGTTTAAAGGATTAAACACCACATTGAATTTCAGCACCTCTTTCCATCCTCAGACGGACGGACAGACTGAAAGAGTTAATCAGGTGTTGGAGGATCTACTAAGAATGTACGTCAAGGATCAGCCAGGTAAGTGGGAGGATTACTTGCATTTAGCAGAATTTGCATACAATAACAACTATCAATCATCAGCTAAGTTTAGTCCTTTTGAAATTCTGTATGGGCGTAAATGTAACACTCCTATCTCCTGGAATAATCCAGTAGATAGATTAGTGTTGGGACCCGAATTATTAAAAGAAATGGAACAGATTGTAAAACAAGTGCAGGAGAACTTGAAGGTTTCCCAGGATCGGCAAAAGAGCCAAGCAGATTTGAAAAGAACTCCTAAAGAGTTCCAGGTGGGTGAGCATGTGTTCATAAAGGTAAGACCAAAGAAGAGCTCCATAAGATTGGGGAGTTGTGCAAAATTAGCGCCACGTTACTGTGGTCCGTTTGAAATTTTATCTAGAGTTGGTCAAGTAGCATATCAGCTAGCGTTACCACCTAATTTAAAAGTACACAATGTTTTTCATATTTCTGTTCTGAAAAAGTATGTTCATGATGCTACTCATGTGATTGATTGGAACGTTGTATAGGTAGAACCAGAAGGAGAAGTTCTGGTGGAACTGGATTGTATCCTCGGGAGGAGGGAAATTACTCTGCGGAACCACACAATTGGACAGCTGAAGGTGCAATGGAAGCACCTTAGTCCTGAAGAAGCTACTTGGGAAATGGAAAGTAAGATGCGGGAAGCATACCTGAATCTGTTCCAGGAGGTTTCCGAGGAAGAAGAATAAGTAACATCGAGGACGATGTTACATTTTAAGGGGGTGTGTATGTCACATACCCCAATTTTGTAAAATTATGTAATTTGTTTTATTATATTTCTGAGACATTATGTTAAACTTAATCCTAAGTAGGGATTGATGACTCAGCAGAGTCAACAGTTATGGAGTGTAATTCAGAATATTTTATTATTAATAAATAAATTATGGAGACAACAGCATGGGAGAGCTGTTAAAAGAGGTTACTGGTCAAACTGGTGGATGGAACTAGGTGGCAAGGCAAAAGACAAGTGGCAGCATCCTCAAACACTTCCTAAGCTGCAGGTGGCAACTTCCCTATATTTGGGGTCATGATTCCCCAAGAAAGTGGAATCAGAGCAGGTGGCTCATTAAATGACAGTTAACCCAACAAAGACCTAGGAAATCTTTTAAAAGTACTCAATGAAGAGAGCTGAGGCTGCTCATATTTTATTTCCAGAGAGAATTCATTCAGGTGAATGTTATTCAGGAATTTCATTGAGGAAAGAGGGAAAAACAGTAAGGAAGTGTTCTGAGTGGATTGCTGCAGTAACTTGATTTTATTTTACAGCTTTAGCTGGGAGGACTTGCTGATAAGTTCTGTATTCAGACTGAGTTTGAGGACTGGTATCTGACATTACTGCACCTAGTTCCAGCCAGGGAGACCAGAGCAAGCTTAGGGGTCCTGAGAAGTCGCTGTCTGAGCGCTCTCTAGGAGTTGGTAGGGAGGAACGACCTCCCATTGCTGTTGTTGTCCACAGCTTAAACAAGTTCTGTCATTCATTTCTTTATGTTTTCTGAGTATGAATGGATGTATGTTATGTTTATTTATATGTCTGAGTAGTTAGTTAGTTTTAGTAAAGTTAGTATCTCAGAATATCAGTAGTTAAACCTGTTAGTAGTTACTGTGTTTTTCCATATCTGGTATCACCAGACCGTACTCCAGCACAATATCTCAGTGTTGAGAAGTAGTATTCTTTTGAATTGAGCTTCCTATTTTTACTTACAGTTGCTACAAGTGTTTTTACAGATTCATAGTTTATCCTTCTACAATCTTAAAAGTTATTCCTAGAACTGTATCTTCGTTTTCTGCAAATACTAGCTGTAAAAAAATAAAATAGATTAAGTATCTTTGCAGTTTAGGTTCTATAATTGTTATTTTCTAGTTTAAAAAGGATTTAACCTTATAGACTTAAAATAAAAACACTACTGATAGTAGGATGTAATTATTTATCTGTTACTTATCTATTTGATGTTACAGTTAAATTCTATTAGTATTAGTCTGCATTATAGCTAAGAATGTAATTATCCAAATTACTGTATACTCATTTATTTAGCTAAGTTAAGCATATTTTCATAACTGTTATTCTATTTTTAAATCTGGTAAATGAATGCTATCATATACACAGGTATTTATATACATAGGTATATAAAAATATACTTTATTATTAAATAAGTATTATAAAGAAATATTCAAACGTTATAACTAAATAAAGAGCCCAAACTAAATATTGGGTAAATAACATTAGGATAACAATCGTAGTAACATTGAGAAGAAATAATATTATTATTGTATTACCAATAATATATCTTTATTTTTACATTATAGACAAATAACATTCAAAATAGTATATTATTATACAATTAAAACTTATTTTGTTTATACTCAGAATGTAAATAAATAAAGTTTATATATGAACTAGTTACACACTGTGCATTATAAGTAAATAAATATTATTTAAAGACAATAGTAAAATTTAATAAGAATACAACAGGTCTTTTTAATTCAAAAGGATTACACTTACTTTTATAGTTTCTACATCAATAGAAGTCAGGATATAAAGCCTGCGTGGAAAAACTTAATAACAAATTTATTAAACAATAAGCTGGAAAGTACTTTATGTACATAACTATTTTATACTAAAATGAACTACAGTATTATAACACAATCTACAATAATACAAGAAAATAGTAATAACAGATACGATATTGGTATAAGGGTATAAACCCTATAATCATTTATAATTTAAGAAGTTAATACATACAGTAACATCGTAAAAGAATTTATTAATAGTAATATAACACATTATATAGAACCGTAAGTTGCTCGGTAGTCGAGCTTAAGAGTTTTAACTTCTTCAGTAATCTAATTATTATAATCCTTCATTGCCAACTAGGGTTAAACCTAGTGACACTTTAAGTACCCAAAAAAAAATTATTTAATAAAGAGAAGAATTAGTAATATTCTTCTTACAGCCGGGTTATTAAATAAAACATAGTAAGTATTTTTTTATCTAAATTCCTTCAATACTGTGATCAAGAAGAAATGCAAGAGAGGGAAGCAGTTTCCAAAACTTCATAATAACTGAGGGTAAAACCCTACCCTTTTTCAACAATCAAAAGAATAACTGTAACTCTGTTTCATTTAATAACCTGTAGCAGTAACAAAAATATACATGAAGGCTCACAGCCTGTAACTCTACAAACACAGTAAACGCAAAGGCTTACAGCCTGTTAAGTTTTTTAAACCAAACAATAATTACAAACAGGGTCTTACACTCACGGCCATAGCCAGAGAGCTCTGTTTAAGAGCTAGGGTTTTACCCACAATGTTAAAAATTTTAAAAACAAACAACCCAAAATCCATGGAGGTGGACCAGGGCTGCATCGACCAAACCAGGACAATCTCTTAAGGTTTCAGACAAAGATGATAAGCCGTGGAAATACCAAGGCTTACCGTGGTCATGGAGCCGTAATCTTCATTTTGGTGTAAGCGAAGAAGAGAAGCAGATGCACCTGCAAAGAAAATGATTACACAGTGATTGTTAGCAATGTTTTAAAATATAAAAGAATTATATTAACATATAAATTACTGTACAGTAAAGACAACAGGATAGTGGTTACCTTTTTTGTTGGTAGCCCTCACAGCGAAGCTGCGACCAGTTCCAGCAAGGAGATTTCCATTTGATAGCAAAAGAATGATGTTAACTTGCTCAACCTCTAACAGCATAAAGGAAACCCCAGCGAATCGACAGAGAAGGTAAAAACCCTACAGCTGCAATGTTCACTCTTTTAACTATTACACAGCCAATTGGTAGAACCAGCCACGCCTATTGGAAAGAATAATCACTCTTGAGGGTTCAAAAAAAGGTTGGACTGTCATCAACCCGAGCCAAGTAAACAATGGCGGTTTCACAGAAGCAAACAACAAGTAAATGAGCTCGCGAGGAGCTGGAGTAGCAGGAGGACAATGGTGGACAACACCACAGCAAAATAATCCAGAAGAGCCTGCAGAGTGGCCAAAGGCCCGAGGGCAAAAAAAGGGAATGGCAATTTAGGGTTAGATCAACTGTTATATAGCGCCAATGCATGGCCACTATTCGACCACGTAGCTTTTCAAATAATTTGTTGCATGGGGTTATCATTCTAAAGTTCAAAACCGTTGATTGCTTCCCAACAAATCATCGTTGGAAGGTTCCTTAAGGAGTTTATACCTTAGTACAACCTGCATCATATGGTCAATCACGCGCATTAGTCAATGTTTATAAACCATGCATGTTTTATTGTTAAATTTATAGCATTGTTACATAAGCATAGAGATTTGTTATGTTACCAAAGGAATATAGAATAATAGTTTATAGTTATACTTTAGTTGTTATAGCCCACAACTACTTTGCCAACTATTTTGGTATTTTCAAAAGAAGATATGAAACGTAGCTACTCTTTGAAGAGTATATAATAAATGGTAATTCTATTATATTATTCCTAATTTGATTTGGTTTGTTCTAGTATATAATTTAAATACCTACGAATAGAATGATAACTATTCGTAGTCATAGTTCTAACATCCATTTGGTGACAATTTGATTTTTGTCACTCTCCCAACTCAAGATTTTATATAAGTCATTATAAGTAAAGTATGATAGGTAACTTGGATACTCTTTTTACCTACTTATTTGTTAATTAGTCTTGGGACTTTATAAAGTGATCAAATGAGATGAGTCTAGGACTGATTCTAACAGTAGTTGGTTTAAACCAAATGATACTCTTGGAATGAGTTTAACATTCTAAAAGAAGGTAGACTTTTAAACTATAAAAGGAATACTTGTTTTCGATTCATAGTTCATAGATGCTTAAGTAAGAAAAATTATGGATTGATTTTAATAATATTTCCTCATTAGTTGAAAAACTGAATAGGATGCAATCTAAGCATGGAATATTATTATTATAACTTTAACTAAAGGAAGTAAACCTGTGAATCTGTGATCTTTCTACCATACTAAGCTGTTAAGTAAAGGAATAATAAATACGTTTTTATACTTATCTTCAGAATGGACATTTAAGGGTCTTTAATACTTGTAAATTTACTAAACTTTATGTTATTGTAGGGAATAGTCCTCTACTATTTTTATGTGCAAAATGCAATTCTTTTTAGTATTAAGTCTCAAAGGAAAATTTAGCAGTAATAAAAATAATACCTTGAGAAGCATGGTATTTCTGTCTAGCATGTATAAACTTTTACTAATCAAATCGTATGCAGAAATCTATGCTGTAAACTTCTGAGACTTGTTTGCATCGAACCATACTTCTTACCTGTATACCTGTAATAGAAGGAAACTGTTGCGTTAGCTCGAAAGCTAAGTAAGCCTCGCCCTTCACGACAAACCACCTTGTGTCGTAAACAGAAAAACAATCAGTAACTCGAAAAGAAACTGATCCTTAAAGTATAGAGTAAATAAATAATCATTTAGTTACAATTCTAGAAGCATAAACTAATCAAACAGTTAATGACTGCATTAATGTGATTATACGTTATTTTAAAAAAGTTTTAAATTTTTCGAAATATTTGGGGTTTTGACAGTTGTCGTCTTGTCCTCAACATGTTCTATTTTATTTTACTGTCTTAGTTAAATAAATCTTAGTTTATCTGGTACATGAATGTTAAAAGTTCAGAGTTTGTGAAATGTTAGGTTCAGTATTTTTTTTAGATTATTTATAGAAATGAAAATGGTTTGGGAAATAGTGAAACAGATAGAAATTAAATTTCTAAGCTGTGTTTTTCCACACCTGAAAACCAGGTCGTACTCTAGCACAGTTAGATTGTTTTAAAATAGATGAAATAATTCTTTATGAGAATGAAATTAGTAGATATGATTCTTGTATCTGTAGGTAAACAGAATAGATTTTATTTCAATGTTTAAAGAATGTAATGAAAAAGCAGAGTTATGGTTTGCTTATGCTTATTGTTTTACTTAGAATAATTAAATGAAAATATAGGTAAAAGAAATAGTAAAATACACTAGTACCACAGTATTAGTATACTGATAGGAGATAAAAGTATTATAGGAGATAATAACTGATATTTGAGAAAGTATATAAACAAGTTAATAAACCAAAAAGTATTTAAATATTAACTTAATCTTAATTAATAGATTAATAAAACCAAAATTAGGGTTTCGTATATAAACCCTTCATTTTTGCAAAATAAACAGAGTTCTGGAGTTAACATCATTTTCTTACAGAGCTCAAAATAAATATAACTTACACAGTGGCAAATCAAATAAATGTGTATGGAAAGAATAAACGAAATAAACTAAGAAATATATATATATATATATATATATATATATATATA
>LPNX010258116.1:1093814-1127916 GCA_001517045.1 Pseudotsuga menziesii
CTTGTAATGAAATACAACCAGTTACATTGCTAACTGTGAAATAAAATAAAAATAAAAACTACGAATTATGCATTTAGACTGACCACAGTCTTATTCCTGCAAATAGAACATATTTATAAATCTTTTAACAGTAAAATAAATACAATATTGACAGGTTAATCAAACAACAGTCTGCATGTAAAGGTAAAACTGGAGCAAATGAGACAGAACTCATATAAAACTTTAAGTTTAACAAAATTCTTATTTTCTTAACCCAACTGTATTACATTATCAAGCCACAAGGCTAAATTATTAACCAAAAACCAAATACATATCACGGCTCAAGAGCCGGTGCTACACAGCGAGCACCGCATGGGTTTTGAACCTAAAACTAGAGTAATAACAAACTAAACATTTTAACCATTGAAGAAACCGAAGCCATGCTTCTTTTCATTGTAAACTTCTTCCAACAACCCTCATTGTAAGTAGGGAAAAACCCACATCGAAACCAGGGCTTACCGGTTGGAGGCCATAAAGTTCATGAAGCTTGAGATTGTATTTCTTCACCCACTAAAGGTTTGAAGTTGTTGCAGGTTCCTGCAAAGAGCATAGCATTAGCTTAGGACTCGGCTCATACGAATAAACCCTAGCTTAAACAATACTTTTGATAAAAGAATTTTTCATTTTAAAATTTAAATATTACCTACGAGCAAGAAGAGAGTCGCGCCGTAAAGGGACAGTCACCAGCGTAAGTAAAATGCACAGAGGAACAAGCAAACCCTGTGACGGAGGTAGAATAAACAACTCAAAACTCCACAAAGCCGTGGCGAGGAATAAGTTTTAATAGAGCTAAAACCATGCACAGGCCACGAGCCAAGCGAATAAGAAAAGACCACTCGCACAGTATTGTTTACACCCAAGAGGAAGCGAGACTACAAGACCTGGTATCGAGACCACTCAGTATCAAATTCAAACCACAGAGCTAGCAAACAGAGAAAGAACAACCTCTCATGGCCGTAAGGAAACTACACAGTGCAGCCGCAGGCCGACGAAACCCTCGGAGCCAAATGCCAAAATAATAGGGTTTACACTCTTTTCAAGTCGCCAATGCATGGAGGAGATCAGACCACATGCCCTCCTGAATTATTTATCCATGCAAGGGTCAGGTCTATAGTCAACCTGCACTATCATTTTATAAACTTATCATTGCCCATAATAAAAAACTATAAAATCGAAATTTGTATAAAGAACTGTATCATTTGCAAATCGATTGCATTAAGGCCCTCCATCATTGCTAATAATGAATCTATGTCATTGACTATAGATTAAAGGTGCATAAACCTTGTTAATAATACAATCACGAAGTTCAACCATAGTATAACTATTTACTAATGTTGATTCTCATACCTACTTTACCAACGACCTTTTTGATGGTTCTTATTATTGTTTACAAAGTCAATTATATGATTGTTTGTGCTTTGCTTAAATCTAGCATAATATAGGAACATCTTTTATAATGTTTCTACTTTGATTGCGACCTTAGGATAGAAGTTTTTAGGTAGTAAATTTACCATAGTAGTTATTATAAACTACAACTCAATATAGTGTGGTAACATTACTAATAGCCATCCTACTATTGTGTAAACCATGTTTTAGATTAGTAAACTATAAGAATAAAATTGATAATGTGTTTTACCTTTAGTTTCGACTTTATAAAAGAGGTTGTTGGTAGTATTCCACCTTGAGATAATTTATCTAGTTATATAAGGTCAACCATACATTGGAGCTAGTAATCTTGTTTTATAAAGAACCAAACTTATAATATATCATGGAAATTACCAGAAAGTAAAACTACCTAAGGATACAAGTAAAAATTATTTTGGTACATTATAAAAACGATGTGGTAATGTGTTTTTACAATAATACTTGTAGCATGGTGATAACTTAGGAATCAAACTTTATAACTTGACATCTAGCAGTGCAAAAAGGATAAGCATAATTGCATACAATCAACAGATTGATAATATTCATGACTAGTAAAGAAGAGTTGAAGTAGAGATATGTAATCTATTGGTGCACTTTACCTTTGAAAATCATAAGAGTATATTCATGCATAAAAAGCAGTACATTTGAGCATTATACATAACAATAGCAGTATGATCATGTTACAATAAAAGTAATTGTATGTCAAGAGCTTGAGCTCTAAGCTCACGGGAAGAATCTATTTTGTTTAACTAAGTATGTTAAGGATAACAATCTTTATGACTAATGTATGAATACTGTCTTAGAACCAAAACTATGAAAGAAAATTACTTTACCTCATCAGAGCCTTGCTTTTAAATAATCAATTTATTTACTAGCATCTTAACATGCCACAGAAATATTTCTTGCTATCATATAAAATAAACTCCTACTTGATCATTCGTTACCTGCTGAACCTATAAGAACCAACAGTCCATCTGAGTTAGCATAATGCTAAGTAAGCCCCGAATTTCAAAAATAGTTTTTCACCTACTTGCCAAAAGTAAATTATTAGTACAGCTAGAAGCAATCTAAATGCAAGTCAATCTTATATAACTATTAAAAATTAAAGTTGTTTTAGTTATTTGTATTTTGAAACTAATTAATACCAAGTGTTAAACTGTTTCTTTTTCCGCTAACCGCTAGCAGTTATTAAACTACGAATTCAGACATTTTATGTTACCTTAAAAATTTTAAATTTTTATGAAATTTTGGGGTTATGACAAGAATATAGTGTGATAATCAAATCTCAATTAAGTTGACACACAATCTAGTTTATCATGCCATATCTAAACATATTGAGCTGCAACATCATTTCGTGAGAGAAAAGATTGAGTCTCAAGAAATTGAACTAATCTATTGTAATACAAGTGAGAATGTTGTTGATATTTTTATAAAACCAGTTGGAAGGATTCATTTTGAGGATCTTAGGCAGAAATTGGGATTTGTCAAGAATCCATTTCTGCATTAAGGGAGGCTATTAGATATAATGCAGCCAATGTATTCGTGATGTTTTCTATATCTAGATATCTTGTTTGAACAACTTCTATACTATAGGATGTGATCCATAGTTGTAGAATCTACTTTAGCTTATCTTTTTCTTATATATGTACCTTTCATTCATTAATACAATTGAGTTGAGTGTGCATGTCCTCTTGTCTAAGCGAACCTTTGTGCTATGTTAGTTTCCCTCCTTGGTTTCTCTAATTAATTTTTCGTTGTACTCCATTCAAATAATTAAACCTAGCATAAAGTTAAAGTAAAAATCTTTCATCAAAACAAAATTAAGAAATTAACTACCAAAATCATAGCAACCCTTTTGCAAGCTACCAAGATTTGAGGCATCTCTCGAAGTGATATATATTACTTTTATGATACTCTACTCTCCATGCTCGTAATTTGAACTTGATCATTATCTACTCTCTTGGCTAGCAATTTTAACGTCGGACCTATTGCTATCAAACTTTCACGTGGGTTAAACTATATCAAAAGAGCAAATTTCATTTGAATTTATAGATTTGTTTCTATAAGTTATTTAAGACATGGAGAATTATCTTGTTTTGCACAAGGTTAGCTTAGCTTAGTCTCTGAGACTTGTTGTCATCGTGCCTTTCTAACATTGATCTAGTTACCGCAAGTCTTTATATTTTTTACTATCTACTTTGCTGTTGACACCTCTTGTCTTATTGAACTTACAATTTTTATTAACAAACTAGGTAAAGGCTTGCTGCTCTACAACTCCCCTTACTCCCCTTGTTTTATTGAGATATTGTTATTTCAAAATTTGAGGATTTATGCGGAAGTTTCATCACAGTAACTTCAATTTTTTTCACAATACAAATGGACCTTGTGTGAAATAAACAATC
The DNA here is from genome assembly GCA_001517045.1 of Pseudotsuga menziesii. Taxonomy (NCBI): domain Eukaryota; kingdom Viridiplantae; phylum Streptophyta; class Pinopsida; order Pinales; family Pinaceae; genus Pseudotsuga; species Pseudotsuga menziesii. The sequence continues at coordinate 1,097,681 of LPNX010258116.1, forward strand.
TCCTTCTTAGTTTCCATATGTTCAATATGTTGTTCAACTTTATATGCTTAGGATTTTTCATCTACCTATCCACATCTTTTAAAATTGTACAGATTAATATATTTAAAATTTCGTTGTGCACTGTTTTTCTCTATGAGTTAAGTGCTAGTGAGTCCTTGTGACTTAATATTTTTTCCTCTCTCCACTGTCTCTTTGTTTGGAAATTGATTAAGTGCTATCTTTGGATACCTTACTCCTTTGTCACTTTGAAGTAATCATAACGTGTAGACATTGTGATCCATTGGCTTTTGAATTCTACATGTTTACTAAAATTCTAACTTCTACACAGTAAAAATCTAGATTCTACATGGCGTGAATACATTACAGACATTATGATTGTGTGTAGAAGTTGATATGGCAATAAGTTTTCTTTGCAAATCAAAAGGATTTGGATCAGCTGATTCAACGGGTTTTGGATCTGTCTCTAGTTTTTTTGGTGGATAAACTGAATCAACGGGTTTTGGATCTGCCTTTACTTTTGATGAAGAAACTGGTGAAACTTCAATTATAAAAATAGATGAAACCAAGGGTGGTATCCCTACATGTGTTCCAAATACCTTTGCTTATGATAGCACGAGATCCCGATATGGAACCAACCGAAGACTTATTTTCTTTAAATGTTTACTTGATATTTCTGCGCTTTCCTCAATGTCAAAATATTTGTTGCTATTTCTAATTACTTTTCACCGAAGTTGTAAGTCTTTCTTTTAAAAAGTTTATGAGCAGTTTTTTATGTTTATGCTTCATTGTATTTAGTTTTGTATTTTACAGAGATTTGCAAAGGGTGCAGGATTTTTATTTTGGGGGAATGTTTGCACTGTTTCTATACCTTAATTTTCTATAGGAAATGCTAATCAATACGATGAGAACGTCCGAGACTCGAGTTATTGTTCACGGGTTCGAGTTCTAGTTCATCCATGGCAATTGCTAATATTGCACTCTCTGCTGATTATGAGTACTCCATGAGCCCGAATCTTCCATCTGAAGAGGCACAAATGGATGTAAGATATTCATAGTATTTTTCGTCTGAAGAGACCCAAAGTGATGCAAGATCTTCAGAGGAGAATGCCAATGGCCCGACATCTCAAAACACATGTTCAAACTGGTAAGCTCTTCCAGTTTTCTTTCAGTAATATTTTGAAAGGATGCCATGCATGCATGCTTCACAAAGCCAGTGCATGCACCTCTATGTGAACTAGAGGCCACATGCAACATGCAATCCACGAATCTACATGTCCACTCTTCATGTCATTGTGCATGTAGTCCACGTGTCACTGTGTATGCAATTTACGAGCAAAGGACTCGAGCAAATGGCCATCAAATGTTAAATTTTAGGAAACTAATGTTAAAATTGGTTACAAAGTATTTAAAATATGACAAAAAAAAATGGTGAGTAACCTAAGTTTCAAATGCAAAAAAACAATCCTGGCGTCGATATGAGGCCATATAAGACCTCTAAATCTGCTATTGATTCAAAAAAAACTATAATAGTTTCTTTATTGGTCGAGCGAATAAATTTGGTCTGAACAGTCTATATCCATGGTGGGTTTCAAGGGCGTACTGTTATGGGGGATTAGCCGCTATGAACTAATAATAAGGAGCACTGCTTTCAAACGGAAGCTGCGTCTTGCCTTAGTCGCTAAACAATTCCTATGCGATAGGGACCATGGTGTAATGGAGATTGGAGAGTACTTTACAGAATCCCAAGGAGACAGCGAATGTTAAGGAAAAATCCTCAGCGGATAATCAGAACGCCACTGGAACAGCTACCGAGGGCTAACAGAACGCCTTCGCAGCGGCAAAGGTCAGCTGCGTACTGCGTACTGATTTGATAACGCCTCTTTCGCGGTTCTCATCAATGGATCCCCATCTGTTTTTTTCAAGGGGTCAAGGGGTATTAGGCAAGGGTGCCCTCTCTCGCTGTATCTTTTCTTGCTGGTCATTGAGGGTCTTAGTTTGCTTCTTCGTGTCGCCAAGGAGAAGGGGGAGATCAAAGGTGTGAAGAATACTGGTTCTATCTCTCTTACTCATACCCTTTTTGTTGACGATGCTATGATATTTGGCAGAGGTGATTTTGCTGAATGGTGGAATATTAAAGTACTTTCTGATTTGTTCTACAATGCTTCTGGCATGTCCTTTAGTCCTACAAAGTCCTGTTTCCGTATCTCGGGTCTAGAGGTGGATCTTTGGGATCGCATCTTTGAGCTTTTTCTTATTAAAGGTGAGTCTTAGGATATTGGGGTTTCCTACCGGCTCAGCTTATCGAGCATGTACGTTCATGCTCGTAAGCCATGGCATACATCCAATCCATGGACGATGGATAGCACTCCTCGGGTACGTTGGAAACCTCCCACCGGGTAGAGATGCTTTCATGGAGTTTGCTTTGTTTAGACACTTTTCCGTCTTTGCCAATCCATTACCCTACTTTTCGTCTCCGGCCAACTCAGGTAGGTCACCTGCGAGTCTTTGTCGTAGTCGAATCCTGACAGAATCAGTATCGAGACTCGAGAGTACTCGGTAGCCCACTCCCATATGAATGGGACGGTTGTTTTATTGCTGGTCAGTTTCAATTTCAAATTCAAATATTTGAACCTGAGATTTACCTGCAATTCTATTTCAAAAAGCTTATGTTCTGATTCCCATTCACCAGGGTGCACACAATCTGGATCTTGATATATGCTCTGCTCAGATCTCTGATGGTTTACCTTTCTATTTCGATTGGTCCACATGATCTCGACTTATGTGGATAACATGGTGTTACCACTTAATTGGTAACCCGTTTTTCATAGACTCTTTGGCATCACCTACAGTCACCCGCTACTCCTTTTTTGAAAGAAAAGATTCAACTCGAGCCATCCAGTAGGTAGGTAGAGAAGAAGGCTCATGTACCGTTGATTTCTTTTAGCAGCTGTAGCTCCGTTGATTTCTTTTTATGAGCAAGCAGCTGTAGGTCTGGTTTGGAGCTCGTCAGTTCATCAATGAAGAGGATCAACGCCGTCAGACGGGAACCCATGAGCATTGTAAAGATAATTTTAGGGTGAAAACAAAAGCCACAGATGATTTAATTGCGAAGGCTCCGTGAACATAAAAAATGCAAGCTACACTTTTGCATAAAACCCGTATTCGTGGGTCCTCTCATAGATTGACTAAGATAAAATGCAATCTAGGTTTGTATCTTTCCACTAAATCTTTGGTGGTGTCAAGGTCTGAAATAGAGCCATACGATAGCCAACGCAATATTCAATACCAACACTCTGCTTTCAGCAAGACATGTGACTGGCACATAACTTGTAGAGATTGGATCGACCTTTGTGGATCGGCACGGCTTCATCGTGGCAGGTTCTTCTCAATTTTTTTAAAACAAATGTAATATAAGTTGTATGTTAATTAAAACAGTGACATTGTTCCATCATTCAATCACAGTCTGGAGCTGCAACACATGTGAGGAGAGTTAAAACAACTTATTCGCAATCTCAACCAGACATGGTCGCCAATATTTGTGTTATAGCTGACACCATATACATATTTCTTTCACCGGAGATCAGGTTTCGTGAATGTCTGAGGAGCTTGAGGCTTTATGGAAAAATACCGTTTTAATCCGCCACTGCCTAATGTGATCCGATTTCATGGTAATTCATAGGATATACAAAAGTATAGGTTTTAGTTTATATTTTATTGTAATCTTGAATTATTAAGTTTAAATGGATGGTAAGAATCCAATAAAACCAAAGGATAGGTTGGTAGATAAATTTTAGTTTAAAGAACTGAAACCAAGAGGTTAATGTGCTTAATGTATAGGAAAATTATATATGTAAAGTAAGGTTAAGGTTTTTACACATTTTTGGATTTATTGACCTTAAATTTAATCGGTACGTTTGATCAACTCATAGTACATTGTTATTCATGTCTTTTATGGAACATTTATGTTTTCTTAATTGTTAAGCACTTTGAGTTTTTATAGATAAAATTGTTTTCATTTTAATAAATTAGTTTTAATAATTATTGGTTTTCCTTTATTATATTTGAAAACAAAATAATGTAAATAAATTTAGTATTCCAAAATGTAATAGGTCTTTTAAAAAAAATGCCATGCAAGTTGGTAAATAAAAATTGATGTATTATAAATTTGAATTATATAATTTAATATAATACATCTTTATGTAATTTTTACTTTTTAGAAATAAGTATTTTTAAGATATTATATTAATAAAAATTTATATTTTTTTTAATAAACCAATAGAATTTAAGAAAGTTACATGTAAACTCATATATGATAATTGTTAAAATTGAATCAACCATGTTGGATTTCTAGTTGCTTATTTTCTTTGAAAGCGAAACAAATAACATTAAAGTATATGGTTTATGAAGTGATGGGTGTATTTACGTTTTCCCTTTTAATCATAATATTAAATTATATATTTTTAAATATTTTATACAACTTTATATATTTTAAACAACTTTATTTTTTATTAAATTATCATTTGTACTAAAACAAAATTTGATTTGAATTATTGATTTAATAATAACAATTTAAATGAGAGGTGGCAGGTGCGGGGATCCTCTTGGATCCCAGAGGATATGTTGAACAAACCTTCGCTTGGGGTCTTGGAGACAGGACCAACAACGAGGCCGAGTGGTTGGTGTTCCTACATGGACTACAATCCTTAGTCAGTAAAGACCTCCACAAGATAGCGATCTTCGGAGACTCACGGCAAGTTATTTTCAAGATGATTAATGGTTACACCTCTGGTTCAATTAATTGTCGTCGTCTGTATGATAAAGCTAAGCCACTCATGTCTAAATCCTATGAGCTATTCCACATTCTTTGCAACAATAACTCAGCAGCGGATGCCTTGGCAAACATGGGGGCCTCCCTACCTCAAGGCCATTTCAGTCTTAATGGAAAAGCCCCTTACACCAAATTCATTCCCTAATGGTTTGTCGGGCTTACTCTTTCCTCTCTCAAGGAAAGTGGTCTTCCCTCTCTCCACTCCTTGAAGTGTCTTTTGTTTCCCCTAAAGGTTTTCTAGAAGAACTCCCTCTCCATTCACCTTATCCCTCCATCTCTTTTCCTTCCTTCTCCCCCTTCCCTTTTCCCTCCATCTTCTCCTTATTTCTATCCCTAGCTCTTTCCTTACCCCTCTCCCTTATCCCTCCCTTCACCCTTCTCCTTCATCACACCGCCTCGCGCCCTCCTCCCACAGCTGGCTCCCACCTCGTGCTCCTTCCTGAAGGGTCTTCTCACTTAATGTGCTATCCTGCCAACACATATATCCCCGCCGCATGCATCTCACTCAGCCTGCATCCTTTCTTGGACAACACAGGATTTATGGCTGACCTCCCTTGTGTTAATTGCCCCCCCCCTCGCACGCTCCAAGTCTTATCGCTCACCTCACTATGTCTTCTCCTCGAAGCTTCCTGCAATATCATTTCCCTCCTTCTCTTGGCTCTTTCCATCATGTGATTCCTCCAGAGCGCATTCTCTTGGATGTAATAGAAGGGTGGTTGCAGGAAATTCCGTGGGAAGCTCTCCCTCTCACCAAGAATTTTGTGAAGGAAAGGCTCGCCCTTGCAGCCTTCTCCTCTTTCTCTTGTAGCACCCTTATAGGCTCTTCCCTGTGGTTTGCAAGCATTGATTCTGGCCCTAGTCTCCCGTCCGATGCTCAGTCCCTCACTGCTGAGAAAAACACGATTTTCGGCTGTCACTGTTCAGGGTGGAAGGAAGGTGCAGTGGGCACTTTATCCTGCCGAAGCAAGGAAGGTGCCTCCCTCCAGCAGGAGCTTAAAGTGCTAAAGTATATCCTTAGTGGCCTCTCCGCCGAGAATCAGGCTTGTGTGATAGCAGGTTCAGTCCGTGCTCTGCATAACAACTTCGCCCGTATCGATATTTCTACAGGAAATAGTAGCATGTCTCAAGCTAATGAAAAAGCTGGCATTATGGACATAAAGAAGAATCTCAGGCGTCTCTATGAGATGATGGCGATAGGCATAATGGATAATAAGGAAATAGCACAGGAGGTCAAGAGCATGGGGGAAGTGGTAAATTATACATCTCTGCAAATTAGCAATCATGATGCAAGGATCGATGACAACAAGAGCAACCTCAGGGAGATGATGGGTAAGGTCGATAGAATTCAGGAAGATCTCCAGGGTCTGATCAATATGAACCAGTGTAGCAAGGCAAATGAATCCCCTGTAGCTGCAGCGCACCCCATGGAGGAGGAATCAGTGGTTCAACCAATGAAGCCCAGAGGCAATCTTTAATCGGTTCTCTCTTTAAAATGTTAATATGTTTTATTGTCTTTTGCTTTGCAGTCAGTTTATAAGGGTTGGTTTGCAAATTCCCTCTGTGGAGTTTTTTGGTCATCTCTTTAGGCCAGTTTTGTATGCAGCATTTTTGAACTGCAAGAACTCTCTGTTCGCGCTTTATTCTCTATAATGAATGGCTGTGCACAGCCTGTTTTATAAAAAACCTTCTTAGTTTCTGTTTAAAAAAAAACAATTTAAATGTTTTGTTAATATTATAAATTAAATTAATATTTTCAAGATTTATATTTAAATAATGTTATAAATTATGGTTATATTAAAAAATTTAACAAGTTTATAAAGTTACTAAGTTTATGTTTAATGGGATAAATAGTAAATGAGTTTATATAAAATACAAAATTTTTATAATTTAATTATAATTAAAGTTTTAAGTTTATTATTTTTATATTTATATAATTATAATATGCAATTTTGGTCAATTTATTTATTTATATAATTTTGGTTACTTTTATTATAAATTTAAACTTAAATTAAATACAAAATTCTTATAAAAAATAAATTATATAATATACAATATTTTTAAATTAATTAATTTGATTATTTAAATATTGTAATATATTTTGTTATTCTAATTATATTTACAATTTCTAAAAAAATATTAATCAACTAAAAATATATTAGATTTCTATATAAAATTTAACTAAGAATTAATTTAATCATGTAATATAAAGAATTAAAATTTCATATAGTACATTGTTAAGGTTTTTATAAAATAAATAAAAATAAATATTAATCAACTATAAAAAAATATTTAAATTCCAAAAAAAACTAAGAATTAATTTAATTAAACAATATAAAGAATTAAAATTTTATGAAACATTTTTTTTAAGTTGCAACAATTCTATTATATATATAAATCAAAATGTAAAAGATTACATATAACATCATTCAGAGTTTTGTAAGGCATCCCGAGGTGGTGAAACCACCATCATAGGCACTCAAAAATACTATCATGAGTGGCTTGCTAAAAAAATAAGGCTTGCCAGAGGGAAAATAGGTAGAATAGCAGTATAAGACCATTAAATTTTGACTAGCTATAAACAATCGAAGAGGTCGAGGCATCAAAGCAGCGCTTAGTTTCGATATGCACCATGAGAAGAGTCTTCAAGTTACTCATGATTGGACAACCCTCCATCTCCATCTCCATGTCCAAGGCACGAGGTCTTCACTTAGTGAAACCATGTCATAACGCCTTCCTTCATGGGATTTTAAAGAATACCTCTAATTTCACTACATATTGATAATTACTTACAAAAATATTTTTTTATTTTATTTTTTATCTCCCCTCCGAATGCATATTTCCAATTAAAAACCCCCTATTTTTTTGAATATATTCCTTGTTTTTACTAGAAACCACTTTTTATACCCCCCTCCCCAATACCTATAAACCCTCCATATATTGATCAACAAGGCAAATTTCCCGTGGTCTAAGGATCCCACATCCGAGTATTGGGTCTACTTCGTTGAGAGGAGACTAGGTTCAAGGGGAGCCAAAGATACTATTTGGTCACCAGAATCGAGGTCTGGTGGCTTACTTCCTAGTGTTTCCTGATCATGGGATCCTAGAGACGCACTTTGCGAGGATCCCCCTTCAAGTTCTCATCAGATAGTTCCTGGGTCAACACTCCAATAACCTCAAAACGCTTATTGAACAAAGAATGCTCCTAGTCGAAATTGTCATCAACGCTATTTAGACAGTTAATAGTCTACTCCATGCTCACACGCATATCTAAAACCGTTTCCTTGGAGCTTCTCCATTTGGATTGAATGTCTTCCATCAAGAGACCCATCATATTTTTAACCACCCAATAGTGATTAATCTTCTCGGCTGCACAGGCTAAGGCTAGTTATTGTGCAACAATGCTATCCTCCCAATCATCGATAAGGAAACGAACCGACATCGAAACATAGTGTACATGCTCATCACTCCCAAATTGACCAAATGCTCTGTGCCTTGAAGCATTGTGACCACTGCTTCTCCGTCTTGGTGTACTGCATTGACATTGGGACATGGTTTCTGCTTTAGACTTTTCCTCGTCACTACCCGACACCAACGTCTGAGGAGATTTGCAAAGAACAAAGAACCAGAACCTCAAATCCATCTGAACCCCTGCTTGCTCACTAAACCTCAAATCACATGAGGATGTTGTTGTAGCATCACATTGGATCTAATTGACACAATACTACTCTCCATTCCCTTCCCCACACAAAAGGCTAACTAACTATTTGTGAACCCTTGGCTTCTCACCTCATCCGAGGAATTCCATGAGACACATTACTAAGATCTTTATAAAAATAAAAATAATAACTAATCAAGTAAAAATACATTTAATCTCTATAGAAAATTGAAGTAAAAAATAATTTAATTTAGTAATGTAAAGAATTAGATGTCAATGTGGCATATTAATAAGATTCATTAAAATAAAAATAAAAATAAACATTTAGAGTGTGCAAACAAAGAAGGTAAGCTTTTAATGAGTGATAGCAAATTATTTTCATTAAAATCATTGTATATTATTTATCTTATTTGTTTTTATAAAAAAATGTATTTAATTTAAGTTTAAATTTATAAATTTTTTTAGCCAATATTATATAAATAAATAAATAAATCAAAATTACAAATTAACATTATATAAATATATAAGCAAATCTATGTAAAATTAAAATTTTCATAATAATTAAATTATAATTTTTTTGCATTTATATTAACTCATTTATTCTTATATTCAATTAAACATAAGCTTTAATAACTTTACTAATTTTATTAATTTTCTTTTGAACAGAATTATAAATTATAATATTATTTAAATATAAATTTTGAAAATATTAATTTAATATATTGATATTAACAAAACTATTTATTAAATCAATAATTCAAATCAAAACTTGTTCTCATCTAAATAATAATTAAAATTATTTAAAATATTTAAAAAAACTGTAATATTGATATTATAAATAAAAAGTAAGATGAAAATGCAACCATTAATTCACAAACCATTATATATCCTCACAAAATAATGTTATTTCTTTCACTTTAAAAAAATTAAATTACTTGCTCAAATCAAAATTTAAAAACCCAACCCGTTCATTTAACATTAACAATTGTCGATTCAATTCATGCTTTGCAAGCTAAGTGATCCATGAGTCAACGTGTGTAACTTTTTTAAACAATCTTTCAAATTATTAAAAGAAAATAAATATTTTTATTGATATATTCGTTAAGTTTATTTATTTTATTGGAAAATAAAAATTACATAAAAAATTATAATATTAAATTAAATAATTCAAATTGGCAAAATTGGCAACCATTGACAATAAATCCAAAAATCTGTAAAATCCATTATCAACCATTTTCAATTTTCATTTTTATATCATTACTTTAAGAAACTACAATAAGACAAACCTACAACCTTACCTTAAATATATAATTTTCTTGTAATTATACACATAAACAAATTAGCTTCGTGGTTTCACTGCCTTCTTACCCATCAATTTAAACTTAATAATTCAAGATTACAAGTAGAATTTATTTACAAACCTATCTCGTGGTTTCACTGCCTTCTTACCCATCAATTTAAACTTAATAATTCAAGATTACAAGTAGAATTTATTTACAAACCTATCTCGTGGTTTCACTGCCTTCTTACCCATCAATTTAAACTTAATAATTCGACATTACAATAGAATTTATTTACAAACCTATTATTTTGTATAACATTTTTCTTACGTGCCTATCCTATGAATTACTATGAAATTGGATCACATTCGACAGTGGCGGATTTATTTACTTATTTTTGTTTGCAAGGGGAATACAAGAAAACCATTAATTACCAAATCTTAGAAATAAATCAATTTTCTTCACCTCAAGCTACTCAGACATTTTGAGTGCTTCACTGATAAAACAATCTCCCCTGAAAGAAATATGTATAACACTGGGCCTGATAGTAACTGTGTAATCCAAGAAATACAAAATTTCTTAATATGACTTGAAAAGTATGGTGTAATCTATAACCCAAATACTCCCATGTGTTGCAGCTCCATATTGTGATTGAATGATGGAACATACAACATACAACTTATATTACATTTGTTTTAAAAACTTTGAGTGGAACCTTTGTCAAAGGGCCGCCCATGAAAATACGGTAGTTGTTCCAGATGGTTTAAACATGATAACTCCTGAATTGATACATGGGTCAGTTAGATGTCGGAATGAAAACCTGCCATGATGAAGCCGTGTCGAATCTCGATCCACAAAGGATACGATCTCTGCAAGTTATGTGCTAGTCACATGTCCTGCTGAAAGCAGAGTGTTGGTATTGAGTATTGCGTTGGCTGCCTTATGGCTCTATTTCAGACCTTGAGACCACGAGAGATTTAGTGGGAAGATACAAACCGAGATTGCATTTTATCTTAGTCAATCTATGAGAGGACCCATGAATACGGGTTCTATGCAAAAGTGTAGCTTGCATTTTTTATGTTCACAGAGCCTTCACAATTAAATCATCTCTGTGGCTTTTGTTTTCACCCTAAAATTATCTTTACAATGCTTATGGGTTCTCGTCTGATGGCGTTGATCCTCTTCATTGGTGAACTGACGAGCTCTTTCAGAAAAGGAGTAGCCGGTGACTGTAGGTTCTGCCAAAGAGTCTATGAAAAACGGGTTAGCAATTAAGTGGTAACACCATGTTGTACACATAAATCAGGATCCTATGGACCGATCGAAATAGAAAGGTAAACCGTCGGAGATCTGAGCAGAGCTTATATCAAGATCCAGATTATTTGAAATAGAATTAGGGTAAATCTCAGATTCAAATATTTGAATTTGAAATTGAAACTGAGCAACAATAAAACAACCGCCCTCAACCATCCCATCCATATGGGAGTGGGCTACCCAGTACTCTCGATACTAATTCTGTCAGGATTCGATAGCGACAGATACTCGCAGCTGACCTACGTGAGTTGGCTGGAGAAGGAATCTAGGGTAATGGATTGGCAAAGACGGACACAGGTCTAAACAAAGCAAACGCCGTGAAAGCATCTTTACCCGGTGGGAGGTTTCCAACTTACCCGAGTTTCCGGTAGTTGGAGGGCTATCCATCATCCATGGATTGGATGCATGCCATGGCTTACGAGCATGAACATACATGCTCGATAAGCTTAGCCTTTCCTACCTAGGGTTCTATATTAAAGCGAATTGTTATTTGAGGTCAGATTGGCTTTGGCTGTTTAGGAAGGTTCAAATATGCATCAGCAGGTGGTCGTTTAAGTGGATTTCATTGGGTGGTCAAAAGACTTTGATTCTCTCTGTGTTGCATGCCATCCCGGTCTATTGGTTCTCACTTTTTCGAATTCTGTGTGGTATTTTGACTGTGTTGAGGAGATTATTCTTTCACTTCTTGTCGAGGGGTCAGGTGAGGATTTTAGATATCATCTGGAAAACTGGTGCTCTTTGTAGAGGCCTATTTTGTGGGGTGGATGGGGATTCAAGCAACTTGGTATATTTAATTCGTCCCTCTGCGCTAAAAGTTTATGGCGGGGCTTTTCCAGAACTGGATTACGGGGTCACATCATCAGTGCTAAATACCTGAAGAGTATTCCTCTTTCTACTTGGCTCTGTGCTGGTAACTACAAAGCCACTAGCCCCTTGTTGGTCTGGAGAATTTTATGTTTAGATCTCCCCTGCATACTTCGCTGTTTAAAGTGGCAGGTTGGTTGTGGTACAAATATTTACATGGGTGCCGATTCGATTTTCAGGATCGAAGAGTGGAAACTGTCTAGTTCCCTCCTTCAGTCTCTGCATGAGTGCAATATCACTGTTCTGTTCCAAGCTTATGTGGGAAATGAGTCCCCCTCTCAGCTTCAGTCTTCGGCGTCCTCGTTGGGTTTACCTGATCAGTGTGCAGCGGAATGGGATGGCTTCGTTGACAGTCTTATGGGTTCGTGCATTATGCTTAGTGATGGTCCTGATCTTTTGGTGTGGGCTGGTGACAAACTTTCTGGTTCTGTCAAAACCAACCTGGTTTATGATTCCATCCTTTCTCATCTGTATCATAATCAACCAGAGTGGTTGTTCGAGGCAATCTGGAAAGCTAAAAGCTAAGGTTCCACAGAAGGTGAAGTGTTTCACTTGGCTTCTGATCAATCATAAAATTCTTATCTGGGACAGGCTTCAACATTGTGGATTTTAGGGGCCATGTGAGTTGGCTATTGAATATGTTGATCATCTATTGTGTGCTTGTCCTTTTGTGTGTCATCTTTGGAGGGGAATTTATGATGGCTTGCATGTTTTGTGGTTCGGGCATTTCTCCAACTGTTTGGATTTTTTGCTACATGTGTCTGCATATGGTGTGCTTTCTATTGAGGTGGCGATGCTTTTCTTGTGGGAGGTGTGGTTAGTCCGGAACCGAATTTTTTTTCAGGGGACTGTGCCATTCATGGAAGGCTCTATTATGAAGCTTCTATCTCTGAACTCTTGTGCTGTGGTTTCTCCTTCTTATAGTCATCCTCGGAATCTCATTATCCCCACTTTATCGGCCTTTGAAGTGGTTGGTTTTTTCAATAGGGCAGCTTCTGCTGGTCATTGCGGTGCAGGTATGTATATCAATGATGTTGGGTAATTTGAGCTATCACCTCTACATGGGTGCTGGTCAGGGTCCCAACAACAGGGCTGATCTGTTGGCTCTGTGGGGGATCCTTCAGTTTACCTTTCTTTGTGGGATTGCACTTCAGCATGTCTCAGGCGACTCCAAAGTGGTAATTGATTGTAATTCAAAGTGGTAATTGATTGGGCTGGACTCGTCGGGTTTGTGGTATTTTGGACTTGTGTCTGTCTTTGCAGCTCTCACATGTCTACCAGGAATATAATACTTGGGCTGACTCGTTGTCAAAGCAGGCTGTTGGGATGCCTCTAGGTACTACCCATTGGAAAAAATGGGAGTATAATACTTGGGTTGACTCGTTGTCAAAGCAGGCTGTTGGGATGCCTCCGGGTACTACCCATTGGAAATTTTTTTTCCGGAAACTCTGTGTCATAGGAAAGAGTTTTGAAAGTCTTTTAACTCTTTCGGTCTTCGTCTCTTTTGGATCCTTGTTTTCTTTGATCCCTTTTTGGAATGGCGATATGATGGATGGTGGATATTTCTTTGTGTTTGTAGTGACAGACTTGTTCTTTTGGTTTTTTGAAAAATGTTGGTGCTTTGCACCTGTTATATGTCCATGGTCAACTTGGGTATATGTTTTTGTGCATTTTGGGAGATATTTGATAGTATGTTAACTTTCGATATTATGTCTGTTCATGTGGTAATTTATTTTTGCTATTGTAACTACTGTTTTATTTGACAATTTTTTTTATAATATAAGGCTGTCTTTCCGTGTGAAAAAAAAACCAGTAGTGTTTAGGCAATGGCCTCTCAAAGCTTCAAAGAATTAGCTACAAAAACACCTTAAAACTTATTGTTCTATCAATCATGAAAAATAAACAAATGTATATTTTAGTTATACTAAATTTTATTATACTTTGAAACTAATGTTACCAATTCAACAATAAATTGGCAAGGGACGTGTTTTTAATATCCGTAAAAAATGGCAAATACAACAAATTAAATATATACATGTAATTTGAATTAAAAAAAAATAATTTTCATTGATATTCAAAGTAGCCACTGCAAGATATCAATATATGTCCAAAATATATTAATAAATCTTCAAAATATATCAATTTTTACCCATAATTCATCAGTAGCACCCTATGCTCCCCTCATCTAGGATCTAGCCTTTGCCTCTACCTTGAATCTCAAAGTTGATCCTCCAAGGACATTAGTCAATACCCTAATTCCATAATTTTGATGAAACTTCCTAATCCAAACGTCATTTTTATTAAGATCATGAAAGATGAGTTCAACCATCAACAAGTCACCAACATAAGGTACATTAAATGTACCCTTATACATGATAAAATTAATGTTAATGTTAAAATTTAAGTAAAATGATAGAAAATGAAAGATAAGGAAAATGTCACTTTTACTTTGAGAATATAATATTACCTTTGCTATTGGGCACCTCTTGAATGTAGACACACCTCCAACAAGAAAAATAAAGATCAAATACACTCAAAATTGATCTTAAAAGACTTTTTATGGGTGCACAGTTAAAAATATCCAGGCTTTAAATAGCGAGTTAGGGAAAAAATTTTGAGTTTTGAGTTTGACTTGGCTTGAACCGAATCAAATTGTTTTGAGGACAATCTGAGTCAAACTTGCAATTTTCCTAGATTTTTTTAGTTTGATTTGTGATTCTTGTTACACTATTTGAAACAACATGGATTTATGACGTTCAATATGCACCCCACAACAACACAATTAACGTTGCGGCTATAGGGATATCTACTATTGGATTTGAGAGTTGGATGAAATCCAATGGTTGATATCTCCACAACCGCAACATTAAATGATGCATTATGGGGTGCTTATTGAATGCCTGAATTTATGACTTCCATATTCAATTTTGTATGCATCACAACAATAAATAACAACTAACAATTTGTTTATGAAAACATCTTAATGTCTTTCAAAAGAAAGATACACGATAACAACTAATAGCTGGTTTGTGAAACATCTTAATGTCTTTCAAAAGAAAGATACAAATCTAAGAGTGCTTTTCGAAAGTGAACAAGATGATGGAATCAACATGTTTATAGATCAAGAATTAAACAAATTTCCCTCATGTTGTTATGACATTGAGCATTTCATATAAAAGTTTGTAAGAGATAAACTTGATCCTTTGCAATAACCATTCAATGCATATAGGAGAGGTTGAGGACTCACTTTTTTCTCAAAGACTCAATGCTTTTCAAAACTAGGCACCATTTTAAACTAGTAGATATGTGTGCCAACCAATCAATTGCACACCTTATTTTCCTTTAAAATACAATACTTGAGGTAATCTCAAGGCTTGAGCTCCATTGATAGGATTTACCCAACACATCAAACCATATCAAACTTGTAATTTTCCTTTAAAATACAATACATGAGGTAATCTCAAGGCTTGAGCTCCATTGATATGTTTTACCCATCACATCAAACACATGGAAGGATTTGGCTATCCCCAAAGTTATGGGTGGATGGGGTATAAGCTCCATTGATAGGATTTACCCAACACATCAAACCATATCAAACTTGTAATTTTCCTTTGAAATACAATATATGAGGTAATCTCAAGGCTTGAGCTCCATTGATATGTTTTACCCATCACATCAAACACATGGAAGGATTTGGCTATCCCCAAAGTTATGGGTGGATGGGGTATAAAGTTCTTGCTTGCCTTTTCTAATGCCTTAGCCGCAAAGAGTATCTCGAGGCTATTCAATAGTATGGGGCTCTGGAAAGAGGCTATCATTCAAAAAAACATTCATCTATCTTCTATACTTGGATGGAACCAGAAGCCTTCCAAATCCATATAGAATGTCTCAATCATGTGGAAAGATGCAATTTTTTTTTCATTTATAGCCAAAGGTCTATCATGTAAGATAGATAATGGGTGCATTGTAAGGGTGGGGGAATATGATTGGATTGGAATCAATTTTAAGAACATTTTACCTTTCCACATGGTGATGTTCTTGAGATTAAAAGTTATGGTTTCACTTAACTAATTTTGTGATCTTAGGACTATAACTCTTTTAGGTCCCGAATGAAAGAATGCAAATTCTCTAGGTTTTCGAGATGATGATATAGTCATCTAGGAAGCATACAAAAACATATTAATTTTAATTCTCATGTTCATTTAAACAAGGAAAATGACTCCCTAATATGGTTCAGTGATAAGCATGGGCTTTATTCTCCTAAAGCAGGCCATGAATTAGTGATGAAGAGAGAAAATGTTGCACTAGACTAGTGGAGGAGTATTATATGGAAGTTCAATGTCCCTCTGAAGGCCAAGATCTTTATGTGGTTCCTCTTGTGCAACAAAGCCTTAACTTGGGACCATATTAAGAATTAGAATAGAGTTGGTCTTGGAATGTGCTATTTGTGCAAGAACGTTGAGGAGTCTAATTTCCATTTGATAGTAGGATGTAAGTATGTGCTTCAGGTTTCGAAGGATTTGGTATGTATCCTTAAGGTTAAATTTCCTTGGGGGATTAGGTCATCAATCAATGATTGTCTCTTCATGGTGTCAAAGAGCATAGTTACAAGAGTTTAAAGGGTCACATCTTATCATAGCTTGGAAAGTATGGCTGAACATGAACCGATGTCTCTTTGATAATATTAATTTATCCCCCCTTTCCCGTGCAATAAAATGTGCTGTTTTCCAAAATTACCCTCATCAAATTAAAATTAACAAGGTTTGCCAGGTCAAAGAGGAAGAGATTAACAAGCTTTGGGAATGGTCCTATTTTGATGGGGCAATGTAGGTAGAACATATGATCTATGGTGCAGGTGGAGTTCTAATAATGTCAAACAAGAAAAAATGTTTTAAGGAAGGGTTGGGAGCAGGTACAAATTTTCATGTAGAATGCTCTGCTCTAAAACATCTCTTAACTCTAGCAGTGGAAAACATTCTAAAGAAGTGACATGTTTTTGGTGATTCCAAAATTGTAATAGATTGGATTTTGGAGGTGTGTTTTTGGTGATTCCAAAATTGTAATAGATTGGATTTTAGAGGTGAGGAATTTCCACAACATTGTTTTGCAGCCTATTCTAAATGAGATCATTTTCCTGAAGAATCAACTGGAGGAAGTTATGTTCTCTCACATCCTAAGAGAAAGGAACGTGGAAGCTAACATTTTATCAAAGGAAGGGGTCTACATGGACAAGGACCAATGTATTATTACAGAAGATATAGAAGGTGAAATCTCTAAATACATCCATGTTTGAGTTGAGTAAGATCTAAATGATCTTTTTGTTATTTTGGCTAGACTATTTTATCATGGACCTGTTTTGACCTTTTGTTTTATGATTAAAAAGTTTATGAACTTTGATAATTATGGGAAGATGTTCAAGATCATATATTTGATCCATAAGTCTAGTTTTCAGTTTTTTTCCCCTAAAATCTATGCTTTTAGTGGTTTCTCAAGTGCTAGAAGCTCATGATTGTAATCAGAACAACGTTTGTGTTTTCAGTTCTATGCTTAAAAACTATGGTTACGCAAGAGCCATGAGAAAATTGTAATTAGACGAGTTATTGTCTTGTAGTTGCAACATCTTTCTAGATGATTATGTCTTTTTGAGTAATGTAACTTTGATAATAAAGTTATGAAACTTTTTTTATTGAAAAAAAACAATTTTAATAAAAATAAAATAAAATTAAAATGAAACTTATAAAAAATACAGTTTAAAATTTTAAAGTATAACCAATGCAAAATCATTAAAATTTAATTATTGACAAAGCTTAAAATTTAAAAGAAAATTATTAAAATTTAATTATTCAAAATTTATGGGACATTTTATTTATGGACCAATGCATTGCATGATATACATGTGGTTGTCCACGATGTCAATAAATAATAATAAAATAATATTCATAATATATAAATTTTTAAAATATAATTTTATTTTCAAAATTTCAAAATTATATATATATATATTAAAACAAATGAAAATGAAGCTTATAAAAACATGGCCTAAAATAAAAAAGTATAACGCATGTAAAATCATCAAAGTTTAATTATTGATATATTTTGAAATTGAAAATTCTATTAAATTTTAACTATAAAAAAAGTTTAATTATAAAAAAAATATTTACTTAACAAAATCCATTTTTTTGCAAATTATAAAAACTTTATTTTATATAATTATTAATAAATTGATATTTAAATGTATCAATAAAATTATACATTAAACACATATTCAATTATCTAACTTTTAAATTATTTAAATTTAACATAATGACATATATCAAATATGTAACTTTCTAATTATTTTAATTTTAAATTTAGTAAATTAAATACTTTTTATGCTTTAACTTTTAATTATTTAATAATATATTATTTTTAATATATAATTAATCGATTAAAAACACATTTTATTTTATTAATATTAATTAAAAAATACATTTGATTTTATTAATAATATTTAATATTTTTAAATCAATTTAGTCAAAGTATTTTTATGTCGTAAGGCGTTTTTCTCTGAAGTTCTTTGGAAAACCACTATTCATTTTGTCGTCTATTTAGCCAACTGTATTTCTCTGCGTGTCTTCTTCGTGATCCGCTGGCGTCACTCACATATCCATTGGTTTGGAAGGGACGTGATGGTATCGCTCAGATATCTGCTCGCGTGGTGTCTTCTCCTGGTTTAACCAAACGCAAGGGATAGGTCCAGAACAGAAACCCTTCAACAAATTTCATTTTCGTTTTCATTCCTTTTACCGTGAGCTCCCTCAGCTCTGGTTTCCTCCTCACTGATTCAGCAGGAGCAGCTAACGATTTGGTGGTCGGATCGTAGCTAGAGCACGGAGCCACCGTCTCTGCGAGTTTTATAGAGGTATTTTTCGCTCATCTTGCAAGATTCCCCATTTTTATTGCCAGTTTTTGCTAGCCGAGGTTTACTGTAGAAAGGTTGTAAATGGTGCTTATGTCTATTTCGGTTTCGATTCCTGGCAAACTGATCATACATATTTCATGGAAAACCCTGAGAATTTCTGTGTTGGGGTATTTATGGCCGTGTAACGGTTGAAAGGAGGTTTGAGGGCTTGTAATGCTAGCAATGGCGGATGAGAATTCTCGTCGGACGGGGTGGGATTTGAGCACTTGTATGGTTGCAAAGGAGAGCAGGGTTCAGAGCGACGATGCAACACAAATGTTTTGTTTCATGTTCAGATCAGTCAGAGAGCCTGAATGTAGGCCGTGGAACCCTACTATTGATTAAGGGGTTTTGAATTATTCTAAGCTATACGAGAATGGCGGTTTAGTGGCCGGGCCAGCTGCGGTACCCGATTCTTTTAATGGCAGTTTTATGGAAATTGATGAACGGCTTGGCAGAGGCCAGAAGATATGACAACATCCAAACAAGCCTACAAGATTGACACTAACAATCCTGGATCAGATCTTGCAGGAGAAATCGCTACTTCAATGGCAGCTGCTTTAATAGTATTCAGACAATCTAATCCTGATTACTCTAATGATCTTCTGGGCCATGCTAAACAGGTAATTTGCTCTGATTCATAGAATTTCAAATCAAGTGCATTATTCCCCAGTTGAATAACTGTAATTGGTAATGCTCTAATCTAGTGTATTATCTTAATATTCAATTGATTAGGAGTCTTGAAGCTTTTTGAATTTGCTGACAAGTACCGAGGAAAGTATGATAGTAGGATCACCATTATGAGAAAGTATTATGGGTCAATTAGTGGATATGCAGTAAGTTCTCTTCAACTTTGTGCAACTTAGTGTGAATTTGGTGAATGAAGAAATAGATCTCTGACTTGGCTTTGGATACTTTGGCATGGCTGGTGCAGGATGAATTGTTGTGGGTAGCAGCATGGCTTCATGAAGCAACAGGGGACCAATACTACTTGAACTACATGATTGACAATGCAGGTTCGCTTGGTGGGACAACAATGGCCATGAATGAATTCAGTCGGGATGATAAATATGCAGGGGTTCAAGTGCTTGCATCCAAGGTCAGATTGCGTTATCAGTAAATCAACCAATTTTTTAATGATTGTGACTTTGCAACAATTGATCATGATTTAAAATCTCAATATGTCCAGTGAACTTTACCTAGTTATAAGTAGTATTTTCCATCAACTTACAATGCAGCCCTCAATACCAATGGCCAGATTGGGCTGCCAATCAACTCATTTAGTTTGGACAGAAATCGATTGAACAATTGACATTGTATCTGTTTTGTGATCAGTTCTTCATGCAAGGCAGGGGTGGGCAAAAAAAAGAAGTAATGCAACAATATCAAGAAAAAGTTGAATATTTCATGTGTGCGTGCCTTCAGAAGAATGGCCACAGTGTACATCGAACACCAGGTTTGGTTTCATCAATCTGCCTTCCAGAATACATACATCATTTTATCTTGATAGAAAGCCACAAAGTGGACTAAATGAGTGCATCATTGGCTGTTCAGGTGGGCTATTGTATTGGCAGAAATGGAACAACATGGATTTTGTGACGAGTGCCTCATTCCTTCTCACAGTCTACTCTGATTATTTGTCTTCTGTTGGCAAGCAACTGCAATGCCCCAGTGGAGAAGTAGATCCATCTTAGCTGTTGGCATTAGCTAAGTCGCAGGTATAATAATTGTAAATCCCATGTTGGTATAAAAACCTCCTTATCATGAAGATAGATTAATGAGTCCAAGATCTAAAAAGCCTTAATTCCTATTCAGTCCTTTGGCTAAAACCACGTTCTTGTAGGTTGATTACATACTTGGTGACAATCCAAGAGCTACAAGCTACATGGTGGGATATAGTCCAAACTATCCTTGCCAGGTCCATCATAGAGCTTCCTCCATTGTATCATACAAAGAGTATTCATCATTTGTGAGTTGCAAAGGAGGATATGCTACATGGTTCAACCACCAAGGAAATGATCCGAATATTTTAGTTGGTGCTATTGTTGGAGGAACCGATCACAATGATAACTTTGCAGATGCAAGAGACAACTATGAGAAAACAGAACCTGCAACCTACAACAATGGCCCAATGGTCGGAATTTTAGCTAGAATTCAACGTGGAAATGTTGGAGACAACCAGCTTCTCCCAGGTATTATTGTTTTATAGGATTAAATTAATTTGGTTTCAGTTGTTTCAGTGATGTTGATGGTGATGCTTTTAATGGTTGTTCTTTTGGCAGTGACTGTGCCAAAGCCTGGATCAGATTCAAGATATTTTGCTCCAACTACAGTTCCAAAGCCAAATCCAAAGCCCTCTCCTGCACCTAAACATAGTTCTCTTCCTACTTCCCCACAGAGTAAGTCCTCTGAATCTTAAATTTTGGCCACCACAATTCAACTTCAGCAAGAATGAACCAGGGGTAAAAATAATGTAGTGCCACATGAATAAACAAACTCAATCCTGGACAAACAGGGGAAAATCAATGATAGTTTTGGATTTTGCAATTAAATCTATATTAAAAATAACATATTAGTTCATCTAGTTCTTATGTTTTATTGTTTTACCTTAATTTTTTTGCACTCAGTGGCATTTTACAGAAATAAAATGTTTGTTTGTAAATATTTGAGAAAAGAACTAATTTTTTTTATTGTGCTATGAAAATACTATTTTTCATCCAATAATGTGGGATGAATCTATGCAACTCTTGCTATAATAATGACTTGGTGATTATTCAATACAAAAACAATACTGATGCTGCTTTATTGTTAACAATCTGTAGAAGATGTTAGGCTGGCTATCTCACAGAAGCTCACGACTTCTTGGAGTCAGTCAGGAACTACTTATTACAGATATGTTGCATCTATCACAAATAGATCTCCACACCAGACACTGACAGCTATTGGCCTCTCTATCCAAAGATTGTATGGTCCTTTATGGGGTCTCTCCAAACCAGATGCCAACAATACGTATTCATTTCCTAAGTGGTTAAAGTCACTCCCTCCTGGTCAAAGTATGGATTTTGTGTACATTCATGCTGCTCCTGCAGCGACCATTTCCCTTGCTAATTATCATATGATTTTATCAATTTCCATTCAATCCAATAATAACAACGAGAGCCTAAGAATAATTTGTGATGAGACTGTTTGTCATGCACCTCCTCCATTATACTATGGCGTCTCCCTTGTTTGGATGTGGTCTTCTTGGGCTTGGAATCACTTCCTGGAATATACCAAAATCAATAGAACCTTAGATTTTTGGAATTCTAGATCTCCAAAAACTACGGAACCATATATCCTTGAATTCTCTAGTCTTCTTGTAACATTTAAATTCTAAGTTTATTCATGTAACTTGTAATTTTTTATCCTTGGATTCCAAAACCCTAAATCTTTAGAGGTTTGGATTCTAGATCTTGTATATCTACCAATTTCCTAGGTTTGAACATGTAAACTCTACTAAAAGTTAAGTGCAACAAATATATTTTCTTCGTAAGGACCATATGATCATGTAGTGCTTATTGCATTGTTTTTCTCTCCCTTGATATATCTTGAAGAATTTTTGACATGAAGAAAAGTTTTTGGCACCAAGATGTTTGAGACAAATGTGAACAAAGTTGTCACTTCAGCTTCATACGGTGAAAGTGGAAGCTTGTCTTCACCTCCACCAACTCATGTATCAAGGTGAACTAAACTGATGATAGCATGATTCCATTATTGGTCACATAGAATATATGGTAGATTAGGATTAGTCTCTAATGTAAATAAAAAAGGGCATTAGCCTGAGGGAGCATGAACCATTGTAAGTTTTATATATAATAACCTTTTCCTTTCATTTTGAAAGACACAATGAAATGTATAAGTTTTGTTTAGATTTCAAATGTTTGTATACTAGTGTATGATTTATTGAAGAATTGGTGCATATGATGGTTGCCCTGAAAGTGACATGGGACCAGTTGTCTCTTCCTCTCGCCAATTTTCAATAAGTAAATGTAATAACGTAGATCTGATTTTGCACTGTAGTAATAGATATAATAATTGCAGATTTGATTTCTGAAGTACGGTAGTCACTTCTTGTTGAATATATGTGTGAAGTGATAGAACTACAATAGAAAAGATTTCCTTTTGAAGTAGCATAGGTATTCCTATTTCTAAATATACATAAACTGAAAGCAATGTCACAAACCTATGCTCCTATATAACATTTTGACAAGGCTCTAAATGGATGAACTAAGTGGCAATGTCATAAACATACACTCCTAGATAAGATTTTGACAAGGGTCTAAATGGATGAACTAAGTGCTTACTTTTAGACCTTGGGATTTCATCCAACATTTTGGCATCATTGCTGAGGATATGTGCCTCACAACCTTTTACGATAGAATTCAAAGATTGTAGCATATAAATATTTTGAGATGAACCAAGATGTCACCACTTTTGGAAGAAAAGAAAGATCTCCTTTAACTTTTCAATAGATTAGAAATGCTTATACATGTATAGACTATGCCCATCGCTCAACTAAAGAACATCACAAACATATATGCAATTGTGTGAAACCAGCGATTGATTTTCCCGTCAGCGCTTCCAATTCCTATTTTGCGCTCTGTGATAACTTCAAAATTGAAAATAGTGTTGAAGGGTCTAGTAGTTTGGATTGCATCGATGAACCCACAAATGGATTCCAAAATATGGCTACTGGGGTTAATAGTTTTGGGTGATTCGATTTTGCAGGGTATTCTGATGGTTTGCTTCGGGGGATATCGACTATGGACTATTGGAATACTCCATTGCAATTTCAGTTTTTGCCTCATACTACATGGGAAGCAGGTTCCGAGGACGAGGATGATGAAATGGAACTGGACACCCCACTAGCCCCTGCCCGACTGTGGGATGCATATAATTGCGCAGAATGTTTAACTAAGGCCAAAATAAGTAGTTTTACTTATGATACTCAGTTCCTGCCTGAAGAATATTCACCCACTTCATCTAGAATGACAATGCCACATGTTAATGTTCTCGATATGATACAACACAAGCGAGCTAAGGTGCACTGGTGAGTATCCTTTATGTTCGATTCCCATATTGCATGGTAGGCATTGTTGTTGTATGTTGTAGTTTGTACCATAATTATTGTTGATTGTTTTGGTATCTGTCAGTATGGAGCTCAATGCTTCTGCTTTTCAATAGCTACACTACTTTGATCAATTCAAATTCGACTTTGTCAAGATTACATCATTCTTATATCACAAATTTACGCAGTGTCCTCGAAATAGTTTTTGCAAATGTAGAACATGTTTCAGGACCTTGGAGATATATCCAAGACGTTGAATATGTTTTGGCCGTTTCCAGCCATTTTTGGATACCTCTCGATTGGTTTCTCGGTTGCTTTTGGAAGCCGCCATCAGTTTTCGAACTTCTTTTGTGTATTTTTTTTTTCCAACTAATTAAGCAAAGAAAGTCCATACTAGACTTAAAATTCCCACTAGTTATGCCGTAAGGTGTTTTTCTCTGAAGTTATTTGGAAAACCACTGTTGATTTAGTTGTTCATCTGTCCAATAAAAACCTGCCACACACCTCATGCACCTCGCCAGTAAGAAATCGCCATGTTTAGGGTTTTTTAACACAGTTTCATTGTTAAGGAGGTCTCCTTCCCTTGCATTCACTGCAAAGCCTGCAATGCTTAAGTTTCCTTCAGATCAAGAAGCTTTGGATCCCATGCTTGAAAGATGTCAATGGAAAACACACATCAAGAACCCATTACAGAAATTAGCATCTTGGATTGAGTCCGGAGTCATGGAGCCGTGAAACTATTAGTGCTGATGTAAAAATTTAGGTGTTTGGTGTTTGGACTGTTCTGAAATTTTTCCTGCTTGCCACTGCATTTGAGCCGGATCAGGATGGTGATAAGCATCAAGATCAGGCCTTCATTGGTTGTACAGAGAACTCTGAATTGCATACAGTGGATACCAATGTGGAGAAGAGCAATAAGAAATGAGGCAAGAAGAATCCAACGGATTTTGGGGCTACAGATTCTGAAACGTCGAGGCAGAAACACAATCAATTCAGAATCAAAGAAAGCAATGCAAAATCCATTGATATCGAATAGAAAGAATTCAAAGGTACCAGAGATGAATGCCAGAAAGGGATTATAGTCGATAGCGATGTTCTGAGCTCTGCAAACCCTATAGCAATCTCACCCAGGAAAGGCACCAAAGCTTTCAACAGCAGCCGTGAGGCAAGCGAAAGCGGCCATAGGCATGGGCATGGGAAATGACAGGGGCACTACAATGAAAGTGAGGAATTCATGGATGCCTGGAATCAGACCACAAGGTCTTCTGGAGACAGCCATATGGAGGATAGAATGGAAGGAATAGATGATAGAAAGGAAGGCACATATGAGATTGAAACTTCCCAAATGAGTAGACGAAGCAGAAGAGAACCCAAATTCACTGGCAAATTGTTGTCTCTTCTGGAATGCTTAAGGTCCATCACTTCTCACAAATTTGGACCTGTCTTCAAGCACAAATGCGAGAGCTAGGTTTCTTTGCTTTCTCTCTTCCTCTCACTCTTTTATATTCAACATTTGATTCATTTCATGGCTTTTTTTTGGTTTGAATATGTTGTTACCAATAGTCAAGGCGGGATTTGTAATTGTGTAGAATAAGCAACAATACAGGACCATGATCATGAGACACATGAATTTGGAAACGATAAGGGAAAAATTGGAGGAAGGTTCTTACTCTGACATCCTTGAGTTCTTTCGGGATTTGTTTCTGGTTTTCAACAACAATATTATATTCTAAGCCAAGTCTTCTCAGGAGCATGAACCTACAGAGCTACGTGGCTTCTCATACAATTGGAAAACAATGAGATGGCAAAGATATTCTAGACAGAAGCTTTGCTAAAACAGGAAGGTCCATCCACCAAAAAAAGGGACCCCAGCGCTGTCCCACGCCCTCCTGTCAATGCCACCAAGTTCAATCCTAATAGCAGAAGGAGAAACGCAAGGCCATTATTAGGTGGGGGAACAGCCGTGGGTAGACCCAAAAGCACCACCATATTGAACAATCGAGAACAGTAGAAGTTCATTACAAGGAACGTAAAACCATTGTAGTCCTAAAATATTTTTTTAGCATTTTCCAGTCAACAGGTATTTATTGGGTGACTTAGCATTGCCGTTAAGGATTCCACTAACTCAAAAGAAACTTATAGGTGTCTATCACAGTTCATTTAAATGTCATTATTTTGCATGAGAAGTCAAGTAGAGATGTTTCGGTTTTAAAATTTGAAAGAAAACATGCAATGATATGACGAGTAAAGGATTTTTAAAGCTTTCTTGCTTGCTCATTGTCTGGAACTGTCTATGTGACATTTTGTTTACTTATTTACAATGGAGGTTTAAGTCGTAGGCATTGGACCAATTGCGCATATACAATTATCTTTGTTTTTAAATGAAAATTGGGGTGGCTTCAGCAGGTGTAACGTTTTATTAATGTGGAACCTACAGCTTCGTGGTTCTTCTGATATATATATGTCGAAATGGTCTGCAAGATATTTTATTTATTTATTTTTAAGTATATGAAGTAACTTTGATCATGCTAATATAGATCATAGTGTTGAGGCATGATTTTGTATCACCCTTTCTAGAAGATATTCTGTTTCCTCGATTATTCATTTTAATGCCAATGTGATTTTGTAATCTTTAAATACAATGCAACCACATATGCACACATGACTTGAAATGTAAGATGTCTGGTTGCTTCTGCAGGAATATAGGAAGGGCCATCCGGAAGTCATTGTTCTTGATCCCCCAGGTGCCATACAACATTTATATAATCGCCAGTCAATGCAGCTTCAAGATGTAGCTGATTTAGACCTATTTCATTGTCAAGGTAACTAACTCTGCTGTTTACTGTAGTTCCTTCTTTATGTATTTAGTGTCTAAACTACTAATGAAATTCTCAACCTTTTGTTTCATCTGTGAATTTTGGTTAAATAATCCCATGTTTGAAGGTGGCTAAATAATCTATTGAGAATATTTGGTTGGTATATCAGGTACAGTTGGTGTTCCAAAGCAGCTAGTCATAACTGGGGACCCTGCTTCAATTCCTAGTGCTGTTGCTAAAGCAGGGCTAAAGTTACCGCTGGGTAAGTTGTCTAGTTTTATGCTGCAATAATTGATGATTAATAACTATAAAGTACTATTTTCTTCACAGTTTGAGGCTGAGACACACATAGGATTAGTGACAGCTACATCATTTTCATTTTGTTATATTCTTTGTAGTTGCCAAGCCATTGGTAGTGGATGGTACAACGAAGTCACATGCATTATCACTAGCATATGATCAGGTTAGCCTGTCAGAGCTTGATCTCCCTCTAGTGCTCCAAGAGTTTCTCAATCATGGTATGGAAGTAAAATATTCATCTTTTGTTGTTCAAAATTCAGTTACATAATGCTTTCAACAGTACTCTTCCAACTTATTTGGCAAGTAGTTAATCAATCAAGCAATCTACCTTGATTGCAGGTGGAGTACTTTTCAAGGTTTACATTGTTGGGGACACCATTAAAGTAGCGCGCGGGTTTTCTTTACGTGATGTGGATAAAAGTGCATCTTTGAGCTATGGAGTGATTCCATTTCTAGGGGTGTCAAGTGCTTCTGCTTCTGCTAATGATGTAGATTTAGATCCACATGTTGGGGGTGAGGTTTTCTTTTGCTACTTGCTGGATTGCACTCTTTCTTATTACATTTGACTTTTGTTACATAATTTCTTACTTTTTTCATGCTTTTTTATGAATTATGTATTTTAATGCTTGTAGAGTTGCCTCCACTATTGTTGTTTGATAAAGTTGCAACTGAACTCTGCAGAAGGCCTATAAGTAGTTTGCATCTTTGCAACGATTAATTGTTAAATGACTTGAAAGTTTACTTCTATATTTCATATCCTGGATGTTATTTAGGTTTTGGAGATGCTGGAAGTGATCCCTTGGGATATAGTGCATAGTGATAGTCCCATTGACTGTTTTAGGCCATCCAATGATATTTCAATGTTGCTTTCAAAAACAGATAGGTGAATGTGTTTTTTCTCACTTGGCTGTCATTGTAATGTACTCCAGGGACTCCGACTTTTTAATTTAGACATCATTCGTGAACATGGAGCAAGAGAGCAGGGACTCTGACTTTCCCTG
Organism: Pseudotsuga menziesii; assembly: GCA_001517045.1. NCBI lineage: Eukaryota > Viridiplantae > Streptophyta > Pinopsida > Pinales > Pinaceae > Pseudotsuga > Pseudotsuga menziesii. Next base: position 1,125,786 of record LPNX010258116.1, read on the forward strand.
TCAATGATAGCAGAAATGAAAGTGAGTACAAGAAAGGATTAAGGCCCGTCCTGTGGCTCACATCTCAGTTTCCTCTCCAGACTGATGAGCTATTGCCACTGCTCGACATTTTGTCAAACAAGGTTAAGGCTATTCGTCGCTTAAGAGAATTGCTTACTACAAAGCTTCCACTTGGTACTTTTCCTGTGAAGGTATGCATCTAGCCACACTTTACCTTTTGTTAGAACAGTAGTTGAGATGTTGGATTTTGGAACATATTCCATTTTGTACATTAGCGGGGTCTAGATTTGCCTTGGATGCTCGTTTAACCAATATCCTCTTTATAAGCATTTGACCAAATGGTTATAAAGAATGGATTGTACTTCTACCAAGCATAGAAAGACTATTAAGAAATGGTTTAGCTTTCTATATGGTATGCCCCATCCTTAATCTTAAAAAGCAAAAAAAAAACAAGACTTGCTCTTATTTCTAGAGTTGGGATTCCTTTAAAGAAGCTTTACATACCCATTAAGAATAAGTTAGAAAAGGTCTTACTGCTCGGTGCTCACCAAGCCATTGATTTATTATAGATAGTTGGTTTTTATAGTTGTAGGACAATTTCAAGATGCTTTGTATTTGCCATATTCAGGATCTTTTAATGAGCATGTGGGGATAGTATGGGGAAGGGTATAATAGAGTACTGATAGTTAAGGATTTTCACACTGTAACCATTCAACTCTTATGTTATAGGAAAATTACTATCTTTATGAATAAAAGCTTATTCGCATAATTATGGTATATCCACAGAATTATGGTATATCACTACATCTGTGAATACTTCCATTGGCAGAATTATGGTCTATTATGGATTAGTATGAAATAACATTTAGTAATTTTTTTTTATACTCATAAAAGCAATTTCAAGTTGCCATTTTGTATGTTATGTTTAGCTATTTAGATGTTTTAATAGGCATGTGGGGTTTAGCATGAGAAAGGGATACTATAAGCATGTGAGAATGCATCAGAAGGAGATACTACAAAGTATAGTGATTCCAGGATACCATTTATATGTTGTGTCTGGCTGTTTAATGAGCATGTATGGATCAGTGTTGAACGATACCTCCTCACTTGTTACTTGTTTTCTTTAGCTTCCAGTTCCAGAGGACGAGTTGCCAGCCAAGTATTGTTCTTTGAGGGAGTTTCTTGTGCAATCCCATTATCTACATCAGGACTTAGACAGTTCCTAGAAACTCTAATGTTTGTCCATTGGACCATTTGTCATCAAGAGGCCTTCTGTGTGCTGTTCTGAATATTTATTCAAAGTTTAGAGGTGGTGTTATTGGTTAGGGTTGATTCCATTTCCGTTATAGTCATGTTGCAGTGCAGACTCCACACTAGTGTTTTGAATCATCTAATATCAACAAATTGTTGGATTTCTTGCATCAAATCATGGTTTGGCGCCCTGTAATCTTTCTTTCCAAAATGTCTTTACAAAGCCATGTTGTCCATTTTACTAGCACTGTAATGCATGCTTTTCAGGTCAATGGTCAAATGGTTTGATATTTTCCTTCTTTGATCCAAGCACAACATGTTCTACTGCTTTGATTTGATCATTTTACTTCAGTGCCCCCAATATTTAGCCATTAGGGTTAGGAAAATAGTAGAAGGAATATCCATTAAGAGTATTTTAATTTTAACAAATGTTTCTTATTACTACTTTTTAAGAGGTGTTTTGGGATTTATGAGTTTGCTTTGATGGTAAAGGGCTTCTCTTACAGAAATTGAAAAAAACTCGATACTTTTGCTTGTTGTCTGTTTATTTCATTTCAGTATTTGGTTTTCACATGAGATTGTACTATCTAATCATATTGGAGAATTGTTTGATTGGCTGGTTGTAAACTCTCTGTCCCATGCATTTTACTCGCATTTTACTCGTGGCCAAACTACAAATCTTGCTCAATACTCTCTTAAATGCATTATGCTTGTGGCTTATTTGCATCTATGTTTTCTGAAGCCACTGACTGATGTATTTTAACTATGGCCCAACTGCACATCTTGAGCTGAAACTATTTCTTGTCCATTTTGCGAAAATCCCATGCGCATATCCTCCTTAGATGTGGGTTTTTCCTAGATTTCTTATTCATAACTTGTT
>LPNX010258116.1:1140920-1175920 GCA_001517045.1 Pseudotsuga menziesii
CTCTACTTGGATCTTGTGGTTTGTTCATACAACTAGCTGTTGTCATATTTATGAGAATGAAGACAATTATTGTTTCTATTTGTGGGCATGATGCAGTAAATCGATCAATGTCGTTGTTCCTGGCACCATTGATGATCGAGCAATAAATATGAAATCAAAGCTTAATCCATTGGAAATCAATGAAAATCATACAATTTGCCTCAATTCTTCAAAGGCCATTGGAGGCACGGTAGTAAATATTGGAACACAGGGCTTAGTTGAAGGGTGGGTAAGTGAAATATTCTGTATAATTGTATATAGGTTGTTAAATTACATATTGTATCTGAGGACTTATATGATGGGATGGTAGGTCAAATAAGCTGTATAGTTGATCCCACCTTTATATATTACCACTTCCATACTATGTTAGCTTAATTCAACGACTGAGTGTTCTGAGTTATATGTCCTAATATTGAAAGATTTAAGGCTGCTGTAACTGGCATAAATATATTTATGCTACATGTCTAACTCTCTCTATTTGGCTGTGGGATTTACCTGATGGTTTCATGGCCTAGATCTTTAAATTACCTATTTCATAACTCACAGAGGCCCAACCAAAGATATGTGGGATTCAAACTGTGGAAGCACATAACTCAGCCACTAAGACCTCAAACACATACATATAAGCACTGTGAAAATCAACCAAAAACATCCCACGTGTCCGTCGGATTGATAAAATATAAATGATGGCACCATGCTATCTTCATCCAACTGTTTCACAAATTCCATACATGGTATTGGTTGAGTATACAGAGCACGACAAACAATACTTAGTATGCTGTAGATCATTTAATGTTGCTGTGTATGTTTGATCGTGGTTAAATTTTGAGCAACTCAAAATCTAACCGTCATCAAGCATACACAGCACCATGCTAAGTATTACTTGCCTTTTATCACCGCCATCTATCAAATCCTTTCACTTTTCAACTCGACTCAATTACCATTTGGAATCTGTCCTTGTTTTTAATACACTACAAAACCAGGTATGACCGAGTTGAGATATCTTCATTCTCATACATGAAAATTCGACATTGATTGTGTAGTGAGCATAATAATGATTGAAAATGTTAGTTCAAGGGTTGAAAGTCAAAGTGTTAAGGAGATCATTGAAGAAAGTGGTTGAAATATTAATAACCTAGAGAAGAGGAAATATCGAGCATTGATGGCATAAGGTGGTGACTGTGAGAATCAGATTCGAGACGGTGAAATCTATGAAAACAAAGAAAAAATCAGTACCAGGGGATGGCAGATTAGGGGGAGAAGTAGGGTCTCTGTTATGATTCCTCAAGAACTGTGAGATTTCTTTGGTTAAACATGAAGGATTTGATTTGGTTTGTGTTGGAGATTCACCCTTTCTTATGTATCAGTTTGTGTCTTCTTCACTATTTTACTCCATTGCACTTTAGAATTTTATATTTGACATCTCGCATAATATAAAACTCGGTCACTATTTGGTTGTTCTTTTCTGCAAAGTATTTGTAGAATCGAATGGATGTTCAGGGTTGATTTTACTATTAGTAACCAACTCCTTTTGATGGATTCTACCTCAAATACAAATTATTGTTGAGTTGTTGAATTCTTCGATGCTTAAATCAATTTTTTTGTCACTTTAATCATCTTCATAATTACCTGATATTTGATTGCATGTGCATGTGATGCCTCCATATAAATAAAATCCATGTATTTTTCCTTGCTATGTTGCATTTCCAAGGATAGTTTGAAATCCATGTATTTTTCCCTATTATGTTGCATTTCCTAGGATAGTTTGGAAATGATATGAAAGGTAATACTCAAGTAGATTCTTAATAATCTTTAAAGTAGATTCTTAATAATACATTGATAAATTTGAAAAAGGTAAAGGGTTTCTCTATCAATATATAATCTTTCTATATCGTTGCGATTTCTAAAGATTCATTTAACTGAGAAAGTCAGTTGTGAACATTATAACTTTATGCTCTTTAGAAAGTAGGTACATTCTGGTTCTCTAATTGATAGGGACATGGACTCTGTTTTCTAACTCATATGATGTCTGGACCTGCCTTTTGAGGACTTTATAAATGGAGAGGCCCTTCTGTTTTGGATATTAGTTTAATTGACGTGTTTCTGCATTTTATCTAATCACACAATGTGTATATTGTATTTGCAGCCTCATCTTGTCCTTGGCTTGATATCTCAAATTATCAAGGTACGTTTTGATGAGCTTTAGTTCTAACAGTGCATGGTGAGAGCTACAATTTGACATGATTCATTTCAATCATAATACTTATATAGTCATGTCAAAAGTCCAATCTATTGTGCTGAAAATCTACTTTCAAGCATGGCAGTCTTAAATTATGCCAATTACCATTCCTTGCTTGTCCCACTTGTTACATTTTCAAAGATAAGTTTAAACAGCATATGCTTCTTCACTTGCAGATTCAGCTTCTAGCAGACCTAAGTTTGAAGAAAACATCGGCGTTTGGAAGTCCATCAACATGTTGTGAATGCTAACTAGCATCGAAGAAGATATTAAAGAGACATGTATACTGATTACTATGAGGAGAAATAATAACAATGCTTCTTTTTATGGCATTTGCTGCACCTCTAATAATTTAAGTAGCCATAGCTTAATTTGTAGCAGAGAAATCAGAAAGCACAATATATCTATGAATCATATTGAAAAAAAATGGAGTCATGTGTTGTATATAGGGAAGGAAGAATTTGAGGAGTGCTGAATGATTACACTTTATATAGGGAGAAATAATTGTGTCAGGACTATGGTTGTGTTGATTCCATGGCAGAGAAAGTAGAAGCAATATTATACTTTCTCTAATACCTTGTCTGCACTTTGATATTTATCCTTTGCTTTCTGTTAATCAACGGGAGGTTTGCAGTTCATTTGGGCTTTCTGTACTTCTTTCTCCACCTTCCTCCCGCGATAGACCTGGGGCACTGGAGGTGTCTGCAATGGCCTTAGATTGGGTTGATTTCTTTAGAGGAATGAAGAAGCCAATGGCAGCAGTTGTCGTCTTCCTCTCATTTATTGAGAAACATGAGCTGGAATGGGAAATTCCATACTCCATAGCAAGGGTTTCCTTCAACTCTCTGTTATTGTCTTAGTTCTTTTATTTGTGCTAGGGATACTAGAAATCAATGGGATAGATTTATAGTGGCACAGCTGGAAGATGCAGCAGACCTTGATAATGGTATGATGTCATAGCTTTTTCCTCTGTTGATGCTAGCTTGTTCCTTTTATGTTGTCAAGACTGGAAATTCCAAGTTGTAGAAGGTAGTTTTTCAATGATAGAGCTCATATTTCTTTAGAAACGTGTAAGATGCTTTTGCTTTGATGCATGTGCCTGGATACTTCTTTAATTGTGTTAGGGATACTTTTCCCTTTTGTCATTTTTTTTCTTCAGCTTTCATCACTTATTATGATAAAGTATACCGAAGGTTGGATCCTCTGAAATAACTGCAGAAGTTTAACATTACTTGAAATGGAAACTTTGTTGTTTTCTCCATTAGGAGCAGCATCAATGATGATGCCAAACATTTGAAATCTGTTTGCATTAAATATTGTGGATTGATTTGGAAATTGATGGCCTTAAATAATTGGCGTGAATTATAGAAGTCATATCAAGTGTCAGGTCCTTTGTGGAATGATAAATGATTTGAATAAATTAGAAATCTTGTAGTGGAAACTCATGGTTTGAATGGGGTGAATTATCTATTTTGAATGGCCCTTTCAGAGAGGAGATTGAAGGTATTGTAATAGTTTTAGTTTTGTGGAAAGGCCGTACATGCTGCTTATTTATATTTAAAAGGTATTGAATTGAAATGGTTAGCTTGCATTTGTTGTCTGGATATGGGATTTCATTGGCAGTCATAGTTCACGAGAGATTTACAAATATATATGCATGCATGATTATATTAACAATTCCAGAAAAACACAGACATGAAGAAACCTTTCTGCGTAGGGTATTCCATCAAACCTTTTTTTTGGCTCACTTCAATGTTACACTTTTTTTCCTCGCTTACCTGCTAACAACTACCTTAACGGCGTATTATTGCACCTTCCTTGGGGCAATTGCTAGTTTATTTATTTTTTTACTTCTGAAATTGTAATATATAAATGTGTATTGTAAAATATGATATCCCGGTCAAGAAGTGGTGGTACAGGTTAGTATGACAATGGTCTGGGCCATCGAAAGCTCAATTGCTTTGCTGGCTGGTGCTTGAAGTGGTGGTACAGGTCAGTATGACAATGGTCTGGGCAATTGAAAGCTCAATTGTTTTGCTTGCTGGCTGGTGCTTGAGAACAAAATTTTGATCGGTGAAAATTTGAAAAACGTGGGTTTATTACTCCATTTCCATGAAACGATGTGCTCTGCAGTTGATATATTTTCGATCATTTATTTGTTTCCTGTGTTTTTTTCCATAAGGTTTGGTTTGAAGTCCGGATTACATTGAAAATTTCTGCGAGGATTTTTTCTTAGATAGTGTCGAAGTCATTTTTATTTCAATTTTATTTATCTAACAGGGTTCTGTTCCTTGCTCTTTGGAGAGAAAGAATCAACAATCGAGATAAACTCTCAGAACTCAGAAAGTAGGTTGCTTCTGAAGTTTCACACTCAGTTTAACAAAATTTAAAACCATCATGAGTTTAACCTCCTTTACAAACACATAACAAATAATAGTTAATAATTTATGAGTTTTGCCCGATTTAAAATGAATAATGGATTGTGTGAACTAGAAAATTTGGTGTTTAATTTAATTGTAAATAAGGAACATTTACCAATATCACTTTCATTCATCTTTTAAGAGGCTACACATTAAGTAGAAATTGATGTATTATGAATAAAATTCAAAGATGAAGAACTTATTTTTTTGTTTATCATTATTATGAGCAATGTTTTCGTGTGAGAATTTATCTTGTTAGTGAATGAATATTATAACTTGTAAAGAAAATGTTTTTTAATTAGATATTTTAATGCTTGAAAACAAGGAGAAACCAAGAAATTTCAGAGATTTTTGGATGCTTTAACCACAAAAAAGAGACTCAAAAAAGTTCAGAAAATCTATAATAAATAGTTCCGGAGACTTGTAATAAAGAGACAGATTAATTGAAAAAGCAAAACAAACACATGAAGAGATCTAGATAAGTCCAAGGTGACTATAATTTTTAACGGTAAGATTCGGTGCAAAAAAACTGTGAAACTTTTTTTTTTGGGGGCAGAAGATAGTAAAATCTTCTAAAAATCTAGACGAATAGTTAAGTCAAGGCAACATATTCCAAACGAAATATCTAATATAAAATCTTTGAAGAAATTATAAAGTAGATGATTATGGTTGAGTAGAAAGAATAAAACATATGAAGAAATTATAAAGTAGATGATTATGGTTGAGTAGACAGAACAAAACATATACCTCCAGTTTCGTGGAGGAATGTCGTAATGATAAATCCAATCTCTTTTGTTGCTTTGTGGAATTTAGAAAGACTTTCGATACAGTACTTAGAAATAACCTTTGGAATAGATTAGAAGAGCTAAAGGTTCCTTTAGAGTTGAGAGCTGCCTCAATAAGGTTATATGAGAAAGTAATTGCCAAGTTTAAGAGCAACGAGGGGTGGTAGAGAGATATTAAGTACAATATCGGAGTTAAACAAGGTTGCCCCCTCTCCCCTACCCTATTTGGGATTTACATCGATAAGCTAGAAGGTTGTTTAGAAGAAGTAGGTTGTGCTGGCACTTTCTTAGCTGGGATAGTCATCATTTTTCTTCTCTATGCTAACGATATTGTTCTTCTCGCAAGGGATCCATCTGATCTTGATAAGCAACTAGGACTTCTGCTCTACCATGGGTATGACCGTCAACACCGAGAACACAAAAGTTATGACTATCAAATCCAAGGAGGACACTTACGTTAATTTTGTGTATGACAATAGCAACTTGGAGGAAGTGTCTTCTTACAAATACCTAGGAATTGATATTCATCACAAGCTCAACTCAAACTATAGAATTGAGAAAATGATTAATGGAGGGTGGAAAGCTTATTTTGGTCTTGAAAATAATTGTAAACCAACAAACCTTATGATGTGGGATAAAAAGAAGTTCATCTTTGAAACTTTAGTCGCTCATGTTATCTTGTATGGTTGTGAGGTTTGGGGTTGCATCATCTCTAGAGAATCATGGAGGAAGATTGAACAAATCCAGAAGCGTTTTATAACGTATAACCTCAAAATTAAAAGCAATACACCATATCCTATTCTCCTTATAGAACTGGGTCTTTCCCCTACCCAGAGCCTAGCTATGACTAGGCTCCTGTTGTACAAATACAAAATCAATAACATGGGAGGCCATAGATTTCCTAAGCTAGCTTTAAATTCCAGCCAAAACCACCTAAGGCTCAAGCGAGGTTAGTATAAAGATATTAGGGCCTGGTAAACCATTGGGAGATCGACGAAAATGTTGCATTGCAAAATACTAATAACATTAAAAATATTGTTACTTCTAAGTTTAAAGAGAAATTGTGGCGTGATAAAGATTTAGAGGCGAAAAGAAAATTAAGATATTATAAGGAGGTCATCAACCATACTCTAGAAGACCAAAAGTATCTCTCTGTATTAACCAGTTCAAAGAAAAAAATTAATATAGCCAAGATAAGAACGAACTCTCATGAGCTCCATAGTGAAACATGTCGTTGGACAACTCTTAAAACACCACGGGTGGAAATGATTTGCTGTCTCTGGGAGAATAGGAATATTGAAGATAAAAATCACTTCCTCTTAGAGTGCTGTGTGTACACCCACATTAGATCTCAGATTTGTAATCTTTGTTGCAATATCGACCTTCTTAGCCTTTTAACTTGTCAAAATTATAGTAAGCTCTGGATGCTTCTCACCAAGCTCTTTGAGCATAATAATACAATTTAAAAAAAACTAATTAATTTATTTCTTTAAGTCAGATAAAAAAAGTTTAGTTTTAGTAAACGTTAACCATCATCATCATTGAAACCACTATAAATATTATTCATTATATTATTAAATGATATCTATATATCTTTTATAACCATTTTCTTAAAAATTCGGTTAGTAAATAGTTTAAAGAGAGCAATCGCAACTCGTAGAAGAATTGTTTTCTTTATGAAATGGTAATTAATGCCTCATGTATTCCTCATATTTTTTATAATATTCTCCAATCATTTTGTTAATAATGGCATATGAAGAGGAGGTATTAGGCTTTGATAGAAAAGGAGGCGTAGCCTCTCTATAGATTACTTTTTCCTATCACATTTGTTTATCCTCTGTTTAAGGAAAATGCGGAAGACTCTTTATAGTTTTTCCTTGGTTGTTATTGTCTACTTCTTACATATGGTGGAAGAGGAATTTGCCATTATCTGTAAAGATCAAAGTTTTTTGTTGTTGTTGTTTGGTTTATTCAGGTTTAGAGTATTTTAGGAGTACCGGGTTCTATCCACTCACAACAAGAAAGATCATCTTTTAGCACCATAAGTTAGCACTACTTATAGTTCATGGTGTTAAAGTGGTTGTAGTGTTAATATGGTAGTATTAGCACCACTTATGTTTTGTGGTGTTAATATGGTGTAAATGTTTATTAGAAATTATGTATTTATTCATGTATGTAAAGTGGTGCTAATAATTATGTATTTACTATTTACCATAAAGTGGTGCTAATAATTATGTATTTACTATTTACCATAAAGTGGTTCTAATAATTGTTTTTCACATGGACATGTACATGTAGGATTTATGAAGATTTTCACAATAAACATAACCATTTCAAAAATAATTATTTTGTAAGTTATAATTTGAAAGTTAATTATTTATAATTTTTTCCATTCAAATATATAATCAAGACTAATTTATGAGTTTTTACATTACAATTACAATTCCAACAAATTCAATTTACACTATTTAAATAAATGAATTCACATGATTAATTAAATTAAATTATTATTTTTAATACTATTTAAATAAAAAAATATTAAGATTTTTAATATTGACAATTAATAATAATAATAATTTTTAATTATTAATATTATAAAGTATCAATAAAAAAAATATTACACTTGCTAAATGAGAGTATTATGTGAGATTATGTAATCGTATTTAAAAACATCTTACATTTCAATTATTTGTAAATTAAATTTATATATTAATATTTAACTTTAGAATTAGAATAATTATAATTTAAATATTAAATAAAATATATTTATCTTATATATTATTGGTTGAATATGTGATTTGACCTTGAAAATGCTAATTTCGTGTTATTGTGATAAGAGTTTACAAGCTTTTAATTTTTTCTGTACTATGTGGCTTGTATACCGTGGAATTTTATTGCACTACAACTATAAAGTGACTAAAACAAAAGCCAAGTTTGTTGATGTCAAAAACCTAATTTTGTTGGTTTGCTACCTTCTCATGGCATAATAGCAATGTCGATAATTTTAGTTAAATTTAAACAAAATTATGAGTAAACGTAAATGATAACACTAATGGAATTAGATTAGAAAACATATAATTTATCTGAAGAGACTAGGAGGCGGAAGGAATTGTCGGGGATTTGTGAAGGGGGTCGGACTGACAGAAGCATGGAAGAGAGAAAGGGGGGAGGCGGGAAAGCCTCCCTAGTTTTTTCCTCAACAAGGATGCAGTCCGAGGACATCCCAATATCTCTATATCAACCCCAGACCCAAACAGGAAGACCGATGGATCATAAGCCATGGCAGTACATGCCTAAAGCGGCCTTGATATTGACCATGCGGGTCATATCTTCGAAGATTAGGGAACGAATCTAGTAATTGCAATATGACGCGTTGATTAGGAAGTTTGTGGGAATGCAACCTTTGAAAAAATCCCTAGTCTGGTGGATTAACTCCTCTTGTAAACCCAAGGGGTACTATGATCTTTAGTTGGGCTCCAAGGGTTTTTTCACCATCTCTTTTCTTAATGTGGAAGATAGGAACATTGTTCTGGATGGAAGGCCGTATTTCTTTTACTCGACAGGATTATTCCTAAGACCCTGGAAGGAAAAGTTCTTCCTAGAGAAGGAAGAAATTAAAGTAGTGCAAATATGGATCAAGATGTACTCATTTCCAGGTGAATACTGGGACCCGTAAATCCTGGAATACCTTGGGAACTCTCTGGGAAAATCCATCAAAATCTCAAAACAAACCAGGATCCAAAGATCCATGACATATGCGAGGATCTATGTCTACATGGATCTGACCAAAGATATACCAGAACTGATCAGAATGTCATGGGAAGACAAGGACTCGGTGCAAACCCTGGATTATGAATAGATCCCATCTAGGTGTCGAAGGTGCCATGAATATGGTCACTTGTTTAGGGAATGCCCCATGAATAGTCCAAAGACAACATTGGGGAAGCAAGAGGAAAACATGATCAAGGGTTCACCAGGGTATTCCCGAGGAAGAGAGGAGGGTAGGAGCATGACAAATAGGAGGTGAACAAGAAGATACTAGTACCTAATAAATTCAAGGTGTTGGATGACCTCTTGGAGGAAACCTTTGACAAGCAATCAGAAGGCAAGCAAGGGCATCATCCCCACCTGGAGACGATGGAGATAAATTACCAGATAGGGGATGCAAATACAAAAGAGAAGCCTCAATTATAGGTTAGGGATCGAGAAATAAGAGAGGAAGCAGATGATATGGATATAGGAGATCTAAACCTAGAGGGGATCGAGCAAGCCTGTGCAGATGTAGGAAAATGATATGTCCCGCAGGAGCAAGTGATCTTGTTAAAAGAAGCCATCCTCAAAGCTCAGGCCTCAAACCAGCTGGGGATTAGCACAAGATCTCACAAGGATACGAAACAGAAGTTCGAAGAGCCAAACAAGAATACGGGAAGGAAATCAAACAAACCGATAGTAGCAGAAGCAGGTTGACATTTGGTAGAGTCGGGACAATACCCTACCATTAAGGCTACTTTAGGTTTTAAAGTTACCCAATGAATATCATATTGTGGAATATATAGGGCCTAAACATCCCACAAAAAGCAAATATATTGAGTAAGAAGATCAAGAGAACAAATCTGACCATCATCTTCTTACAAGAGACTAAGTGCCCAACAAATTAGATCCAAGAACCGAGTAAGAAAATATGGAAGGGAAGTGAAGGGATATGCATTGATGTAAAAGGCTTTGCAGGAGGCTTGGGAATCTTATGGGACCCCACTAGGGAGAGCTTAGGAAGATTCCAAGGTAACCAATGCTTCATATCAACACATTTTAAGGTAATATGATTCTCAGTTGAAGGAGTGGTGACAAAAGTATATGACCCTCATACTGCTGGAGAAAAGAGGGATTTCATCAAGTCACTTCGAAAAATCCAGGAAAGGATGGGCAGTAAACACTAGGTTTTAGGGGGTGAATTCAATCTCATAACCTATCTGGAGGAGAAGAAAGGTGGTCGACGCAGGATGGAGGAAGAATGTGAGAAATTCATAGACACTTCATGGGAGGGATGGTTTACATGGAAAAATAAGAGGACGAGGGACATACACATTGCTTCGTTCCTGGACAGATTCTTGGTGTCTAAATCCATATTGGACTTAGGGAGTGAACTCCATTCAACTACTCTTCCAGGATCATGATCAGATCACAGGCCAATCGAATTAATGTGGAGTGGGTTGGTTTCCTATTTCAAAAAACCCTCCAGGTTTGAACAGTTTTGGCTAGGGAATCCAGAGTTCCCTGAAAAGATCAGGACTTGGTGGGATGAATTTAGCGAAGGATTCGACCAGAGTACGTATAAATTTCATTAGAAGTTAAAAGGTTTGAAAGAAAGGGATAAACAATGGAACACAAAGGAGTTTGCTAATAGTTTTGCTGATAAGAAGATCCCGGAATCTCACTTGCAGGAGGTCCAAGTCATTGGGATGAATGATGGGTATACCACCAACTTGAAGATGGAATAATTCCGCCTTTGTACTAAAATAGAAGAGAGGGAAAGGAAAGAGGAAATTATATGGAGACAAAAGTCTAGGAATCGTTGGTTAAAAGAGGTGGATAGAAATACAAAATTATTCCATCATTCGGTCATTCAAAATAGGATGTAGAACAAAATCTTCTCAATTAAGAATTCTAGGGGGAAATGAATGGAAACTAGGGAGGAAATAGAAACCACCTTGCACCAAAATTTCAAGGATATAATGTCTGACCCAAGGACGGACATGAGGAGAGACATCGACCAAATAATGTGGTTCATCCCTTCACTAGTTTCCCATGAACAAAATAAACTCTTGATGAAACCTATATCCCTTGTTGAGGTTGAGGAAGTAGCTTTCCAGACGACAGAAGGAAAATCCCCTCGCTTATATGGATTTACAGTGAACTTCTTTCATCATTTCTGGTATCTAATCAATCCGGGAGTGTGGAAAATAGTCGAAGACTCTAGGGTATTAAGAAGTATTGTGCTAGATTTTAATGCTACTTTTCTTACTCTCTTTTTAAAATTTGAAGGGGTTGATTCTCTAGACAAATTCAAGCCCATAAGCCTATGCAATGTCATCTACAAAATCATAACTAAGGTAATTGTAAATAGACTCAAACCCCTCCTACCAAGCCTAATCTCCCCAGAATACATAATAGGATTTGAACCCAAAATCCGATCACATCTGACGTAAAGTATGTTTTTGTCGGTTTGCAATGATGAAAAGTATTGTACCTCCCGATTTATTTAAGCATCGTCGAATTTTCGACGTCCTTAGCATATGTTTTTCGAAGACACTTTGAACCAATATGTCCTTGGATATGCAATGGACGTCTTATCGAATTTGCGACATAAGTGTGTCGAATTTACAATGACTCTTGGAGGATGAGTCGTCAGATATCCGAAAATAGTGTGTCGAATTTGCGACAACACTTGGAGGATGAGTCGTCGGATTTTTTCAACGTCCTTGGGCTATTTCTTGAAATAATATAAAGACATATTTCAAGTAGTTTAAACCCACATTTCCAATGGTAACTTGGTTCATATCGTCGAGTATCCGATGACTGACGAATTATAAATATAAACATTTTTAAACATTCTGAAATGTTTGCTATAGAAGCGACGGACGGTTTGCAGAAATTATTTATTCCTCGACAAACAATTTCAGGAATTGTTTTATTCTTCAACGGGTGGTTGCGGGAAACGTTTTTTTTTTTGACATATAGTTTGTGGGAATTTTTTTAGTCTTCGACAAACCCCCGTCTGAGAAAATTGTGATGCGTGGAACTTGATTTTTTAAGATTGTAAATAGTATTCATTCACGAAGTTTGTGACAAAATATCAAATAGAAATATTCCTGATCCAAACAAACACAATTGACAATTGCTTGCTAGAATATGGGATGCATCGAAACGAAGGGGTGATGGAAAATGTTTTTGTCCATGTACTCAATGCAGGGGATTTAAGAGGAGAAGAATATTGATCTCAACAACCGCAAAACATTGCAGGGAACATGGACACGCCAAGGGGGGGAATCAATATCATCCATTTGTAGGTTTAGCATTATAAAGTTTTTTATATTATTTGCTTTGGTAAATGTATGTATTATTTTAATATTTCCTATATTAAGTTATATCTATTGATGTTTTCATGTATTTATAAAGGAAATACACCCTACAACATATCGTATAGAGGAAATTCTTTCAGAACAAGTTCCAGAGGATCAAGGAGCATCTATGTTTAATGGAGAACAAGTGAATTATCATATTGAACAAGATGATCATACTGATAATGTAGTTGAAGATGATGGTACAAGTACATTGATTCATGATTCATTTAATGTTAGAATGGATGATGATGATGACTATGATAATGAAAATAGTGATGACTTTGATAATAAAAATGATATACCTCTTCTCGATAAGGGATATGAACCCCTTTATGAAGGCTCCAAAACAAATATTGTCTCTGCTGTATTGTTGATAATGAACTTGAAGGTTATGAATGGTCTTTAAAACATATCAATCACACGGATTCTAAGGTATGTAAAATAATCCATCACATATATATGATCATGATAAAGTTTATTTGTATTCCTCTAATAATTGTATTGTTAATTCATTATTGATCATCATACAGATGAAGTGTGTTTCGTTAATATTATTTATTTATTACATTAACTATACTTTTTTTTTGATGTAGCTTGATAACTGAATTTTTGTTACCACCATCAAATATTTTACCTCACACATATCGAGATTTATCTTCCATCATGAAAGAGATTGGAATGCATTATGAAGCAATTCATGCATGCCCCGATAACCATGTTATATATTATAATCAGCATGAATTTGCAACAGAATGTTTGGAATGTCATATAAGTAGATATCGAACAGATCAAGTAACAAAAAAGGTGCCTCACAAGGTTCTTCGTTATATTCCCATCATTCTATGTTTGCAACGACTGTTCAGGTGCAATAACATAGCGCAATTTATGGATTACCATGCCATGAACATAAGTCAAGATGGTGTTACTCAAATGCCTGTAGATGGTTCTACTTTTAGAGATATGGAGGAAAAGTGGCCTTACTTTAAAGAAGAACGACATAATATTAGGATTTATTTGGCAGCAGATGGTGTTAATCCATTTTCATAGATGAAATCCATTTACACAGTGTGGCCTATTTTTTTATTATCAACAATAACATTCTTCCATGGTTGTCAATAAAGAGGGAGCACATAATGTTGTTGATGATTATTCCAGGTATTTTGTGTCTACAACAGTTTTATTTCTAATGTAGTTGTGGCATCTCATTTGTCGTATTATATTTCCTAATTTCATTTGTATATTTTTTATTTTACTCTTGTGCATGGTTTATATATCTTAACGGTTCTCATAATTATATATTTTATATGTACTTCAAATCAATCAGGTAAGTTCCAAGTCAAAGATATGAATGTATATATCAAACCTCTTATAGATGAGCTACTGAAGTTATGGAATGGAATCATTATGTATGGTGTATCTATACCAATACGACAAAGGGTATTTCAATTTCGTGAGATGGTTGTATGGACAATACACGATGCCTTGGGTTAACCCAATTCTGTGGTTTGTATTTTTAAGTTCCACTTTAATTGCATTTAATTATATGAAGTAGTTAATATAGTTTATATATAATTATAATTGACATAGACATTCCATATCTATATATTGTAGGTCTTCAGACAAAGGGTAAATTTGCATGTCAAGTTTGTGGTCCTAAGATAAAATCTCGTAGCTCAAAAAGCTTAAGAAAGGAGGTGTTTGATGAGTATAGGAATTTCCTCTCTAAGAATCATAGGTATAGAACAACCGAAACAAATATTTTCAATGGGAAGCAGGAGACTACATTAAAACCATGGAGAATGATACCTCACCTTTCGAAGATGCAATACAATAGAAATCGTCAAGCTGGTACGTATGAATCATCGTATATGAATTGTTATGTATTTTAATTTTTATTGTGAGTTGTTTACTGTAGTGACCATATTTTATTTATGATGTAATTTATTTATAAACTAATATTTATGATGTCCATCGTGATCATGAAGGCATTAATGGGCTTCCACGAGGAATGCAAAGTTATCCTATACAATTCAGCAGGTTGCCCTACTATGAGCACCTACAAATTGCTCATTTGTTTGATACAATGCATATTGGAAAGAATGTGACTGAAACATTATGGCTATTGCTGGAGCTAAGGAGGGAGAAAGATAAAATTGTGAAATCTTGCAAAGACATTCAAGAAGGAAACCATGCAATGAAAGACGTCATTTAATTTCATAGCAACGAAGACCAAATTAATATAAACTCAATTCCATGGATGTTTACAGAGCATCAAAGCAATGTTGTCAAAGAAGTAATGCGGAAAATTAAATTTCCCACTGGATTTTGTGCAAAATTGAAGGATATCATAACAAAAAAGGTGATTTTGCGGGGGTCAAAACGTATGATTGGCACGTCTTCAACAAGGTAATTATTATTGTTATGTCCATATAATTTTGTTTTTTTCATTTTATTGCATATTTTTTTTTCTTGTTTGTATACTATTTGTTTAAACAATGACATGGTTTGTATATTGATACAGTATGTTCTACCTCTCTCTCTCTCACGGACAACTTCAACAACAATGTCAAACAAGTTATATATAATCTTGGTAAATACACGAGGTAATTCACTAGTAGAAAATGAGAAATTAATGACTAAAAAAATGACTAAAATTAGGCTATAAACGACTATTTTTGAGTCGGTGACTAATAGTAGCAAATTTCCACTATCTTATAGCTAGTCGTATTTCATTAGTCATTAATAGCTTGACTTAGTAGTCATTGATTTAGTCATTGATAGACAATGATTTAGTCATTGTTAGTCAATGATTTAGTCATTGATAGTTAATGATTTAGTCATGGATTTAGTCATTGATTTAGTCACTGAGTTAGTCATTGATTTAATCACTGATTTAGTCACTGATTGCAACCATTAATGACCAAATATACGACTAAATAAACTACTAGATGTTAACATATTAATGACTAAGCTAAATACCACTAAGATACGGGAAATTAGCTACTAATAGTCGTATATATGCGAATTTAGTTGTTTTTGTAGTCACAAATTTATGATAGGGCATGAAGGAATCGAACCACCAACCTCCTGCCTATAATTAGGCAGGCGCTCTACCATTGAGCTAGCACCCTTTAAGAAGTTGTTATTGCTTGACAATGATGATATTCAAATAAATTTATGATAGATATCAATCTACAAACTACATAATTATTACTATTACAACTTACTAGTAACTAGTATTTATGATAAACTAATCCCTGAGAGCTATGTACAATTTTCCCTGTAACTAAAGCTAATAAAAATACTACAAATACTCTTACCAAAGAGATTTAGTGATGAGTACCTCTTCCCATTCTTCATCACTATGATCAAATCTAACTATTAAAATTCTGCTGAATCAAAATCATTGTCTTCTGTAAATCGCTGATTCTCCTTTATGGAAAACTAGATCATGATCCAATAAAACCTGCCATTATATCTCTTTCTAAATTAGGCCATAAGAAAAACAAATTACAATTCCAAATGAATCTTATTGCAAGCCTTGGAATATGAATATATATCCTAGATTTCATTTTTCATTATCAGTGGGAGACACCAGTAAATTTCAGATACATGTTTTACAGGCATCTTAAGACATGTCAAATTCCAAATTCATCAATATAGAGCAACGATATAGGATTTCTGGTGAAAAATAGGAAACAAATACTCAATCATAACAATGTCTATCAAAGTCAGGGACAAAGTCCATACTATTTAAATATCCAGAGGCTATCCTTGACCACTAACATGATCTTCAGTGAAAAGAGACCAGTAGCCCAATGACGGAGCATCCATGAAAATATTAAGTATGGGAACACACCAAGAAAGCACAAGAGGAAATTGTGACATCAGAAAAAGCACCACAGGCAACAAAGAGAGGAAAGCATGATCAAACAAAGTCCATGACAGAAACCAAGCACAACAAGAATTAAAGTGTAGGCATGACAAGAGAAAATCATGGTAGTTCAGGAGCAGAAGTTAAAGCTCATGAAGAGTGAAGCAAAGTGAGGATGATAAAATTAGTACAAGAATGATAGAAAATGCACATGAGAAGCATAGCAAGTGTGCATGTCAGTTAGCACACTAAAGGAAGATCAAATATCACATGAGGGAAGATGAATCATTAGGGGCAAATCTGAATCACTATGTGAAACTGAAGAGACAAAAATACATGATGAATCAATGTGTAGGGAACTTAAGAGTTTGAGGACGTTGGACAATCAGCCAGTGTAGGGAATAAATAGCATGGCAACCACTAGCATCAGATTAGCCAATGATTTAAAAGTTGTTAGTACTAGCAAGTTGAATTTAGAGCTGACTGGAGCATTCAAATTTCAATCACATATTGTATTATGTACATGTATTATATTATGATTAGTAAAAACTAGACCTATTTCCTTATGACTATATTCTGGTTTGTATTGATTTAAAAGGGATTTGTGTGTTGAGTCATCTTAGCGTACTTCTGTTCTAAGCCACAAATTCCAGCATCTTGTGCATAAGCTATGTTTGCGAGAAAGTTGGCTGATTGGACAAATTACACCCTTGACTGTGGCACCTGGATGTTTCATTATAGATAGAAGTGGTAATTCATTTATGACAATTGGATAAACTAATAGAATCATACAAAAATAAATATCAATTTCTTACACTTCCATATTTTACCCATATCTCAAATTGGCAACAACCTGACTAGCTTCGACTTAGGCATCTAAGGTACTAGTAGTAGTAATGTTAAAAAAACAACTACTTAAAACATGTGCATCTAACACAATCTCTTGTTCCATAAAATAGACTGCATCTTAATCCATGTCATACAATGTATTCTGACAATTGAAACCATTGTGAATGAGAATGAAAAAACTTAAAAAGTATGTATTGTACACAAAGTCACCATGTTTGGTGAATTTCAAGGTTCAAGTTTGAAATTCGCCAAACTTCAAGCAATTACAAATAAACTTGTTGAAGTTCACTGAAATTTTAGGTAAACTTCAGGATGAACTCAAATTTGAATAAATTCATTATTAAATCCTAAGTCTGATCTGACTTGCTGCATTCCATTCTTCCTCCATCCATGTAGCATTCCATTCTCTAAGCTCTCACCTCTCAAATACCCAGCCTTTAAGTGCCATCTTTGAATCCCACAGTGAACCAATATAAATCATCCTAGGGAGAATATTGAATATCAATCCCATGCTTGAGACCTCTTAGTGGGATAAATTGATCATATTATTGCAAAAATTCAATAGTGCATTTGCTCAGGATTATATATATATATATATGAAATTGATTCATCCAAAATCTATGCACTCATCATATAATCTTTAAGGATGGTTCTTGATTGAGTTTTCCACACCAGAGAAGGATGGACCTTGAATAAAGGGAAATAGTGAAATAAGAATTACATAAATGGTGGAATGTGAAATTTTTATACCCCATCTAAAATAGTAAGTTGGTATCAACATTGGTCATTGTACCAAATAAGAATGATGATTGGAAAATATGCATTAACTACAAAGAATTAAATAAATCCACTTTAAAAGACAATTTCCCTCTTCCATTCATCGATCATGAAATACAAGAAGTTATTTTATTTTCTTAATGGGCTTAGTATCTATAATCATATCCAAATTTCTCCTAATATCAACATAAGACTACTTTTACCTATCCATTGAGAACATATGTATACCAGGTGTTACATTTTTTATTGTGTAATGCTCCAACTACTTTTCAAATGGAATCCCTTGGAATTTTTTATGACTCGATTCATGATTGTGTTGAGGTCTACATGGATGGTTTGAATGTATATGGAAAGAATTTTGAAGAAGCCATGAGTAACTTAGAAAAATTCCTTTCTAGGTATGAGAAAACAAACCTCTATTTAAGTCATGAAAAGTTTCACATGTTGTTAACCGAGGGGATTGTTCTTGCACATCATATATCTCCTTTTGGTATTAAGGTAGATCTAGTAAAGATGGAAGTTATTGCAAAACTTCTAATTACAACTACTCATAAATATGTATGAATATTTATAGGACACGCAGGATACTATTGTAGATTTCTTCAAGACTTTACCAAAATCGTATCACCCTTGTTTTTATTTCTCTCAAAAGATACAGAGTTTTGTGGGCTGGCCAATTCCATGATACCACTGAAACTTTGAAAGAGAAGTTGTCTACTGCACCGATATTTAAGGGACCAACTTAGTCCTTTCCATTCCACATATCTACATATGCTTTAGACACGACTGTTAGATCTCTTCTTGGATAGGAGGACCATAATACATATTCTACCCATTTCATTAACAAGAATTTGACTCTAGTAGAGTTAAATTATACAGTAATTGAAAAATAATTTCTTGTTGTTTACCATGTAATTAATAAGTTTTGACATTATATTATTGGTTATTCTATATTCATTCACACTTGTAATGTCCCTTGACCACTAACATGATCTTCAGTGAAAAGAGACCAGTAGCCCAGTGATGGAGCATCCATGAAAATATTAAGTATGGGAACACACCAAGAAAGAACAAGAGGAAACTGTAACATCAGAAAAAGCACCACAGGAAACAAAGAGATGAAAGCATGATCAAACAAATTACATGACAGAAACCAAGCACAACAAGAATTAAAGTGCAGACATGACAAGAGAAAATCATGGTAGTTCAGGAGCAGAAGTTAAAGCTCATGAAGAGCGAAGCAAAGTGAGGATGATAGCATTAGTACAAGAATGATAGAAAATGCACATGAGAATCATAGCAAGTGTGCATGTTAGTCAGCACACTAAAGGAAGATCAAAGATCACATGAGGGAAGATGAATCATTAGGGGCAAATCTGAATCACTATGTGAAACTGAAGATATAAAAATACATGGATGAATCAATGTGTAGGGAACTAAAGAGTTTGAGGACGTTGGACAATCAGCCAGTGTAGGGAATAAATAGCATGGCAACCACTAGCATCAGATTAGCCAATGATTTAAAAGTTGTTAGTACTAGCAAGTTGACTTTAGAGCTAACTGGAGCATTCAAATTTCAAGCACATACTGTATTATGTACATGTATTATATTATGATTAATAAAAACTAGACCTATTCCCTTATGACTGTATTCTGGTTTGTATTGATTTAAAAGGGATCTGTGCGTTGAGTCAGCTTAGCATACTTCTGTTCTAATCCATAAATTCCAGCATCTTGTGCATAAGCTATGTTTGCGAGAAAGTTGGCTGATTGGACAAATTACACCCTTGACTATGGAACCTGGATGTTTCATTATAGATAGAAGTGGTAATTCATTTATGACAATTGGCTAAAATAATAGAATCATACAAAAATAAATATCAATTTCTTACACTTCCAAATTTTACCCATATCTCAAATTGGCAACTACCTGACTAACTTCGACTTAAGCATCTAAGGTACTAGCAGTAGTAATGTTAAAAAAACAACTACTTAAAACATGTGCATCTAACACAATCTCTTGTTCCATAAAATAGACTGCATCTTAATCCATGTCATACAATGTATTCTGACAATTGAAACCATTGTGAATGAGAATGAAAAAACTTAAAAAGTATGTATTGTACACAAAGTCACCAGGTTTGGTGGATTTCAAGGTTCAAGTTCGAAATTCGCCAAACTTCAAGCAATTACAAATAAACTTGTTGAAGTTTTCTGAAATTTTAGGTAAACTTCAAGATGAACTCGAATTTGAATAAATTCATTATTAAATCCTAAGTCTAATCTGACTTGCTGCATTCCATTCTTCCTCTAGCCATGTAGCATTCCATTCTCTAAGCTCTCACCTCTTAAAGACACATTCATTCCTCTAAGCATTCCATTGTTCATCACACAAAAGAAACGATCCCATCCATTCCTCGCACAAATTTATAGACCCAAAGCTGAATCACACTGCATTCCATCTCTTCACATACCCAATGTCAAGGCTATAGGCCCATAGGGTTTGACAACACTTGCTACAAGTATGAAATTTGAAGGGTTTGACAATGGCCTCTAGTAGCTACAAGTCACAAGGTTAAATACTTCGACAGCAACAGCTTAGGGCTATAGGCTACAACCTTAGTCTCAGACCAATGACTAGACCACAAATCATGGTTTTAATTTTAATTTTTTATCAGGGTTTTGCTCAGAGACTAAACCACGGTTTTAGTACTACTCATAACTAGTATCATTTCGTAATAACAACAATCTACAAGGTACATGTTACAACAGTGGCCAGAGCAGAGCGAAATTCTACAGGCCACAACCTTCAACAGTGAACAGAGCACAGTCAGCCTTTTGTTACATTTTAATTTTTGTATTGAATTTGCAAACTTGTAATTGTAAAATTTCTATAAATTTTAGTGTAGTGACACACATTATAATGTTATGCTATTGTCTCAAAGTACTAGTCCTAGGCATTTGCAGTTGTCATTGTTTAATTCTAAAATTTCATTATTGCAAACAAAAATAATTAAAAAGGCAAATGCTTAATCAAATGTTGCCTCAAAAATTAAATGCTAAGGCATAAAAATATGTCAAGAATTGATGGCTACAGAGACCTCATAAATTTTAGAGTGTAGCAAACTGGACGACAAAGTCAGGCTAGAGCGGATCCTCACCCCACCCTTAAGAATACAAAAAAATATAGATAATAACAAAAAAAAGTACTTTTAAAGGAATGAAACATAATTAGTCAAAAATATATGCTATAGTACAAACAATTATACACAATTTGAAATTCAAATAGGTGAAACCAAACATCCATGCATCGCCACCTGACATAAATATATGCTATAGTACAAATAATTAGACAATTTGAAATTCAAATAGGTGAACCCAAACATCCATGCATAACCATCTGACATGATATAAACTGTATATAGGACAGAAATTTGAATTTAGTCTTAGAAAGATTAATAAGCAATGTACACACACACTTTTCAAAGATTTTTTAATCAATTTTCCCCCACCATTAACCCCCTTGTAGGGAATGATTTGGAACCCCCAGTAGTAGTTGAGAGGCATGCTTTGGAATCCCCAGTTGTAATTGAGAGGCATGCCAGCATTCCCCTTTGATAAAAAAACTGGAGATCATCAGCAGTCAAATAAAAAAGATGCTAGAAATTATGGGTTGAACTTGACTTAAAATGATCGAAATCACTGGAAATCTGTAGGTTTGAGGAACAAGAGGCAACTTGATGTTGTGAGAATTTTGATAAGGATCAACTGAGATTACTATATTGAAATCTACAACAATGAATACATGTGAAGCTACCTGCAATTTAGACTAGATAATGCTATAAATGTGGGACTATATATTTAGTAGTAGCACTTCTCAAGTATATGGATGCCACTTTTTGTGATCCAAGGACAAATATCATGATGTTAGTGGAAAAAATGACATATCATCATGATGTTAGTAAATGTATGGAATAGAATGCATGTATGGTTTTCTAGATCATTAAAGCTTTGAGTAAAATGTTATGCCAACAAACTAAGCAAGGTGAAATGATTGAAATCACTTTTATAATGAAAATCATACACATTAAAAATAGAAGAATTGCAGACATTGAACTTGCTCAAGGAAACTGAGAAACTGTTTCAATTATAATGTTTGTATTGGGAAATGGGGTCCTTTATCGATAAATGACCTCTCAACTCCTTTCAAAATATACTTTCAATGTGACGCTCATTTTACATGCAAAGAGATAAATTATAAATGGAGATAATTTAGATGCAAAGAGATATACAACATATGATGGGTCCATATCAATGCACCAATAAAATATTAAGATGTTTTGAAAGTGCTCATTGGCATAAGGCATATCTAAGCTAATCACAAATGCTATAAATTTAAAACAAAAACCTCGTAAAACCCTCTAGAACAAACCCTAATCAAGATTCAATTTATACAACATAGATAGAAAATGAGAGCCGACAACTTTCTCATATATGTTTGATAGTCCCCAATGGGCTTAAGCAACAATACGCAAACACAAAGAGGTGAGTGCTTTTGAGACAGTACCATCATACCATGTAGTTTCTGTTCTTTTCTAGAATGTTAATGTATGAAAATTAAGAAATACCATTCCACCTGTCTAGTGCCTTCCATATTATTATCCACCTCAAAGAAAATAGCAAGCTTATCTTGTATATTAGATGTCAAAAATCATTACTCGTAAATGAAAAAAAACTTTCTAACAAATGCATAAATTGAGATTGATATTACTAGAAAATATCTCTACAATGCATGTTAAATTTTAAAATGCACCTCAATAAAAACTGTGAAAGCTTTGATTGGTAAACATAAAAGGAACTAGAACAACTTATAAAATTTAAAGCGTAAAAAGTTAAAACCAACAAATAGTTAAGAAATCAAGACAAGCTTTGTTGAATGCACAATTATTTAATGCAAGTATTTTCCTCGATGCCTACTTTCTATGTGAAGAATAGCTCTAAAGCTGTTGAAGCCAAAGTTGAATGCATAAGACTGAACAATTTCTTTATTTTCTTTAAGAAGTTCTAAACAACCAGAAGCTATAGATTAAAATCTAATACTACCTTTAAAGAGTATTAAACTAACCTCTGTAATCTGCTCCAACTCTGTTGTATTTGGGGTGCCTTCGTATTGTTCAATAATGCGACAAACCTGCAAACATAATTTGATGATGCTGTCCAAAATTCTTGATACAGATCCAATATCTAAAAAGATTGAGAAATCAACGCCGATAAATATCTGCGGGATGACAGGACAACAACTGCATCAAAATTCATACTTAACCTATCCTTCTAACACTAAATACAAATGAAAAATAGGCTACTTAAATTCTCAATAGAGAAGAAAATAGGGCATAAGATACAAACTATATGGTATCCATGGATAATGTGAAATGAAACATCCAAGATAAGAAAGAGAAAGGATAAAACCATACTAACAACAACAAAAGACGAATGAAGTAGGATAGGTAAAACTGATTTATAGTATATGAGGAAATTATAGTTTGTGACCCTCGTAGTCCACAGAGATGAACCATAAGATTGGAATGCCTCCACCATCCCTTATCCAACACCGGGGTGTAATAGCCCATTTTACAACCCATGTCCTACACATAATATAACTCTTCTGAGCTCTTAACTCTGAAAATTTATATGAATAATCCAAATAGAGTATTATATTTTACATAATACAAAGAACATAAACTAGATTAATTTCTCACAGCCATACTAACATAAAATTCATAAGACTTATATTCTGATGGCTACCTTCCCAAGAGAACAAAATTAATGAAATCCAATCACAAATTCTTCAACATGAAATAGTTTACCCATCTAAAATTCCGCCTTCAGATCTGTCACAAATGATCTGTAACAAAGCATATGAACAACAAATCATGTTGTCTCTATAGCCCCTGTCCAAAGGGCTTCACTAAGAGAGATCCAACAAGTAACAACATGCCACACAGTAACTAAACATTACAACACAAATCCAAGAACAAAAATATAAATGAAATGCAATTACAAAAATAAACATGCAATAGTTTACAAATGATCTGCAACAGAGCAATCTAGCTACAAACATCCATAGAAAAATTGCAGATGGTGTATTCCCTATATCCCCAGTTCAAAGGGTGGCCTGAATAAAAGAGACATGAAACAATCCAAAATTTGTGAGCTACAATAGCTACATCAATGAATATTATTCTTGTATTGAAAAGGTGGGTATTGGAATTTCCCTAAGATTTCAATTGAAATGGATCTTTGGAAAAGCATTTTATTTCACACCAAATGGGGGGTTTTGGAGCTAGGTTTATATTTAAATCTATCGACCAATCTAAATACATTGAGTATGTGACAAGTTTTGGAAAGAGGAAGAGAAATCTAATGGTTGACCCAGGTCACAAATCTAATTTATTTAGACTAGTTGCAAAATTACTAACTGAAATCGACATCAAGGATGTTGTTGTGGAGTGTCTGGAGATTAAGTTTGGAGATATGGTATTTATACAATTGTTGTATTATGTTAATGTGTCATTTTGATGCAATTGGTGTCATCTATATGGTCACATAGAAGCATACTATTCAAAGGAATTTATTTGTCAAATTTGGAAGAAGAAAGAATAGACAGATTATGTTAAAAAGACTTCCATAAATTCACAGAATACCGAGAACATGAAAAACCCAAAATTTGGTTTAACTAAGGGTCAGGGGAATCAGGTTGATGGAGTTGTTAAAAAACGAGTAATTTTTGGTAATCGAGGAGAAGGGGGAAAGGATAAGAAACCTAAGGTGACTGGGGTCAAGTGTGACAGTCTACAAGCTCTGGGAAGGAACACTAAAGAAGTTCAAAACTCTAAAAGCACACAAATCCTAGACGAGCTAGATAAGACATTGGTATCCTCTACACAAACAATTCCTTCCTTAGCTGCGATGATCCTAGTAAATTAACTATGATTTGTGAATCTGATATTTTAATAGTCAAAACCAATGTGAAGGAATATGTGTCCCACCCTTCCTGAGGGAGATGGGGTTTCTAGAGTGTTACATAAAGGAAAGAATGGATAAGGTTGCGGAGGTAAATCTCAGTTGAACCAGTAGGTGAAAGAAAGGGGGAAGTGAGGTAATTTGTCCCAATTCATGTTATGGTTCCTATATGGGATCTAATTCCATTGGGAAGGAATCACACTCTTAGATAAAGTAGGGGAAATTGCCTGAGAGCTCGGGGTAAAGGTCGATATGACCTGAGACCTAAAAAGACAAATTATACAGGTATTGGGTCTTGTTCAAGGGGATTGGGGATGGACTGACACACAAGAATACTAGTCCTAGATCAGTAGGGAAAAAATATTTTTTGCAACATGCCCAAGAGAGGGATATCATTGAGATACAACAAGGTAAACCAAGGACAAGTACATGGGTTCTTAGAGTTAAAAAAGACCATATAGATGGTATTAAATGATAATTGTCTCTAGGAATGCTAGGGGACTGGGAAGCCAGAGCAAGAGACTAGCTCTATCTAGGATGGTAGAGGTTGATACACCAAACATCTTATACAGGACACTATGGGGCATGGGAATGTTTTCATCAATAGTCTTATGAATTGTTTGAAGGGATGGGAGTTTTTCACAATTGATTCTATGAGACTTACTTGTTGATTAATCATGGGTTGGTAGTCAAGTTTTCTATTGACAAATTCATTTGTTTTTCTTTCAGGTCTATGCACAAAATTCTCCAGTAAAAGTTTGGGTATGTTCATTACCATGATGAATATGTCTGACCCTTACAATGAGAATAAAATTTTATGGGACAAATCTTTTTCTTTGCAGGAAATAAAGGATGGAAGGCTGACTTTAAGAGGGAATCTACACTTCACTGTCAGTAGAAGAAAGATCTAAGGAGAGTCAGAAATAGTTGACAGGTTGGCATATTATTTTGAACATTAGATGGAAGCTATAGTATGTGTTGATATCAATCCCACCACCATCAAAACTGTTTGGAGAGACAACAGTGATGGGAGAGGTTCTATATCCAAAGGTTTAGAATGATTCTTAGTATCTGATGATCTTCTATAGCAGGTAGATGGATGTCAGACTTGGGTTGAGGTAGGAAGTCTTTTCGATCATAACCCTATTTGATTAAACACATAAATGACAAACCTGCAGTCCATTTGAGTTTAACCTGGCATGGTTAGATGAAGAGGAATTCCAACTTTTGGTCAAGAGGAACTGGAAAACATTTGACATCAATTCTGGTTGTATTCATGCTCATTGTCAGTTTGCAGAATCCCTAAAGATAGTGAAAAGCAAAACAATTGATTTCACTGGAGAGACATAGAAATAGAATAGGTCTCTGAAGGACAATGAGGCTGAACTGAACACTATATTTTGGGACAATGTTCAAGGTGTTTGCTCTGTAAAGGTATTGTTGAAGATCAAATATTTGGAATCAATGAAAAATAAAATTTGGGTTTAATGCAAATCATATTGGAGAATGAAGAACCCAGCAATGTCATTGGAGCTGGGGGAGGAGAACTCTAAATATTTCCATCAATTTTCTAATTTCAAGAAAAATGTTAAAACCATCAAGGATATGAAAAATGAGAATGAGGAGTCTAGTGAGAAGCTTCAATGTTCTCACAAGCTTTGGGCGTTAGACACTTTGAAGAAACCTATGAGGAACCCGAGGGAGAAAATGTTGCTGAAATTGTAAAAGTGGCCACATTTTTCTCACAAATGGCAACATAAGAAGATAACCAGAATATGATCAAGGAAGTATCCAAGGATAAACTCCGAAGTGCTGGAAATAAGGCCTAAGAGGATTGTCTCCAAGGTAATTTCTCCTGAAACATTCTGATTTATGAAGGGGAGATAAATACATGAGAAGCTATTGGAACTACACAAAAGGGATAGCACTCTATCAGAGCTAAGAAAATGTCTGCAATGGTTGTCAAATTATATCTATCAACAGATTTTGACAGATGTTGAATTTATCTAAGACTAGTCTTGATTCACATTGGATTGAATGTGGCGATGATTAACTGGACAATGAGCTATGTGACATTAGTCTCATTTTAAATTATCATTAACGGTGCTGAATCCACTTTATTCAAGCCCTCACGAGGTATGAGAGAAGGGTACCCTTTATCCCCGTATTTATCTCTTTTGGTAGTAGAGGGTTTTAGCAGGTCTATAATAGCTGTTAGAAATTCTAGAATCATATAATGCGTTCACGTTGGAGGTAATGAGCCACTTAAACATCTACTATTTGTTGACAATGTCATTTTGTTTTCCAATTGTGCTGAGTTTGAAGACAGAAAGTGCCAAGAAATCATTAAGATTTATTTCAAATCTACAGCAATGGATTTGAATGTTCTAATATCTATTGTTAGTTTTAATGGTATTAATGAAGAAATAGAGCAACACTTGAAAGCTATGTTTCCTTTTGATTATTTGGAGATGGAGGAGGGGATGAAATATCTGAGTTTTATATTAAAACCAAACACGTATGGAAAATGAAATTGGAGATGGCTTCTTGGGAATATTGAAAGCATGATAAAGTTTTGGTGCAACAAGTGACTCTCCAAAGTGGGAAGACTTGTACTTGAGAAATCTGTCCTAAAGTCTATACCTATATACTGGAATTCTCTGGCACATATACTTAAGGGAGTGTTGGAGAGGATTCAAAAGTGTTGGACTGTTGGTTTGACTTTATGTGGAGAGGAATAAATTATAGAATGGGTCTTCCTCTAGAAAAATGGAAATTAGCTAAGCCTAAAGCGAAAGGGAGTGGGGATTAAAAATATACACTCTTTTGGTTAGGATTTAACAACCTAAAGCCTTAGGAGCCTGATCACCAAGGATAGCATTTGGAAAGAAATTATTATTCAGATTACATCGCTCTAGCATCATTATTAAATTGGATTAGAAGTCCATGTAAGAGCATCACAGAGGTATCCAACCAGAGGAAATAACTCATGCTGTTGTTCGTAATGATTAAAAGATTTTTGGGCTAGAAAATGGATCATGTCTCCAAAGTTGGACTTTGAGCCAATGCGATTATGGGACGCAATAATATTATTTTTCTTCCCCCTGAAATTATTCAGAGACTACAAACTAGAGGATACTTAACGCTATACCAAATTGCTTACCAGATAAATAGAGATATCTAGAAACAAGGATGGAAGTGTTCTTTGATTTTGGGTCTGGAAGGTGAACATGCTGAAACTTGGGATATTTTTCTTGTAGAATTAAAGAGAGGACACATTCATATTAAGGATGTACCAGATGAAGTGGTATGCATAAAGAATAAAACAATATGCTTGCAGTCTGTACACAGACCAACTTCTGTACAGTTTGATGTTGGAGATGATAAGCATAGGAGGTGGTGTGGTAGTGGAACAATATCCAGAATGTGAAGGTACCAATGAAGACTAAATTATTATTCTGTATTACATTAATGAATAGGGTCGCCACCAGGGATCTGCTTCAGAAAAGGAATAAATATCTGCATACTTTGCAGGAAGGATGAGGAACATGTTTCTCACTTATTTACTCAGTGCATAAACTGTCAGCAGCTCAGGAGAGATCTATGTAAATGGATTGGTATAAAATTCATTTGGAAAAGTAATACTGTTGAAGCTTGTTTGAGACAATGGTTTCAAATATGAGAACTGAAGTATTTTAGTTCCATACCCCTCCTAACCCTTTGGGGTATTTGAATGGAAAGAAATGCCTTATTATTTCAAGTTTATTCACAGAGCTGTGCTATCTTTAAAATCTACAGGACACATACCAAAGTGAGGACTCCAAGGGAAGATGGAAATCTGTTGATTTATAAGACCCTCCCGTGCAGATTTGCTCAAGGAACCTTCCAATATCCTGAGAAAAGTGGCATAGGGAATGTACTCTATTTGTTGGATGACCATTTTATTAAGCTCAAACTTCAAAGCCAATCTGGGTGACAACATAAACAATATAGATGAATTTATGGGACTCAATCATTATGAAATTGGCATTGGCTAAAAATCTTCAGCAAGTTCATATATTTGGGGATTCTTTGCTCGTAATCAAGTGGAATAATAATGAAAAAAGTATTCATGATATTGCAGTTCATGCAATAGCTGGTCAGTTGAAGGGGATTTCACAAAATTCCACAAGGCACAAAAATTACATTTGCACATGTGTATAGGGAATTGAACTCACTGGTGGATTCACTCTCAAAAGAAGGCTTACATATGGCTGCATGGGTTATGATACAGGTGGAATCGGTGGTTGGGGAACTTCTTGAGATAAGAGGAACAATCTGAATATATCTACATATTACCTTTTTGCATTTATGTACTACAAATACACTGCTAATTTTTAGGGTAGAATATGGTACTGTCATGTTTATTTGAATATAAAAGAAGATTGTAATATTTGTTTTTCATATAAAAACTGAAATTCAGTAATGAAGAATAGGTGAAACAATTAGGGATGATCAGTTAGCCGATGATAATAAATACAGTTTCTGGATTGGTTTGAGCTTGGAGACTTGTTATCATAAGTACGACACGGATATAGCATGTGCTGATAGCACGTGAAGCATGCATATTTCATTATGACTAGAATAAAACATGCATTTTTTTCTTTGAAATGAAAAAGGCCCCTTCCCTTCTGCATGCAAAATTTGCAAAGTGAATCTCTTCTAGTATTCAATTGCAGTTGAAATAGTGTATGAACAGTTCATTTGTCCTACTTTGCTGAGTTGATCTAGCATACTAGTCATTGAAAGGTTGAATGAGTTATTTTCCTAGCTTGCACTAGGTACTATCTTTTCCAAGGCAGGCACATTGTAACTAATAAGGTAGGTAGACCAATACCTTGGTTTCAAATTTCAATAACCTTAGACTATACATTTTTATTTATTGATATAAAAGAGAAATTATTCCTTCCTGAATGGGCCTTGGTTAAACACTTTGCATTGAACCCAAATATACAGGAATATAGTAAACCTTTCATCTCATTAAGAAATTTAAATGAATTTCTAGAGATTTTTAAAATTTAGAGATCCAATAGTCTAAGACCATACAAGGTAAATGTAACTCAGTAGTGATAAACACTTACTTAGAGTTATCTTTTCCAAATATTCTCAAAATATAAAAATTTGCAAGCATTGATTCTCAAGGCTAGAATAGCATTAACAACCCCTACCTACTAAATGAATCACGGGAATTAAAAGAAAAAACTTAAAAGTAAGGTTTTATCCAAGATGCAGACGTTTTCCTACAAGAGAACACTGAAGTAATTATTCATATTTATAGATGCAGATATATAAAATCTTAATGGACTAGACATGAGACACTTGGATCGTTTCCGATTTCAATGAGGCAATTGTAAAATGATAGAAATACAAAGTCACAGGGGACATCAAAATTTTAAAAGTGAAGGGCACCCTAACAACCATGTTATCAATAGAGGCTCTACCCAACTATGGTGTGAATCATGACAAAGATAACCACACTAGAGGTTATATCTACTATGGCAAGCGAACCAATCCACATTACCTTGACAGAGATAAACCACAAAGAATCCCTAGCTGATATCTTCCTATATTCAACTTCACTACAAACGAGCCCAAATTTTCTTTAAAAGGTCAAGTGTTGATAAATAGGAAGTTGTTTACACAATATTGACAACAATAAAATTGGACCCAAAGTCATTATAGTTCATGAAACCAAAAATTTCTTTACATGTTGTTCTGAATATGTTTCTCCTTCATCATGTAACACTTCAACATATATGTACAGTCATGATGAGAGTGGAGGAGGTACAATAGCGATGAGTCATGACATTGTTGTGGCGCAGTGTGATGAGAAGGTTCTGCAACAACCTTCCAATATTTATGGTGCACACTCAACATAGCAGTGAGGGTGCAACAGTGCTTAGATAATGGTGGAGAAATTATTGGATTTATAGGGTACATGCATGCCCAACGTCAGTCTTTTACATTTTAGGTTGTTGTCCAGAATTAGTAGATTAGGTTCAGTTCAGCTTTAGAAGTTGCTTTTCTGTTTTGAGTTTTCTTTTCCAGTTTTAGGAAAATTGCTTTAATTAAGTGTATTTCTAGTTTTATAAGGGAGATTTGATCCCAAAGACATAAGGCAGACACTTTGAATGGTTTGACCTTCTCCAGTTAAGGTGCAGATTCTAAGGAACCCAATGCATGCAGGCTGAGAGCTCCATTCTAAGCACCTAGGGTTGAGATCTTGTGCATTATAAATATAAACCTTGTCCTACTTCTCTATATAAGTAGGCAGAGTCTGTCATAGGACATACAAAACAAGAGTTTGTAGTGATTGCTATTGTATAGTTTTATTTATAGTCAATAAAGAAAAACAAATGGTTTGAGTGTAGTAGATTCTTATTTTACTCACTATTAAAGTTTTCAGTTACCTATCTGTTTGTAGATCTGGGCCTCTGGCATACCTAGAGTGGTTTTGAGAGATCTTTAAGTTTATAGCCATCTAAAGTTTTAGTTTACACTTCTGCTTACCATGAATTGAAAGTTTGAACAAAAATATGGACAGTAAATGTTTTCCTTCCCTTCTAATTGACAAAACCTTTATATTTTTTAATGAATTTGAGGATTCACATGGGAGTAATCTACAATACCTTGTAGGTTCTACCGCTTTCCAAATGTTGGGTAAGCTAATAAGCAGTGAAACAAGTAGAGTGCTTTACAAAGAATATACCATTGTATAACAAAGATTCATTCAAAAAGGAAAGAAAATCCTAAACATAGTCAGTTCAAAGATAAACACTATCAATTTATCAGTAATGTAAACCAGTTATTGATTGCCTATTATGTCAAGTATTTTTTCCAAACACGATGAGGTATTCCAATATTAGGTAAATCAATAATTTACTATAAAACATCAATAAAAGATTGTATCGACACCCAAAACATTCATCTAAACTTAATATCTTATTAGGTGTGATCTTGGAGAAAATTAGAGTTAAAAGTTAGCCTCCCTGGCCAAGAAGTCTTGGGGAATGTTTCTCAGAGCTTCCCGTGATACTACTTGATTACATAGCTTGCTTTGGGCTCTATCATGTAATCCCCTTTTTATTTGGTTAATTTGATGCCACATGTTCCCCATTCCAGTAATTGATTTGGTTGATGGTTGGGATTTTGTTCTTTTTAAAATTCCTATCAAGGTTATGAGTTGTCAATCTTGTTTTTTATTATTTTGTACTTAGGATTTCAAATGACATGGTCATAATCTTCTGTTTTTGTTAATAATCTAAATTATCCTTTAGTGACTTTATGAGAATAGTTTGGATCAGGTGTCTTTGTTTAATGAAAATTTATTTAATAGTGAACTGGTGAAGTTCAGTGCTCTAACATAACTCAATGATTATTAGACACCCACATTCACATTGAGATTAGAGAGGTCCACACCAGACTCTAAAGATTTTTCAATCACCACATTTTATTCATTTACGATTTTGTTCATAACAGTCCCATCAAGCCAATGACCCATGTCAGTCTCCAAATTACCCTCCCGAAAAGAATGCAACAAAGTCACTCAAAAGAGGGGCATGAATATTATAAGCTCATCGGTTCACTTTTGTATGTTCCGAAGACTCGCTCGTATTTTCATAAATACAGAGGTACGGACATCGACTTACAAAAGTAGACTTATCTTCAATTCTGCACATCTTTCCAACAACTGTAACTCATAGAACTCTACACACCTAAGCAAACTATACAAATATGCAATAATAAATAAAACAACTCTTAACTTGTTCTAAGAGTATCACATTCACATGAAGTATTATATAATTCTGAGTTAGCAGTGATTGCACATGTATGAATCCACACAAGCCACTAAAAGCAGTTTTCAAGTTAGCATCCCTGAAGATGGGTGGAGTGTCCATTCGAAAACATTGGGTATTCTAATTTCTACATGGTGCAATCTAGAAATAGATATCATAATTTGACATAGATTTTAGCACCAACCATTGCTACAATAAGAATGCTAGCACTGAAAGCATTCAGGGAAATGTTCCAAATGATTCAAATACTAACCCTCTGAAACACATAGTTGAATGACTTATATAAATTTCCCTTACTCTCTTAATAAACTAGACCTTCAACGATAACACTGTAAATCATCATACCTATCCACCAATCCTAGTGAACATAAGCACTTGATTAAAATTGAATTTAACCATTCTACAAGAAACCATTGATAAAACTTCGTTTGCAAGCAGAAAACGATTACAAAACATTTTATTATTGTATGAGAATATAAAGAACCCACCTATGACATATTGCAAGGTTCCATTTCTTCTCGAGCATCTTTGACCTCTAATTTGAGAGGTGGGAGTTGGGGATGAGCCCTTGGGAAGCTTATAACAATAGGTCCCTGCATCGTTGGCCCATCGTTGTTTTTTTCCATACTCGTGCCCTGTTGTTGTTGTTCCTCTACCATTTTTCCTCTTCACGTGAAAGACAATACTAAATTTCTTAGCCTTTGCAGCCTGTGGAAGGAAAATGAACTTGATGCCAAGATGGCCTTACGGTTCCGTTCTCGTGCCCTGTTTTGTTGTTCCTCTACCATTTTTCCTCTTTAAGTGAAGGATAATACCAAATTTCTTAGGCTTTGCATCCTGTGGAAGGAAAATGAACTTGATGCCAAGATGGCCTTACGGTTTCATTGTATCATTCGTGTGCAAGATGTTATACTTATTTTTGATTGAAAGTTATTTATAAGAAAAATAGGGTTGGAAGACATATCCTTGGTGGGTAAGGACAAAAAGTGTAATTTATATCAGTTCGAATAAGAGATATCAACATCCCAAGGTCACCCCATGCTTATTTATATTTATTTTGATTGAAAATTATTTATAAAAAAATAGGGTTGGAAGACATATCCTTGGTGGGTAAGGACAAAAAGTGTAATTTATATCGGTTCGAATAAGAGATATCAACTCCCCAAGGTCACCCCATGCTTATTTGACACCACTTTTTAAGGTGAGGAGGGTCATACTTACATTTTTTTTATGTGGTGGTGGTGGTGGTGGGAATGACTTCCAATGATTTGATTCTCCCCTCCCATTTTCCTAGGGGAGTTTGTTGTAGGATCCTATCTTGGTTTTCTTCAAGTCGGATACTGACCTAGAGTACCCATTAGTCTCCAATAATCTAAATTTAACCATCAGGAAGAACAATGGCAAGAGAAAGAGGAAAGTCCACTCAGATCAGCCAATGCGGGGAAACGAGTCGACAACAATCAAGGAAATTATTAATGAGATTTTGGATTCATAGGATGCACTATTAGATGTTTTCAGACCTTTTAGAGTATATTCGTCCATAAAGGTTGTTACCTAATGATGATATTGTCCTTAAATGTTAGAGGGGTGGGGGGGTACCCTGAAGATTGTGGCCCTCAAGAGATTATTACATTTGGTTTGTCTGGATGTCCTATTATTTTAGGAAATGATGGTCTCTAGTTTGAAAGCAAGGGAGTTTCTCTAGATTATTCTCCCCACATGGGATTGTTGTTTGGTTGATGCTACATGCCTTTCAAGAGTCCTTCTTTTTGCTTGGAACCTTGCTCGTATTAGACTTAATCCATTTCGTATTTGTGGGGGTATCTTATTGAAATGTTTTTGTAGGGTTTTGGATATACCCCTACACATTATTAACTATTGTGGGATTTATGTTGATCAATTGGAATTCTGGGAGGCTATTGAAAGGTGTGGTCTAGTCCTTGGTTGTTCTTCCCTCGGAATTCTAGCGGGGGACCTCAAATTTACCACCACTACTTAAGGAATCATGGGGCTCCAAATCTAGGACTAAATAGATGGC
>LPNX010258116.1:1180920-1189099 GCA_001517045.1 Pseudotsuga menziesii
GTTCAATCATGAGACTTCATCAATAAGACAATTAAAAAATGCATGCGCGTATAGACATACTGGCCACTAAGTGGCTTATCTTCCTTGTTTCTAGTATGACATTGAATTTATATTTTTATTTTTCGACATTTTTTATTATTAAGATAAAAGTGACATTATGACAAAGTCAAAAGTTATGAGAAAGTTAAAATTTAAGATAGATTGTATGAATAATATGATCATTCTCAATTTAAAAGTAAATATAATAGCAATGACCAATTTTGTGAAAATAAACATAAAAAAGTTAATCAAAGTATTATTTGTTAACTTTTTATATTAAATATTTTTTTGTGAAATAATTTTAAATATTTTTATAAGTAATTATTTTAGATATTCTAAGATCAAGAATAAATATATTAGATGGTGGATGATTATTAACATATAGTATAAATTATTACAAAATCATTGTAACATTTGAATATCAAGAATGTTAAATATACAACCATCTTACCTTATTAAATGGATAAACTTAGGAAATATGTTTTTATTGGACATATTTGTGGAAATTATTTTTCCTTGTTTATATAGGGTTTTTCTTAGAACATGACCACTAGAGTTTTTTGTGAAAATTGGGTCATGGTGCTCCAATGTGACAAGCACATTGATACTTTGAATACAATAATGTATTAGTGCTCCATGAATTTCCTACATTATATATATGCTTTGAAATCAAGATTAAAGATACTAGATGGGAGGTTTTAGTGAAAATTGGGTCATGGTGCTCCAATGTGTCAAGCAAATTGGGTCTTGGTGCTCCAATGTAACATAATTGAAATTGAACTTATAATTTGTAACTACACATTGGCTTTTCAGTTGTAATTACACGTTAAATTTGAAAATTCAAATTGAAATTGAATTGCATTGTTAAATTGTAATTGAATTCTAATGTGTATACTGTAATGTAATTATAATTTAAATTTTAAATTGTAATGATGTTGACGATGACGACGACGAAGATGATGATGGTAATAAAGATGATGAATATAATGATGTTGACAGTGATGAAGATGACGATGATGATGGTAATGGCGATGATGACGACGATGATGATAATGGCAATGATGATGATGCCGATGATGATGAAGAAGACGATGATGGAAATGATGATGATGATGATGATGACGACGATGCTGCTGATGATGAGGGTCATTATGATGACGACGATGATGATGAAGATGACGATGATGACGGCGATGATGATGATGATGATGATGATGATGATGATGATGAAGACGATGATGATCAACATGATGAAGATGATGGTGATGATGGTTATGATGATGATGAAGACGATGATGATCAACATGATGATGATGTTGATGAAGATGATGGTGATCATCATCATTTCCATCATCATCATCATCATCATCATCATCACCACCACCATCATCGCCATTACCATCATCATGATGATGAATACGACGATGATGATGACGATGATGACGATGATGATGAGGGTCATGATGATGAGGACGATGACAATGACGACAACGATGATGATGATGATATTCATGATGATGATTTTGATCATGATGATGAATATGATGATGATCAACATGATGAATATGATGGTGATGATAATGATGATGATTATCATGATGATGAAAATGATGATGATGAAGATGATGGTGATCATCATCATTTCCATCATCATCATCATCATCATCATCATCATCATCGCCATTACCATGATGATGATGATGATGAAGAGGACGCCGATGATGATGATGATGATGAGGGTCATGATGATGAAGACGATGATGTTGAAGACGATGACAATTATGATGATGATGATGATGAAAATGATGATGATGATGATGAGGATGATGATGATGAAGACGATGATGATCAACACAATGAAGATGATGGTGATGATGGTGATCATCATCATTTACATCATCATCATCATCATCATCATCGCCATTACCATCATCATGTTGATGAAGACGATGACGATGATGATGATGAAGACGACGACGACGATGATATTCATGATGATGATGATGATAAACATGATGGAGATGATGGTGATCATCATCATTTCCATCATCATCATTATCATCATCACTGTCATCATCGCCATTACCATCATCATGATGATGAAGACGACGACGACGACGACGACGATGATGAGGGTAATGATGATGTAGACGATGACGATGAAGACGACGACGATGACGATGATGATGATGGTGATGATGATGATGATATTCATGATTATGATGATGAAAAAAATAAATACAATCAAGATCCAAGTCAACTTTAACATTACTTGATGTAAGAGGAAGGTATTGATGCAATATGACTAGATAATTAGTTATGCAATCTTAAGGCATATTTGTAATTGATGAAGGCATGATTTAAGGATTAAGGAGAATTAATTCACTTATGGACGAACAACATGGCACATTATATGGGGAAGTACACACATTAAATGATGGATAACAACATAAAGGTAAGATACAACATTTATTTTAAGGCATTCAATGATTGAGATTGGTTTTATGGCCCCATCCCATCCCACGGAATCAAAGTCATAGGTTCAAATTCTAACCGTAGAGGCAAGTGTAGGTGATCTTATTTTTACCCAAAAGAACCACCGAGATCAAATGTAGGGGCAAGGGTGGGAAGAGCATCACCCACAGAGAAAGAGGCAACTGATTGAGTGAAAGCAACAATAAAAAATCCCGTTGATAACCCCTCATAATAAGGAATAACAAAGGAGGATGACTCATTTGTCGGGTGTGTTTAATGGTTTAAGGGTTTAAATTATGTGTTCTACAGTCATTGAATTCCAATGTCACAATATTCTTATCATATGCATTTTACAGTTTAGAAACATGCCTTTCATTTTATCTAATAATTCTATACTTGTAAGTAAACATCATCCATATTGTATATCACTATAGACTGATGTTATTTCATCCCTTTCATTTTTGTAGATATTGGACTTGGAGGAATCTCTGTCCCAACTGAAATTTATCCATGTTGCTGGAATGAAAGGAAAGGTAATCTTGTTTATCATTAGTTGTTTCCACTCTTAAGATGCAAAGAACAAAGACCATAACTATCCATCTAGGATTACATTCAAATTTTGTTTATCTTGCTTGACAATAGACTCTTGTGGTTGTTAGTTTAGGGTTTTCAATGATTTTATATTCTGATTTCAAAAGCATCTAGATAAAAATTATAGTGTATACCAATATATAATATCAATATGTTATCACAATGTTATATCTATATGAAGAGATGAAAGCTCCTTTTTGCTTCATATTGAGTTAGTACATCATTCTTTATGTTTGGAAGGTACATGCTTGCCACCGTGATCTGAAATATTGACTAGGATATCTCATGAGTTGTTTCTTATATATGTAACCTTCTTCATATCTCTAATAATTTCGCTAAAGAATTGTTATACATCTAGAGTCAATCCTAATGTACTTTGGGTATACTTTTTTCAAGCCTCATGCAACTTCAATATAACTAGTTCAAACCTTATCCAAATTCACCATAACTAGTTCAAACCTTATGCAACTTTACCATGGAATCATCATGCCTTTAAAAAAAACCCTTAACCCAAAACTTTGCAAGAGAAAGAACACCTTTACATTTCCAAAATACTCCTTCAAATTTGCAAATAACTTTACCCAAAATCAATGCTTCAAGTAGTTCGTTAATTCTGTTCCACACATCACTTTTCAACAGTTCTTAAGTAGTGCCGAATTAGTTATAAAAAAAGAATGAAGTATGCCCTTAATAAGGTCCCCAACTACCTTGAAAAGTGTGCTAATATTTCTCTTGACCTTAGTGCCAAGATTAGGAATTACTGCATGAAGCTATGCATCAATCCTTTTAAATATGCAATATCAATAGGTTGAATATCTCTTCTCTTAAATGATCACACAACAACTCTAATTCTGTTGTTGAAATGCATGCCTCAAGGTTGTCCTTTAATCATTTCATAATGGTTTTTTCAAGTCTCTCCTTCATATTTGTCCATTAATACTAGAACACAAGTATATATGCATTTGTACATTAGGTGAAGAAATGTTACCCCATAATCACTGCTTATTGTACTTAGTCTAATCTCAGGTTGCTTTGAATCACAAACACTGCTTGTCATTGAAACCAGTTTGTTGGAAAATTGGAAGTGAAGACTAGCATTATCAGATTCTCCACTTTAATGAATGCTTCTCGAGACTTCAAAATATGTATACATGCAGTTCCTTTTTCACTTTGCTTTTGTTTTCTTAGTTTATTTTCTATTATTTTTAAGGCACAAAAATAAGGACATAAGTCCATACAAGTAACGTACAAGGAAACCCCACATGGAGCAAAACTATCCATAGTATTTTTTTTATCTACTTCTAAGATTTTTTTTTTGTTTTGAAGAAAATGAAAACAAAACATATGTCTCTTTGATTTGTGGATGATGTGTTGTGTAGTGAGTTGGAGCTTGGTTTTTTAGATGGAGTAAATTATTTGGTTTGGACAAAGTTTCTATGTTTTTTCATCTATTGTTTTGATCACCTTTTGATCTTCTGTAGGTACGTTGAATATGACACTTCAGTTTGGGGAGGGCTATTTGAATAAGCCACTGACAATACATTTTGTTTCAAGGTGTTTCATCCCAACAATAAGATTTCTTCATCCTTTTTAGAGATTTTAATTGAAAGTGCATGCCTTTCTTTATAGCTCTTTGTTTTACTAATGAACTAATATGAATGTGTAAATTTGAATTTTTTCTTCATTTATTTATGGATGCACTCACCTCATTTCATAGCCATATTATATCCAAATTTTTGAAAAAAATGTTATAATTTTATTCATTTCTTAACATGTTCTTAACCAACTAAAAGGTATACATGGATGGAAATGCATATGGATCCAATTGATGTTGTGGACTTCGCAATTTTTATTTGTGAAGAGAATTGTGCCCTTGGAATAGTCCAGTGTCGAAAAGGTTGTACACATGCTGATATCCTGGGTGAAACTGTGGACGATGAAATCATTGTTCATCCTTTTGATTTTATTGGCCCAATTGGAATTCCTTTAAATACAAAGCAAGAGAATAAAAGGAAACCTACAACAACAAATGTAGGAATTAAGAGGAAAGTAGGCATGTTGGACAGGTAATGGAAGGAATTCCAATCTCTGAAAAAATTGAAGGGAATTTGGTGGAACCTATGCATAAAAAACCAAGAGTTGATCATTTTTCCAAGTTAGTGGAACACGTTGTAGCAGTTGATCCTAATGTATTGTAATCTTGGGAACATAAAGTGAATAGTTTAATGGAAGAGTTTGTTAAGGAGAAGCTAACACTCAAGGTATATTCAGAATGGAAAACCTAATATAAATATCCTTTGTGAAATTTGTGGCATTGATTATAGAACGGGGGAAGTATCCTTGGCAGCATGAACAGTTTGTAACTTAAAAAACAATCATATGAAAACAGGGTCCCATCAATGTCACATTTAAATGTTGGGAATTAATGAAATTCCTTCATGTAATAGAGAAAAGCAGACAACAATGGCTAGCGATCAAGTTGAGACTGATCAAGCAATCAAACTTCTACATGATTTCAACCAAGCGCACGAGCCTAATTTGTTCAAGGTGGTGGAAGAAACACTTGAAAACTACGGGGAAAAGAAAAAAGTAAGAGTGGAATGTACACAATCCAATAGATGGTTCTCTTTGGTGCCGACAAGTGGTAATATTTTCAGTTCCCTAAATTAACACATGAAATCAAAGAAGCACACTACTACTACAGACGAGGATTCACATGAACAATTGTGTTGAGGAGAGGAACAATTGGGAGACTGAAGAAGCCTAGCAATGATAAGTCCTAACAAAGTTTGACTAAGCTCTTGATCCCATCACTACCATCACCAATACATGGGGTTTCCACAAGTTCACAGGCTTCTAGTTCAGGTGTGTTAATTACCCAAGTTTTAATTTAATTTGAAATTGAATTTGCACATTACTTTATTTGTTGTTACTTGTTAGTAGCAGTTAGTAGATCATTTTCCAATGTGTTTTTTCATCTTATTCTAGGACAATTTCTTCCATCGATATTACTATGTTGGGGGTATTGGGATCCCTATATTAATAGAAGAGGGGAGAGAATGGAAACAAAGGTTCTAATAGATGACCAACATGGTGGAAAATTGTGGGCCACAGAGAAACATACTCGGAGAAAACTATGTTATTATGGTACTGAATGTTGTATTAACGGTACATTCAGACATGTTCATTGTAAGAGGGTTTTTGAAACAGGAATACCTTTTGATTCATTGACATGTAATTTTTGTAAGTTGATACCTAATTGTGATGACTTTCAGATGCGTTTATATTGCGAATCAAGGAGCAACATCAAAAGACATGGGAGAGATACAGGGAAAGGGAGAAGGTTGGATCATTTGAATCAAGATGAACTCAAAATTGTTGTAAGAGATGCAAATGCTACACATAGATTAAAAATGTGATCTCTTTGGTGGGAGAGGACAAAGGTTGCACCTCTCTGGCGTGCGTGCGTGCATGTGGATTCTATCATAATAAAATTTTGTATTTTGTTGAAGAAGTGATCATGAACAGTTTCAAATTTATCTTTCATATTTCTTAAATTTGCATCTTAATATGAAAGTTGCCATGTAATTATAGAGGATTAATACATGGAACACTTATTAAAATTCTTAATTTTATGATCGTAAGATCTAGGTTTGAAATGAAAAGCTCTCAACAATTCACTCAACCACATCTCAATCAATATTAAAAGCTACAATGACCCCAATGTCTCAATGACTTTGAAATGTGCACATTTTATCCACGCTCTTTATAAAGAGCGAGTCTGAAAGGCTCGTACTAGCGAATGTATGAGAAATTTTTATTTTTATTTTAAGGGTGTGTGCAAGAAGTTGAGGGTCTCTTTTGGCGGGTTAGATGCAATACAAAACTGAAAAAACAGACAT
Source organism: Pseudotsuga menziesii (assembly GCA_001517045.1). Taxonomy (NCBI): domain Eukaryota; kingdom Viridiplantae; phylum Streptophyta; class Pinopsida; order Pinales; family Pinaceae; genus Pseudotsuga; species Pseudotsuga menziesii. The sequence continues at coordinate 1,187,928 of LPNX010258116.1, forward strand.
CCAGCAACTTGCATGGATATTTTGAGACACTTACACAATGAATCTTGTGATCAGTAAAAAACAAGAAATGTAGGAAATTGAATGAACTTTCCAAATATATATTTTTTTTCTATTGAAAATGTTGTTAACTATCTAAAGTTACATAAATTTTAACGGGCACGTTTGATTTTTGTGACAAATTATAAGGTATATGTTTTTGTGGGTGCAGCGTCTGAGTGTCTAAATGATGGAATAAACTTACAAAACCGGTATACATATAGAGAACATATAGGACTAGTGTACGACTATTTTTCCAATAATAAAAATAATATTTTTTTTTTTTTTTTTAATTATCTAAGAGATCAAACCTCGAAAACGGTACATCATTTGTGGGTGCAGCGTTTGAATGTCTTAATGCAATTATTTGGAAATGAGTTTTTTATAACATGTAAATATTGGTGTTCTTTAGTGCACCATACAATGTTTTTTTAAATGGTTGAGAAACGAAAGAGATATGGACGAAACACTACCAGTGTGTTTTTTGAGTTGAGGAGTGATGATAGAAGATAAATAAGAAAAAAATAGAAAAAATTATGTATTCTTGTTAAAATTTATATATTTAGAATTTGCAAAAAAAACCATATCTGTTTGTAAAATCTCATAAAAAATGGAGGTGTGCAGCATAATCAGACGAACCGCTAAACATGAGCATATTGAAAATTTGGATATAATGTTGAATTAGCCATGGTTGATCATACTCCAAGGCACAGGCATGTTGAATCCAAAGCAAAGTACAAAGCAGACACATAGGCATAGGAATTCCACGAAAGCATGGGTGGAGGCTCGGCCTTATCATTTGGAGGGAATAAATTTTTGAATTTAAACAATACGCGAGCGCGATTTAACTTAACAGAACACGTGCGCGATATATAGAAACAAAACGCGTGCGCGTTATGTACAGACAAATCGCGTGCGCGATTTGTAAAACCAAAAATAGCGTTCATCATCATCTTCAACTTCATCATCATCATCATCATCATTAACATGATCATCATCTTCAACTTCATGATCATCATCATCACCATCAACATCACGAACATCATCATCACCATCGTCGTCATCAACATCATCATCATCATCACCTTCCTCATCATCTTCATCATCATCACCATTGTCATCATCATCATCATCAT
>LPNX010258121.1:0-30006 GCA_001517045.1 Pseudotsuga menziesii
ATATATACATGTATATGTATATATATATATATATACATATATATGTATGTATATATGTATATGTATATGTGTATGTGTATGTGTATGTGTATGTGTATGTACATATACATATACATATACACATACACATACACATACACATACACATACACATATATACATATATACATACATATATACTGTATATATATACATATATACATACGTATATCTATATATATACGTATATACATGTATAGATATAGATATACGTATGTATATATGTATATATGTATATATATACAGTATATACATATATATATATATATATATATATATATATATATATATATATATATTGACTTCCCTTTCATTTGAATAAGAAGGGCAACCAAAGAGATTTTACTTAATTTGCGATTTTACTTACACCGACTTGTCGTGACCTTTGAACTGGCTCAAATTGCATTGTTGCAAGAGTTATAGACTATTAATGGTTCTCTCTTTTGGGTTACATGCTGCCCATTCCTTTTGATATTGCAACATGCCCTTATCCTTAAACTGTGCATAACCTTTGAGCGAGGAGCTAGTTCCCATAACTTGGCGAGACTTATGTGCATATTTGTGCTACCTTCTGTTCTATATACTTCTTCAAATTGGATTCTAAATACATCAAGTATGGTCATGAAAATCACTAGACTTATACTTCACTCCCTTTTGACATAGATGACAACATGAAGTCCAACAATCTCCCCCTTTGGCATTAATGTAAATACTAAGTAAAACTTATCTCCCCTTGAGTGTGAGTTCTTTGTCACAAAGTGTGATCCCCCTGGCTTGTGTCCCTTTGGTCCTTTGTTCTGCTCCCTTTGACTTGTAACCCTTGTTTTTACTGTCAATATCCCCCTTCAAACTCAATGGCAAAGGTTGCTCCCTCTACCATTTTTCTACAAGTTTTTTTATCTTAACTTTATTTTTAATGGGAGTTTACTCCCAATTTTTGTCTCAAATGTTTGAATGCCTCCCTTGGCAGTGGTTTGGTAAATATTTCTGCTATGTGTTCCTTGGCATTGACATAAACCATCTTCACATCTTGCTCAACTACATGTTCTCTTAAACAACGATACTTAATGGGTATATGCTTGGTTTTTTAGTGCATCACTGGATTTTTTGACACATTGATTTCACTTGTGTTGTCGCAGTAGATAGGAATTGGTTGATCATACTCAACTTTGATATTCTTCATAGTTTGCTTCATCTAGAGCACCTGTGTAATGCATTCAGCAACAACTATGTATTATGCTTCCATTGTGGAAAATGATATCGACTCTCGTTTCTTACTTGACCAAGAAAACATACATTCACCAAGAAATAATGCATTCCCACTTGTACTCTTTTTTTCATCCAGAATTCCATCCCAATCAGCATATGAATAGGTTATTAGACCAAAGTTTTGCATTTCTGGATACCACAGTTCAAACCCAATTGTGCCTTTAAGATATCTAAAAATTCTCTTGCTTGTGACCTCATGTGATTCCTTAGGGTAGACTAAAATCTAACTACCATTCCAACTGCTTGCATTATATCAGGTCTTAATGTTGTTAATTACAGTAATATTCCAATCATAGATCTGTATTGCATGGGGTCTATTGAAAGCGATTCATCGTCTTTACTGAGTTTGAAATTGGTAGTTAGGAGTGTACAAGAGCACATTTTGTCATTTTGAATCTGTTGAGCATTTCCTTTAAATATTTTGATTGAGATATGAAAATTCCTTCTGATGCTTGAGAGAATTTAGATCTCTTATCTTTGTCAATATTCCTTCAACATTAAACTTTCTTATTCATTGATGGTAAGCTTTGATTATTTCAACCTGTTGCATTATTTCTTGAGAACTTGACTAATCAATTGGATTATAAGGAAATATCTTTTTTATGATTCAAATTTTGCTGGGAAATATCAAATTAGACAAACAAATTGTTTGTGACATATGCATTTCTCTAAAGAAGATAATAGATGTGACATTTTTTTTCCATGGAAAAAATCGTAACTTTATTCAAATTACACTCTTCAGATGAAACACTATCTTATACATATATGTGTCCATTACCTCAAAAAAATCTACACATACCATGCGAAATTACATAAGATAATAATTGATTGCGAAATCAAATTATATCTAATAACAAACCAAAGATCATTACAACTACAGTCAATGATAGGAATCATTTAAACATAGTAGTATATCCATATGTATAACATCATATTCCAGCCTTAATAAAAAACTATGTAAGATTTATATTTTATCTAAATAAGTCTTTTTTTTCCTTAATAAACTGTCATAAGTTTATCATTTACATATCAATCCAAAGTTCCCATAGTTAATCAAACTATCATAAACCTATCCATCATAGCCAAAAAACTGCTCAATCATCCTGTTAAAACCATCATAACTGTCACTTTCAAGTCTGTCCACAAAACAGTATTTTCCAAACTGAACATATTCAACCTGTTCCAAATTGACAACATAAACAGCCTGTTCAAAAAAACATAAGCCTCCAAAGGCCCATGTTCCCCCCCTTCATTCATAAAAAGTCTAAAAAATCTGAAAAGTCTCGTATGTATCAGGCCCTCTATACTCCAGGATTTTCCAATGGCCTTCCAACACATTTGAACATGCAGAAGCTAAAGCATCAGCTTTTGAATTCCTTTCACAATATATATGATTATATTCGACTTTTTCCAATAAATTAGAAATTCTAATCACCTCCTGAAGGATTTCAGTAAGATGAATATTATTTATTCTGAACTTACCTGAAACCCAATTTATCACCAATTGTGAATCACCAAATATCTGCAGAGTTTGAACACCATGTTTTAAAGCCAAAATTATCAGCAATTATAAGGCTAAAAGCTCAGCATAATCGTTGGTGCCCAAACCCAAACCAGCAGAAAAAGCAAAGGAATGTTCCTCAGATAAATACAGGATTCCACCTGCCCCACAAATCTGAGGATCTCCCGCAGCCGAGCCATCAAAATATCCCCAAGGAGAGTCTTTATCAATTTGCTCATTGACAATCCTTCTAATCTTTAATGGTCTATTATCCAAAGGATAAACACTCATTAAACCCAAAACTAAAGAGGTAACCAGATAGGTTTTTGGCTGAATATCTTCAAAACAACATAGATTTCGGGCCTTCCAAATAAACCAAGACACAAGAACAGGTAAAGATCTGTACCTGGGCTCAGCATGAACAACCCAATTATGCACACAATCTAAAACAAATATCCCATTCCAGAAATTATCATATCTTAACTTAAACTCAATTTCTAACCAAACTTTCCTCGTGAAAGAACAATCAAAACCAATATGAGAGTTTGTTTCAGCTTCCTTATTGCATAAATAGCATCTGCTCAGTCCTTCTCTGCCTTTCCTACAAAGTATATCCCATGTAAGTGTTTTCCTTGAAAATAAAAACCAACAGTAAATTTTTTATTTTAGTGGACAAGTAAGCTTCCATAACCACTTCCACCACCATGATTTTTCCATCTCATTTCTGTCAAGAATAAGATGAAAATAACCAACTTTTGGTGTGTACTTACCAGTTTTGGTCAAACTCCAGATCATCTTGTCATCCTCAGTAGTGATTTTAGCATGACTGGCTGTCAACAAAGTGATATAAGAATTCCAAATAGTAATTTCCTGGTCATCAAAACCAAAAAGATCAGCATTAAGCCAGCCCTGATCCTGTAGTAATGTTGAACCAGAACATGCAATTTCCTTTAGAACATATATACCAACTGTATGAAGTTTATCAATCATGGCATCAGGTAAAATATGCCTCCATTTGCACCCAAGCCAAGGATCAATGCCAATACATACCTCCATCCCAACCCCAATTCTCCACACAAGTGACTGTCCTATAAGATCAAAGGACCAGAGGATCACTTTCCAGCATATGGATATACCTTTCTTTTTCTTTACATCAACCCTTATCCAATCTAATAAAGATAAAGGTGTAATGTATTTCTGAATTACTATCTGCACCCACAGTCCTGTACCATTTATCAAATTCCATACACTTTTAGCAGCAAGAGATTTAGCAAATAAGACAGGTATTTTCAAGCCCCAACCTCCCAAGGATTTGGGATTGGCCAAGACCTTCCAAGAAGACCAGTGAAGTCCAAGAGTCTCATTTTTACCAGACCATAAAAAATTGAAACAGATCTTCCTGATTCTGTCAAGAATACCCATAGGTATCCAAAAATGCATCCAGTACACCGGTATGGCCTCAAGTACCTACTTTACCAAGATGAGTTTTCCACCCTTAGATAACCATCTAAAACTCCAATTCTTGATTTTCCTCTCCACTTTTGATATGAGCCAATCCCAGTCTTTCATCAAATATCTGCATGATTTTAAATGAAAACCAAGATATTTCATACCGACATCAATTTTATCAACATTAAAAGAAAAAATGTTCTGAATTGTAATCAACTCATATTCATCCATTCCTGAATAATAAAAGGATGATTTGTGCCCATTAATAATCATACCAGAAGCATTACAAAAAACCTTCAAACCCTCATATAAAGTTGATAAAGACTGCTCAAAGCCATCAGAAACCAAAATAATATCATCCACAAACAAAATATGAGAAAGAATAATATCATTACCAAAGGAAATACCCTGAAAATTCACATTATGATGTGCATTAAGAATATACCTACTCAGACCTTCAACCACAACTAGGAAAAGTAAAGGAGCTAAGGGGCATCCTTATCTGAGCCCTTGGCCTGATCTAAAAAATGGGGATGCCACCCCATTAATGAGTACAGCAAAAGAAACTGTAGAAATGCTGCTCATTACCCATGCAATAAAAGGAACTGAAAATCCCAGTTTAGACATAATTACTCGTAAATATGTCCAATTAACACAGTCATATGCCTTAGATAAATCAATTTTTAGCACCATTGATTTCATGCCTTTTACATGGATGGTATGCAGACCTTCCTGAAGAATTCCTACAGCTTCATGTATCTGTCTACCAGGCAAAAAACCAAACTGTTCTTTAGATATAATTCTTCCCAAAATCTTTTTAATGCAGGTAGAGATGATTTTACCAATAATCTTATATATAAAGTTACATAAAGATATTGGTTGGAAATCATCAAAAGTCTTGGGATCATCAATCTTGGGTATCAAAGCAATAAAGGTGGAATTAAAAACAGTAGGAACCTTTCCACTAATTCTTGAATCTTCAATAACTCTTAACAGATCACTACCCTATACATCAAAAAGTGCTCTATAAACCTCCACAGGTAGCCCATCAGGTCCAGGACTCTTGTCATTTTTGCTGATAGACAATATAGACCGAATTTCCTCAATAGTGACAGGATTCATAAGCTCTAAATTTTCACTAACAGAAATGTCAGAAGGAAAATTTTCAGCAATATCTAGAATTTCAGGCAAATGTAGATTATCATCTGCTTTAAACAAATTTTTAAAGTGATGTGAACCCGTCCCAGCGATAGCCTCAAAACCCTCAACAATGTTACCCCTATCATCTGTTATCTTCCATATAGAGTTAACATATTTCCTGTGATTGGCATATTTATGAAAAAAAGGGGTGTTCTCATCACCACAGAGCAACCAGATAGCCCTACTCTTCTGTCTGGCTTCATTTTCCCTATATAACAAAATCTTTCTCCTTCTAGATTCTAATCCATATAAATAAACCTTGTCCTCATCAGTAGAAAAACCAAACCCTGATTTAGTACAGGAAGCTTCCAATAAAACCTCAATCTCAATTAAATCTTTAGTATCTTATTCTTTTCTCTTTACAGACCAACAAATGGATACATTTTTAATCTGTTTAAGATTAGCCTGGAATTGAGCCGTCGGAGGTAAAACAGAATTCTCACCATAAACCTTCCAAGTGTTTTTCAGTAAATTGACCAAATCCTCATTGCCCAACCAATATGGATTGAACTTAAAAGGAGTATGCAATTTCTTATCATTACCCAAAACCTGAAGAAATACAGGATCATGATCTGAGTCCCCCCCACACCCCACCCACTGGCGAAAACAAAGCTCATGGTCCAGAAGATCAGCAGAAATCATCAATTTATCAAGGCGTTTACAAATATTATCTCTACCCACTCTCCTATTGGTCCAGGTAGGTAGGATCACATTAGGTGCAATATCCACAAGTCCATGATCATCTAGAATTTTTGAAAAAAAGTCTGACAGACCATCACTTCTAGCCCTAACACCCCAGATCTCAGATAATCCCAAAAAGAAATTCAAGTCTCCTCCTAAGATAAACTTAGTACAATTTGCACTAATAAACTCTAGGAGATTGTTCCAGAACCCTTCCCTCTCAGCATAAGGTCCATAGATATTAATAAAACAAATCGCCATTTTAAGTTCAGTAGAGTATAGTGCAACACTTAATCCTGACTCCATAGCCCAAGAGTTCAGGAAAAATAAAAACCGGTTTTTCCAGCGCACAAGCAAGCCACTGGATTTTCCCTTAGCATCAACTGAACAGAAAGTCCAACCAGGTAGTAATAATTCCATATTACCAACAAACAGTCCTCCATCACCCATCGTTTATTGTAAAAACAGAACATCTACAGACTGATCAGCTATCAATCTGCAAATAGCTAGTTTTTTGGGTTTACTAGCTAAACCCCTAACATTAAGAGTCATAACAATCATAGTGTAACCTTACCACGATTGTCCACTGCTCTAAGTGTCCCAATAACATCAGATTGTTTAGTACCCAATTCAGACTCATTCAAATTGATAGAAGTCGATAAACCCTTCAACCCAGATGAACCCATATTCATCAGAAACTTAGAACTAGATCTGAGGAAATATCCAGTACCCGATCCTGTTGTAGCCTTAATAGGGGAAATAAACCCTAATTCCTTTAGACTGGATTCTCCCACAGTAAATTGATGATTTAAATCCAATCCTGCCTCCATAAAATTACTAAGTAGATCCTCATCAAAATCCACCAAAGTGGTCAGACTCAATGGTTTAAGTGTTGACTCACATATATCCTCGGCACAAAAGGTTACAGACTCAGGAGTAAGAGGCAGTAAACAATTATCAATATCGTTAACAGAATTCAAAGGTGAAAGAACATCACGTTCTTTAGGGGAAAAATCAAGTTCAACAGGATTTGCAGATTTCTTAATTTGCCACATGAGATTGGACTTAGGAACAGTGATAGACCGTTTTTTTTAAAAAGGAAGATGACAGTGGGCTAGTAAATGACCATAAAGGTGACAACGATTACATGGAAAGGGTAGACCTACATAATCAATGGGTTGAGAAAAAACATTATCACCTTTCTGAATAACAATTTCATTAGCCATACCATTGCTCAAATCTAAAAGGACCAAAACTTTTCCTAAACAACATATACCATTGCTTAAGAAAGACAAGTCAGCTTCAAGAAAAGTCCCAAGTAAATTTCCAATCAACTTAAAAATCTCCAATGACCAGAACTCGAAAGAAAAATTAGGTAATTTTACCCAGATAGGTAAAGAATCATACCTCTCAACCCGAGGGTCAAAAAGAGGCGTCCAGCGTTTAAGAAATAAACCAGAATTTTCCCATTTCCAGACTCTTTTAAGAATATAGTCAACATCAACAGTATTCTGAAATTGAAATGCAATCCATCATCGAGGAAGGATAAAAAAAATCGGACAAATGTTGATCACCCCCAACCAAGTGTCAGAAGCACAGCTATGAAGACCATCAGCATTGAACTTTCTCCCGCCGAAACGTCCCACAAGTGTGAGAGCATTAGTTAGAACAATATCATTCAAAGGGACATCCTCACCCACAACCAGTAGCAAGGATTTGTCTAATCTCCGCACACATTTACTATTTTTCTTAAATGAAATCTTCTTCGAAGCAAATTTCTGTGGCGGCTCATCCCTATCACAAACCATCTGAACCTCAGCAGCCCCGCATGTTTCAAAATCCTCATGCGCCACTTCTTCCTCTATCTGGTTGTGTAAATGAACATCCGCATAGTTCTCAGCAGAAATGTCCATCCCAGATGTATACATTTGATCCATATATGTGGCATTCACAGGTTCGTGACCTACACTTACAGCTATCCCATTCCGCGATAACAAACCATCAGATGCCTCATCCACTTGAAAACCTTGGTGCATAATTTTCTCACCAGAAAAAAACCCTTGAAAGATTTTTCATCAGGATTCTTCAAAGCGGCCATCCTCTCCGGCTCCAGAAACGATGATGGTAAAACAACCTTAAAAACCCTATTGGGAATCACCTTTGAGGAATTAAAAACCCAATTGGGTTGAGGAGAGAGTGCCAGAGCTTTTACTTCCCGCAAAGACATCTCAGACCCTCACAATCAATTCCAAGGAAAAAACTCATGTTTGCAAACGTAAACAATCCAGAACCAAAACCACAATAGCAGTCTGAACCAGAAAGTCGCAAATAAAAGGACCACCAAAGGTTAAGCTAACAATCAGAAGCACAGCACACCCCCACAGAAGCAACCCCACACCAAACCAGCAGAAAAAAGACATGCTACAAACCAAATCAGTCTGTAAACCTGAAAGCCCTAGGAAAAGGACCGCCAGATTTTAAACCAACCCACAGTAAATAACAACCACCTCTCATATTAGAACACAACCCCACATCAGAAAAAGAACAAGGAACAATGTACCCTCTAGTACAAAATTCGTTGAAACAATTTACACAGGAAATCCACAGAAAGCCTTTAATCGAGTAAAAACCCGTCAAAAAACAATTGAATAACTCCTGAAAACACTAGTAACTATAAATTACAGTCTGTACTTACCTCCAAGAACAGCGCACTCCGACAAAGGTAGAGAAAAACAGATACGACAGCCAAGCAATTCAACCCAAAACGCATAAATCCCTTGCAACCAAACAAAGCAAATGCAACCCGCACAACTTTCTCCGTCAAAGGAAATTAGGTGATCCCCAACACCAGCACCGAGAAACAGAATGCCTGGTATACCGAAACCACCAGCATAACCAAGAAAATACCAACAATCTCAGTGGACGCCTGTCGAAACGCTCATCCTCTCAGATGAAACGAGAATGAAACCGGCAGCAAGTTCATCTGCCATAGGAAAAACACATAAAAACCAAATGAATAGCCCCGACACCAGCTCCGATGAGATAGAAACGTGGCATCCGCAGAAAAACCCAAATGTAATCCCTGTACCATGCATATGTTCCGACGCCAGAGAAAGGTACCCGAAATAAAACAGTGATTAAAAACAAAATTATTACCGATGTACTGCAGAATATTTCCACAGGATATGCATTTAAACACAAAGTCGCCTTATCATAGAGATCATAAATGTCAACCAGAGCCTCAATCCACATGCCGGCTAGTCATCGCTCCAAAAAACCGCCGTCAAACGTAAAATATCCCTCCAAGAAACTCCGTCAACCGAAAAAAACCCTTCAAGAAAACTCCGTCAACCGTCATCCCTCCGAGAAAAACTCCCAAGATCAATTCCCTCAGCCAAAACTTCAACCCTAACGTACTTCTCAAGATCGATTCCCTCCAGTCTTCTCCCTATTGGGAGAGGTTATGCGGGTATGTAGATTTATGATAGATGTGACATAACCACCTCAATATGTGTTATATGTCATGCATATTTAAATAGCAAGCCTGCAAGCTCCAACATTAATGGAAGCGGAGAGAAAATAGTTAATTCGATTCATGCCAAAAATGAATGAGATTTTTTCTTTCACGTATTTTCAACCTTTATAGACGCATGTGAACATAAATGGATTTTGAGCAAGAAAAAAATAACTTATGAGCGATAATTAGTCATGGATTGTACTCGATATGAAAGTTGTATTTCAGTAATGTCGATTTTATGCAACTCTTTCCAGAGCATTACATTTGAGTTCTACTTTGCGGTTGTCCAATCATCCAGTGAGAATATTTTCTTACTAATTCAGTCGGCATGTCTGATTTTCATAACATCACGGAATGGCATACCCAGACACAGGTCAAATAATGCACTGCATAAGAAATCACAGCCCTCAAGAGCCAAATTGAACAATTAGAGAGACAACAAGAGCACATCATGGCCATTTTGATGCAGGCTCAGATGGTGCCTAGCTGAGTAGGTGTTGAAGGGGAACCTTGTTATATATTGAATTGTGCTTATCATTGCGAAACCTTGAGCATTAACTAAAATTATTCAATCAACAACTTCTCCACAGATAATGTCATATTTTTGTCTTGTTAATATCATAATTAAGCAATAACATTGATTATGTAGATCAAGGACAATGATAAACTTGTGAATTTTGGAAAAATTTGAATGTATCGGTCATAATTATTGAACTGTACTTTTAAATTTTTTACTTTTGAGACAGCAGTCCCTTTTATAGTATAAGATGTTGATTGATCTATTCTTATACATTTAAATTCCTTCAGTTTTGTCTTTTCTTATCTGCATTTGAAGAAGTGTTTCTTACTGGTGTCTTCTTGAGTTCCAACAAATTTGAACTTTGTGGGAAAGGACATTACAATTGTATCAACTCATTGTATGATAGAATATTGCAATATGTCCATAATAATTGCACCTCAAACCTTTCATTGGGTTGTCCTAGTCATCCCCTTCTCCTATTTAGGACATTTCTCAGTCAATGGTAGTTGAAGTTGTTGAGACAGAGCATCGTTATTTGCACACATTACCTTGTCTAATGATTGGAGTTCATGGATTGCTTTTGTCTTTTGATATTAATGTCAGAGTTCAATAGTTCCTTAGTCTTATAAGTCCCTTGAGATAGTCCTCAGGCCAGCCTACAAAGTTTCCTAATTCATCCACAACAATGTTTCTCTATTATTTCATTCTTCTGAACTGGCTCTTTTCAATCATTTAAGAGATGATCAATCAAAATAAGATAGAAGATCCTTCACGCTCTTTGGAATCTAGTTCATTGTCTTTACTCTTTCTATCTTGTGTAGTTTGGACTGCTTCAATACTAGAATTATCAACCGATTTCATCTTCCATAATTTTGTATCCTTAAGTACAGGGTCCTTGGAGCTCATGTTGTCTGAATCAACATATTTATTTCTCCATACTTTTTCATGTTCTGGTCTAAGTGGTCTTCTTAGATTACTCCTGCAATGTCGTGCTATGTGTCCATAGGTGTGACAATTGAATCATTGAAATTTGAGAGAACTCATACCTTTACTTCTTGTTGGAGTATTCCTAACATAAATTATGCAATGGATAGCCCTGTGACCATAATTTTTGTAGGTGTAACGACATCCATGAAAGATCTTTGAAGACTTGTGAGTAGTTTATCCTTTTTGCTTGATCCCTTTTGTTGCTTGGTCCATCCTTACATTTCATTCCTTCTATTATGAATTCCAACATCAATGTATCTAGAATTGTGAGTTACCTTATCATCCTCTCTTCCATGTGACTTTGGATTCTTCTCCTTTTATCAATATTATATCCAAAACCAATTTCATTTTTGTCACTAGAATCTATTTGTTGCCTCAAGAGATCATTCAAGTTTGAAGTAATTTTCTTAAAATTTATACTGATGATGCTTTCCTTTTTCAACCTCTCATGTTACATAAATATTTCACTATCCTTTTCTTGAAGCTTGCTTATCAACTCTTCTTCCTTAGTCCTCATATCTTCTAGTTGACCCTTGAGCAAAGTGACTTCTTTGGATTGCTCCTTGTTTGTTGCACTTGTCCTATCTAATTCATCTTTCAAGAAGATAGTCTCAGCCTCTCTTGCTTGACAAATTGTATCCTTCTCCTTTAGCTGACTGCTTAGATCCTCATTTAATTTTGTAGTGTCTTCAACTTGGAATTTAATATCAACAATAGTCTTTGTGTCCTTTTATGCTCTTCATGTTTCTCTTGCTCAATTTTATCTAATAGTTTTTGTTGTAGCACATCCTTCTCCTTGGTTTTTTCTAATTCATCTAGAGCATGCAAAATCTTTCTTCAAAGTTTCTCAAGAGAGTCCTTAAGTTCTTGGATATATGAATTATCTTGTTTTTATTCATATCTAAGCAATATTTTTTGGAGCTACTCATTTTCTTTTCTAGAATTTTCTAATTCTTCTAGAGCATGATTAAGTTCTCCTTCCCTATCAACCTCTATTGTTATTTCATCAAACACTTTCATATTTTCACCCTCTTAACCAAGTGGACATACTTCTTCTTTAGATATATAAGAGCAATGACGAAAATTACATGTGGAAGCAGAATGTTTAGGAGGATTCTAAGGTTGGCTAAGTCATGCACTAGGCCTTTGATAGAGTTTGCTTGTGTTTCCTATGTCTTCTCTTCTTCATTTGAGTAGAGATATTTTAGTTTGATCCATAATTCTCTTGTTGAGATGCATTGTCACACATTCTCTTTTAAGGTATCTATCAGTCTATCAAGAATGGTTTCTATGGCCATTGATTTATTTTGTCTTGCATACTTTTGAGTTGTGTACTTCACTTTATTTCATGGAGTATAGCCAATGAATACTGAGTTCCATATGTAAAGTCCAACTATCATTAGATACCACTTCATTCATATACTCCATAACACGCAGTTTGTCCCATCAAAAAAATGTACTCCATGTATTGAAAGAACTACTTGTCCATCCATTAGTGTGTTCAAGGATCTCCTTCAAGTTATTCAAACTTGTATGAAGGATCCACTCTGATATGAATTTTACAGCACACTGAGATACTGAGAGTCGGGGGTGAATCAGTATCCCATGCAAATTTACTATATCACTTTTTATTCAACTCATTAAACAATTTATGTATCAATCCATCATTAACAAAGGAGTGTATTGAATGTATCAAAATAAATATAATATTTATAAAGAATAATATAATTACATCCTAGTGAGGAGACTCCAATCTCCAATTATCACTAACTACGACTAGCAGGAGGCTCCAGCCTCCTTGTTTCTTCAGCTCCAACATCCTATTTTTCCAGCTCTGACTGGAAGGAGGCTACAACCCCCTTATCTTAGTCAGCTCCGACTGACAAAACACTTCCAACTACAAGTAGACGAAGGCTTCAACCCCCTTCTCTTAGTATGATCCTATTGACAGAAAGCTTCCAACTATAATTGTATGGAGGCTTCAACCACCTCACACACTTTCACTGCTACGACACGATGAAGGCTTCAACTCCCTTTACACTATTTATTCAACTTACTTTCAAATGTACATTCTTGATTTGTTTACTCTAGACTGCACACTTTATTTTGTACAATAATTCTTGAATCTTTGCACTTTCCTCTGCTTACTCTATACAGCGCACTAGGCTCTACACACAACTCATATTCTTCTCAACTCACTGCGCACTATTAGTTGCACATGTTTTCTTACTTCAAACTTTGTACTTCCTTGCAATGACAATTTTACCCTATTGCGACTTTGCACAAAGGTATTCTCCAATATTTGTTCAATTCCTCCAGTTGTGACTTAGTTCTTGGTTCTAATCTAGGCTTTGCCTTTTCTCCAATTATGACTTCGCCCAACTTTCTTTGAAAATGTGACTTTTACCTCACCTTTCAAATTTCTTTGTAAATGCGACTTTCCTCAACTGTCAACTTTCGTTACAACTATACCTTTACTCGACTGACAAATTTTCGTGCACCTCCTACTTAAGACTCTGCATCAGATCTAGTAGTAATTTATCTCTTTAAATCCCCATACGTTTGTTATTATATCTTACATATCTTTATTTCTCCCTGGTATTTTCCATCATTTTCTTTGACTGCGACTTTGTGCTTGGTTATGCCTTAACTATGACTTTTCCCTTGGCTCTACTTCGCTTTTTGTCCTTCCTTAGATTGTGATTTCTCCCCCTTCGCCTACCTATCACTCTGTTTCTCACACACCTCAAATACATTGCTTACCTCTACAACAAAAAACATATTCTCATTTTTAAATATATAGGTTGACTTCGCTTTCATTTGAATAAGAAGGCCGATGAGATAACTTTTACTTAATTTACGGTTTTCCTTACACAGACTTGTCATGACCTTTGAATTAGCCGAAATTGCTTTGTTATATGCGTTATATACCATTCATCGTTCTCTATTTTGGGTTACACGATCCCAACACAACGCTTATTCCCTTTGATACTGCGACATGACCTTATCCTTAAAATATGCACAACCTTTGAGCAAGGAGCTAGCTCCCATAACTTGGTGGGACTTGTGTGCATATTTGAGTCGGCTTTAGTTCTTTATACTTCTTAAAATTGGCTTCTAAATACAGCAAGTTTGGTTAGCAAAATCACTCGACATATACGTCACTACCTCTTGACATCAATGACAAAATGAAGTCCAACAAAAGATTCATAGCTTTCCCGACCTCTATGCTCACCTACAACCATCTATTTTTCCCTCAAATATGCAGCTATGTTTCCAAATTCTAATTTATGGTTATGCACAGTCTGGTAATTGGTGATGGCAATGGGATGAACAACAAAAATAATATTTTTGTGTAGTGTAAAAATTGTTGGTAGCATTTTCTATCATGAAAATGGATGATAGACTCTAAAAGAGATGGGAGGATGGTGGAGAAGACAATTGACCTAACTTCTGAACATAGAAGAGAGGACTCTTGCAACAATCATAGAAGTATAGTCATCCCATCCTTCCATAACTACATGAGAATACTTTCCCCACCATCCTAACACATGCTTTTCAATGATTGGATTTAACAATCAAAAGGAAGTAATTGATGCATTTAAGGGAAATGGCAACAATTGGATGAATTTTAAGTTTGACACTTGGCAATAGAAGATTTAATCTCCCATAGCCCCCCTTTCCTATTCCCCTCTAGTGGAATCATAGCCCCTATAGTGCTCTTTACACAACCATCTTGGACCATAAATGTTATTTTCCAACATAATATTTACCTAGATTTTACGCCATCATGACAAGCCAACCATGTGGTCCATATAGAGATATTTATATCATACATGCCTAGTTATTCACTAGTCGACCCTTGGCATTGTCAGCGCCGCACTAGGAATCCATACTAGCACATTTACATCATTTTACATAATCTAATTCAATAATTTAAAATGGTCAAATTGGGGGTATTACAATAATGGTCATTCAACGCCTAAAATTTGGGACTCAAGACATTGTTAGGCTATTGAAAATGCGACACTTCTTTTGAAAGTCTATAATATTTGTTGTCCTTCATAAACGACAAGTAATTTAAAAAATTTACATTTCTTTTGAAAGGTGTTTTTAAATCAATCTTTTATGAAGGATTTAAAAAGTTTGGGAAAGGTTCAATTTTGATCCTTGAAGGGAATTTTATTCCCTTAAGAACCACCAAGAAATTATTTTAAGTGACCAAATTGTATATATATATATAACTACACTTAAATACTTAAGAACGTATCAACAAAATTAAAATATTATAATTATTTTCATACTTTTTTTATTGTTTTAACCTTAACCCAAAACCATACCAACTTACTTTAACATAAACCTCGCAACAAACCTACTTAATGGTGATATGCATTGAACTTATCCATGAATATCATTTTGATAAAACTTTGCCATTTTCTTTTTCCCTTTTCCATTTGGAATATTGCAATTGCCCTGCAGTCAAAGACAAGTTGATGTCTTATGTTTTTTTGCAATTTCTGGTTACTCTATAATGTTTTGGAAGAAAATAGTTATTATTGTGTCCATTTTAGTATGACACTGACTGTGACCTCTCGAGGAATGAATTTGTCTTGAAAGATCACATGGTTTTGTTCCCGCCATAGTCCATAAACAAAACAAAACTAGAAATGTTTCATAGCTTTTTACAGAATTTTTTGTAACCAATTTTGGAAATTGTGCTCCAGACTTTTGGACTTCCATAGGATCTTTGGCTTGAATGCTTCCAAAATATTTGTCCATGTTTGAACTACAAACAGGAAATTGACAAAGAGGTGGGTTAATGATTCATCGTTTGATTTGCAGGGAGATGACCAATCGGTCCAGGCCATCCTCGTTTCATTATCTTATCCCACATCAACAATTTATTATTTAAGTCCAACCAAAGCATGATTTTACATTTAATCAAGCCAGGACACCTCCATAATTTTTCCCGCAACCATTTTTCTATGGCTAGGTTACCAGCTTAGCTTGCATAATGTACACCAATTTCCCAATGTCAACTCCTGTTGCGGGGATTTTTAACCAAATTAAAAAAATTGAATTATATTTGTCGTTGAGAGGGATGGATATTGAACATAATGTTTCGATGAAACAATTCCACTCATCTGCTAGCTCTTTGTATATACCTAGATTTATAGCTAATTTCCAACCACTTAGACCCAAAACTTGAGGTGTTTGGGCCTTGAAATCAATAAGAAAATGGATATTTTGTTCATTGAATGCTCTTATGAGGTTATATGATAGCCTATAGCTATCCCTTTCACCTGACCACAGGTATTTACCTATTTGAACGCTTCTACCATCACCAGTTTTCTAATTTCCTTAAGGAGGTCATCCTTGAGAAGATTGTAGAAACCCATGAACAATTCTACAATAATCCCATAAGGCCTCGGGCTCTTCCCTCGATTAAGCAAAAACAACACTTGCCTTAGCTCTTCCTCTGTAACTTCTGGCGTAAGTTGTTCATTCATTTCCTTCGAGACCACCCTAGGGATGAGATTCACCACTTGTAAGATTTCACGAATAGGGAAACCTAAGGGTTCATTAAATAAAAATGTATAGTATTACACTCCTTCCTATACTTTCTGCTTAAAGGATCTCAATGACGCGCCTTCAGGATTTCTCAATTCCCAAATAGTGTCAACATTCTTATGGTGTTTTACATAATGGTGAAAAAACTTAGTATTATGGTCACCTTCTTTGATCCAAATTGCTCAGCTTCGTAACCTCCATTTTCTCTCCCCCTTGGCTAGAATATGATGTCATTGATATTCTAAGGACCTTAGGGCTTTAATATCATACTCTGAAAAAATTCTTGAATTCCCATCAGAGAGCTCTTTAAGTCGAGATTCAATGTCCTTTAGGTAAGCCTGCATCTTCTTAAACTTTATACTCCAACCCTTCATGATCGATTTATCATTTGCTAGGTTATTCACAAATTGTCGCATGCATGACTAGGAAGAGGAGGGATTGATTGGCTCCAAAGTATCCTCAATCAATTTTTTGTACAATTCCTCGTGAATCCAAACATGACAAAATTTAAGGGGGGAAACGGGTTTACGATCTTCGTTTCCTATAAATAAATCAATCAATCAAAAGATGGTTAGAGACCTCCTGTTTCGACCGTTGAACGGATAAGAAATTGTCCCCTAGCCAAGGATTCTAAGACTAAGAATTTATCCAAGTGTTTTGCAACATCTTCCTTCGTGCCCCTAAAATTTTGCAATGTAGGCACAAATTTGAAGGGTTCTATGTTGACCAGTTTATTTACTTCAAAAATGAAGTTGAAGAAGGAACTTAGGGAGACATGTCTAAGATTCACTCCCCGTGCCTCTCACATTGGCATAGTTAAATTTAGATCTCCTCCTAGGATCATGGAGTGAAATACCAAGGAAATAGTTTGGACCAAATACTCCCATAATGGTTTCCTTTCCACATAAGGCCCACACACATTCAATACTCAAATACAAATTTCCAGATATTTTACATCTAAATATAGACTTACGGTTGAAGCAAATTGTGTTGAAGACGCTGCTTTGAATGTGGAGCTCCGTGCTTTTAACAACCCTCCAAATAGTCCTTCTAAGTCGAGTGTACTAAAATACTAGTAGGGAAACCATGTCTCCATAACCACTCTCACTTTAGCTCTTGTCACCATCATTCTTGAATTAGAATGATGTCAAGATTGTGGGCTCTTACGAGCCTTTTGAGGGCAAGGATTTTTAGGGTGCCTCCTACCCCTCTAGTGTGAAAGTAAAGGAAAATCATGGGAGCACCCTTTCAAGGGATTTTTCTCCAAGGTCCATATGAATTGTTAATTGTTTTTCTAACACTGATGTCTTGTAATTCCTTCATTTGGGCTTTAGAGAGATTGGATGTTCTCCCCACCAGAGGATCCAGAATTAGGTCTAGCGCGAGGCCTCCTATCGAGGATCCTTCATCCTTTTCTTTGGATTTAGAGCTCAACTTATAACTTGATTTAAGAAGAGAAGAGCCCTCAGATGATCCTTTTCCCTGCTTTGGCTTATGAGATCCTTCAATGGGCTCTTCTTCGGACAAGGGAAGTCCTGACTAGGATTGAGGTGAGCCTTGGAATGGTTAACAGTTTTCTTCTGGGGAAGGACCAAAAATATTTATGAAACCTTCAAAAGTAGAATCACGGAATTGAAATAATGGGATATAAAGGCTTTGGGGACTCCTTACCAAATTATGGAGCCATAGTGTCAGCGGTATCCTGAGAAGTTTGAGAAACAATGTGAACTAATTATGGCTACTTCGTCTGCTGCTCTCCAACCTTGTTAAGATCTGACGATGTAGATTCCAAGGACACTTTGTTCACCACATTTTTACGCCAGACTTTCTTCAGAGGTTGATGGGGAGGGGAAAAAATTGTATAGTTTTCCTTCAAATGCCTACTTCATGAAAATTGAAACAACGGAACAACAATCTCCAATAGTACAACTTTTGTTTCCACACTCTGCCACCTTTATCCAATTCAAATTCTGATAGGAAACTATCCTTCATATCAACCTCAACTTGCAACCAAGAGTGTGGTATCTAATTCCAAGTGGATCTACAAGATAAAACATGCAGCTGATGGAAGTATTGAAAAATACAAGGCAAGATTTATGGCCAGAGGATTCTCTCAGAAAGAGGACATTGATTATGAAGAGACATTTACTCCAGTAGCAAGGTACACTTCCATCAAAACCATCATGGCACGTGCATCCATGATGAAGTGGAACCTACACCATATGGATGTAAATACAGCCTTCCTGAATGGTGTGGCTGAGGAAGAAGTATACATCGAACAACCACTAGGATTTGAAGTCGAAGACAGAGGGGCTCACTTATGTAAGTTGAAGAAGGCTCTGTATGGACTGAAGGAAGCTCCTAGAGCTTGGTATGGAAGACTAGATAGATTCTTGACAAGCTTGGGCTTTACCAAGAGTAAAGTCGATCCTAACCTTTACCTAAAGGTTATGAATGATGAACCTGTCATACTATTTCTATATGTGGATGACTTATTCTTGACATGAAATGAGAAATAGATTGCAGATTGCAAGAAGAAGCTTGCTGAAGAATTCGAGATGAAAGATCTTGGGTTGATGCACTATTTTCTTGACTTGGAAGTGTGGCAGAGCCCAGAAGGAATATTTATGAACCAGGGAAAGTATGCAATGAATATGTCGGATTGCAAAGCCATGGACACACCCATGGATACCAACCTAAAGTTGTTATCTGATTAATCATCAGAGTTAGTAGATGTGGCTCAGTACATATAGATTATTGGGTCGTTGATGTATCTGATGAATACTAGGCCAGATATATGCTTTGTTGTGAACAACCTAAGTCACTATCTAGTTAAACCTAGATGGGTTCACCTGATAGTTGCAAAGCATGTGATGAGGTACCTAAAGGGTACGATAGACTTTGGACTATACTATGATATAGATCATGACTACAGGTTGTATGGATATTCGGATTCAGATTGGGCAGGAAGTGTCGCATACAGAAAGAGCACCTCAGGTGGATGTTATTGTCTGGGATCTGCCCTAATCTCATGGTTTAGTAAGAAACATTCTAGTGTTTCTCTCAGCATGGCTGAAGCAGAGTACATAGTGGCTTGTTCTGCTAGTTGCGAAGTGATATGGCTTCGAAAATTGATGGCAGGTCTATTTGACTTGGATTTGGACACCATAGAGAATATTGTGTCCATGATAAATCAAAGCACATAGAAATCTGATATTTTTACAGAAGGGATATGGTATAGAAGTGAGCTATAAAACTCCAGTATGTGGGTACCGATGAGCAAGTTGCTAATGTATTGACCAAACCTCTGCTCGAGTAAAGTTTGAATACTTCCATGACAAGCTTGGTGTAGTCCGAAAAGACTTTCCTGAATTCTCACAAGGAGGAACGGTGGTGATGATAGTGAAGACTTTCCTCGCAAGGAGGAAGAGTGGTGATGATACTGAAGTATTTCCTTATAGGGAGGAATAGTGATGATGAGGTTACAGACTTTCCTCGCAAGGAGGAATGATGATGATATGAACTGTCCTCGGAAAGGGGGAGCAAGTTGATGATATGCATCCTCCCTTGAAAGGGGGAGTGATGATGAGACTATTGCTGCGAATGAGATGGCAGTGATGCACCAGTACAGAAAAGGGAAAGTGCACCCACAGATTCTGATGAGGTCCGACATTTACTTGTGGATGAAAGTATCCTCTCTTGAGGATGGTCTTAAAGACAAGAACGCTCTGCTCTTCAGAGTGGTCCTAAACCTTATCAGCTGAGGATGGTCATGTAGATGATAATTTATTCTAGAGAGTGATCCTACATTAACTTATAGGATGGTGTCGTAGATAAGGACACTCTTCTCTAGAGAGTGTTCCTAGAACTGACAGGCTAAGGATGGTATATGATGAGTCCTACATTCATTTGTGGACGATGTGGTCCTGTATTCATTTGCGGAAGAGATCTGCATTCATTTGCAAGTGGTACTCTCTTCTGGAGAGTGATCCTACATTCACTTATAGGATGGTGTCGTAGACAAGAACTCTCATCTCTTTAGAGTGGTCCTAGTGCTAACAGGATAAGGATGGTCTACGATGAGTCCTACATCCATTTGTAGACAATGTGTTCATGCATCCATTTGTAGACAAGATCTACATTCAGTTGCAGACGATGTGGCGATGCATTCATTTGCAGACGAGATCTACATTGAGTTGCAGACGATGTGTTCCTGCATTCATTTGTGGATGAGATCTACATTCATTTGTAGATTATGTGGTCCTGCATTCATTTGCGGACGATATCTATATTCATTTGCAGATGATATGGTCTTGCATTCATTTTCGGATGATCCAATTGGTCGATGATGTGGACCCTCCTCGTTAAGGGGGAGTACGCTGATGAGGATTGCATCATCTTGGGAATTATGTCTAGAAGTGATAGGGATTGATCATCCCACAAAGTGATCATGTGTGTTGCAGGTTATGATGCCTCTAACAATGATATTGATCAACATATCAAGCACAAATACAGATGATGAAAGGATCAATTGATCGATTGTTGCAAAGGATCGAGTGATCGAGTGTTGTACAGGATCGAGTGATCAAGTGCTGCAAAGGATTGAGTGATCGAGTGTCGCAAAGGATCGAGCGATCGAGTGTTGCAAAGGATCAAGTGATCGAGTACTGCAAAGGATCAAGTGATTGAGTGCTGCAAAGGATTGAGTGATCGAGTGCTGTAAAGAATCGAGTGATCGAGTGATGCAAAGGATCGAGTGATCAAGTGTTGTAAGAAGATGAAGATCAAAGTGTTGTTGCAAAGGATCAAGTGATCGAATACTACAGAATATGAAGACTTAGTGTTGTATAAGATGATGTTCCAGTACTAAATATGTTTCAATAACAATTCCAGTCGTTGATGATTTTTGAAAACTTCCTATGACATATAGATGTATTACCTTGATAT
Organism: Pseudotsuga menziesii; assembly: GCA_001517045.1. Classification (NCBI taxonomy): domain Eukaryota; kingdom Viridiplantae; phylum Streptophyta; class Pinopsida; order Pinales; family Pinaceae; genus Pseudotsuga; species Pseudotsuga menziesii. The sequence goes on from LPNX010258121.1 coordinate 21,682, forward strand.
TGATGAATATTCTCTCTCTCCTTGCTCTTATAGTTGATGATGTTGTTATCAGTAGAATACCCTTCTCATTAAGGGGGAGTGTTGAAATATTGTAACTTCAAAGAATATTCTAAATGTATTTTATTGATGTAACCCAAGGGAGATGTCTTATTCGTCCATAGGGATGTTACTATTATATTTGGTCATCAAAGAGTCATGAGGTATAACCTCCATTATAAGTCGGGTCGATAAGTACCCTCTTGAATATAATATAATACTATTTTGTGTCTTCCTAGGTGAAGTAGGCCCAATAAGTTTGTTGGGGCCGACTTGTTAGAGTAAAACTCAAGTGGCAGAAAGAGCATAAATAGAGGAGTTGTGTTCCTCATCCGAACACACACTCTCACTTGTGTATAACACATAAGGGGGGGGGGGGGAGAGAGAGAGAGAGATCAACAAGGAGAAGCAGTACCTATTTTGGGGTTTTATCTTATACATCTATACAGAGGCAATTTTGTTGGGTTTTCTTCCCCTTGAGGGTTTCCCAGGATAAATATCTGTCTATCTTGTGATTGTGTTTCTTTCAGTTATTCTAGATATGCTATTGATCTGAAATTGTATTAAACACTAATGATATCTAGATAAGCATATGAAATCTTAATTGTTCTGGACCTTACTGAGCTGACCTCTCCTAGAGATACTCAAAATAACTTTTATATAATACTTTTGTGGGTACTATTTCCCCGAATTACAACAGAAGTTTTAACTCATGAATTTTACATGACCAATTACATCAAGGACATCTCTGAATGGAGGAATAACATTTCCAAAGGAGGAATACAATAAAAGTACACTAGAATATCTTATGAAGTTACAATTCTTTCAATAAAATCGTTCCTATTTATTTATACTTATTTTTTATTTTATACATATAGAGTGATCCATGCATTCATTATTGTTTCTATGAGAGAATTGCAGTTTACAAGCTGAACATGGTAACAATTGGACAAAAATAGGTATGCCTGATATTGGAAAAACCTAAGGGAGGAAAAATGGATCGACTACTCATGCATAGCTTCAGCAAGGTATTTCGAATAGATTAATTTTGTTGGGGCACCTCCATTGGGTTCATAAAGGTGATACATGAATACCAAAATAGCGTCATCAATGGTATTGTCTTCATCGTAACCTGACAAACAGATGGAACAAAAACAGGCACTTTACTACATGTGGTTAAGAACCCAACTATTTCTTTTAATAATGAATAGGCGTTCACCAATAAATATTGTAAGGGTTGGGGAGGAGCGTATATTATGATTCTTTTTTTATGTCACATAGTTTTGAACCCCCATCGATGGCCAAATACTCATGGGTTAATAAGAACCCTTTTATTCCTCTGTGGGAATGACCATCACTATCGATCGGGTTTTCCTTGGAATTTACTTCTCTACAAGGATATTTGTCATCCTCAAAGTGTTAGGATTAGTTAATAATCCTCCCTTGCCCACCATATTTTTTGTCATTTTCCTATATTAGGATGATGTTGTCACTACATTAGTTCCATGGAGATGTTATTTGGGGCCCACTAGCCACTTGATGCACGCTCATGCATGATTTTAGGAGCTCTAGAGACCAATCCCTAGATTTTATGAGCCCACTCTGAGTTATGTCAGACCCACATTTAGTTCACCCTCCTTAGAATGGATTCAGGCTTCGATGACCCCCTTCAGTTAGCTAATGAACCTCATTTTCATGATTTTAGGATAAAGGTTCCCATGCACACCTACCAAAGGTCAGTTAACTAATTATTAATTGTTTCAATTGTCTGTAGTTGCACTAGTGTGTCTTTCAGTGGTGATTTTTCCTATGTTGGTCAAGTCTTAGTCAGGGATTCGAATCCTGCTTGGGTAATTCGAAATCTCTACATTGTATTTTATTGTTTTATTACATAGATTAATGGTTATTGTCATCAGTTTATGCTGTCAAATTTGTGCTTCTTGTCTAATTAATTTCACACTCCAATTTTATCACTTTTTACACTGCAATTCATTATTCTTCCTAATTCTTTCATTGTAAGGGATTATTCATCCTGATGATCTCCTATAAATTGATCATTTTAAACAAATATATGCCACTATGGATGGGAGATGTGAAGGTCAGTGTCCTCTCACATAGATTTCAAATCTGGCCCTTATGGGTTCATATCCCTAGCCAGATTATCCAGTATCAAGAATGCTAGATAGAAAAAAGGCATTTTCCTTTCATACAGAGAACCATCAAACTATCTCACCTGTCGATCGAAGCTCATAAGCTCCTTGATTGAATTATTTCTATAAGAAACTCTGTGGAAATAATTAGGGTTTCTTTAAAGATCATTAGGATTCAAAAATATCTTTCATTTTTTCTTGCAAGTGTCAATGTTGGCCATCAAAGTTTCTTGGAAAGAATCGATACAACCTTAAAGATACATGGCTCAGGTTAAAAATGGGAGGTACAAATTCACGTTTTCTCATCATACATTTATTTTAAAGTGGTTATTTTGCAAATGAATTTGTTTGTTTTAATGGTTACTTAATGGTTCATTAGAAAACAATTTATGTGAAGTACAATCTAAGGTGTGCAAGATAGAGATGATTATGATATATTGTGTTGCTTATGTTGTATTTTTAGGCTATTTTCATGTTAGGACTTTTATGGTTATTTTGTGGTAATGACTAATATAAATTCATAAAATTTATAGATTGTTTTGTGTCTAGAAATTATCCCTATAAAGCATAGGAAATGTTTGTATTGTTTGAAAATGTTTGCAGGACATTGTGAAGCTTAAATGATTAATTATTAGTAAAATTCAAGTATAATCTTCATAATACTAGACATACATACTGAGCAGTCTTTTTCTATGTAACTGATAGTTTTCTCCAAAGTAAATGCTAATTTGTTGAACCTCAATTACTGGTTATTAAATTTTCCAGATTTTGTATCATTGCAAGTGTAATTTAAATTTTATACATAAAATTCTAATTGAGAGATTATCCTATATTAGAATATTGACAAAGGGTAGTTAATGTTGTAATGCTTTGAGGGTACTTTGGAGCTGGTAATGAATAAACAAAATTAGTTTATGTAACTTTTTTGTGGTGAATAGTCTCTCAAAATTATTGATATGATTTTTACATCACCATAGATCCATCTTCGATTTTGATATGATGATTACATCAGCATATATCCCTCTTAAACAAGGATCACTAAAGTCCCTTACTACCTTTGCATCTTATACACAATATTTCCTTATTATTCTGTGTTAAAGAATGCCACTTAGTGGTAAGGAAATTAAAAGTGTATACTTATTGATTGGGGAGAATTACATAGTTGTTTTTTTTATAATCGTGCTTCACCAATTTTCCACTCTTGCATTTGTTGGTATAGTCGACATTGTTGGCTACGGTTACCACACATCTTAGATTTCTGGATCTTGACATTTGATTCACTTCACATGCTTTGACTTGGTCTAAGATTGTTTTCTTGTCATGTAGTTTAAATTTTGTGCTTTGAATTTTTTTAGGCGGCACTTTCTCTTTTGTTCATTTTGTTGATTTTCCAAGGCCCAAACTTCAAACACTACCTCTGCATCCATAGTGTTTCCTTGAAGTATATGTATCATTGCTTTGTGGGTCTTTTAAGTTTCCACATCTTCATTTTTACATTGGAATTGTAGTGCAATAATGTTTGTAATAGTTTCTAATATATTTTTAGTGTGAACTTTGATTCTAATTAAGGGTGTTAACTCAATGGAAGAGAACTTGCCTTATAGGCAAGAGGTTGGTGGTTTGATTCCTTCTTGCCCTATTTACATAAATCAATGACTAATTAAATGATCAGTTAACAACAATCAATGACTAAAAAATGACCAGTTAACAACAAGCAATGACTAAATAAATAATCAGTTAACAATAATCAATGACTAAATAAACAACTAAATCTGCTACCAAACAATGATAATTAATGACCAAATAGCAACAATTAATGACCAAATAAATCATCAAATAGTAACTATTAATGACCAAATAAATGACTAAATATATGGCCAATGCAGGAAGCAATTCAAACAATTTATGACCAAGTGATAAATGATCAATTTGGTTGGGTGATAGGTAACTACTAATTTATGACCAGCAGTCACGTGGCCAAATTTAGTCATTTGTCACCCATTTTTAATTATTTTTTAGTCGATTATCACCCATTTTGTACCAGTGACCGTTAATACCAGTGCAATGTGTGTAAACACAGAGTGTGTCAGCAATAGTGTCGAATGGAAAAATGAACGCATATACACACCACACCGGCACATATAGTTATATAAAGAGCACCGAAAATGTATAAATCTAAAAAATTAAGGTTTTTTTTCAAAGTTAACGATGACACATAAAAAAATGCAATACGAACATTGCATTAGTATATATAAAGCGCACTATATAAATAGAAAAAAACACAAAAAAAATTGGACACAATGGTTGTGTAGATATAACAATGCACCGCCAACGCTGCATATAGTTATATCAAGTGCATCATACATATCCAAATATAAAAAATAATTTTTATTTTATTTTTTCAACAACGTTGATGCCTTGTATATATATGAGTGTAATGCCAGTGGGTCGTCTTTATATATACAGTGCATTGATAGAATAACAAAAAAAATAGTTAGTTTACCAATATATCAAAGTTCTATATATCATGACGACCGACGGTGGTTGTAATATCCCTAGTTTGACCCTTGTAATGTATTGAGATAGATTATGTAAAATGGTGTAAATGTGCTAGTATGTATTCCTAGTGTAGAGCTCAAGACCAAGGCCCAACAAGTGTATGGCTAAGAATATATGATATAAATATCTCTATATGGACTACGTGGTTGGCTTGTCATGATGGCATAAAATCTTGGTAAATATTATGTTGGAAAATAATATTTATGGTCCAAGAAGGTTGTGTAAAGATCACTAGAGGGGTTATGAATCCACTAGAGGGGAAGAGGAAAGGAGGCCTATGGGAGATTAAATCCTCTATTTCCAAGTGTCATCCTTAGAACTCATCCAATTGTTGTCATTTGCCTTAAATGAACCAATTAATTCCTTTTGATTGTTAAATCCAATCATTGAATGCATGTGTGAGGTTGGTGGGGAAAGTCTTGTCATGTGGTTATGGAATCATGGAATGAATATACTTCTATGATTGCTATAAGAGTCCTCTCTTCTATGTTCAAAATTTAAGTCAATTATCTTTCCCCCCATCTTCCCATATATTTTGGATTCTATCATCCATTTTTCATGATGCATAATTTTACCAAAAGCTTTTACACTACACAAAATTATTATTTTTGTTGTTCATCACATTGTCATTATCAATTCCCAGACCATGCGTAACCTAAAATTCGAATTTGGAAATAGAGCTGCAGGTTTGAGGGAAAAAGAGACGGTTGTAGATGAGCATAGAGGCTAGGAAATCTAGGAATATTTATCTATATAGTTTTGCTACTTCTTCATGTTTGAGAAGTCATGAATGAAGGCTACAGGAGGTTCTCCAACAACATGCAATAGATTGGACTCTTATTGCACGCACTTGTAAGCACTGTAAGGGTTGGGTTTCATGACGGAACTATGGATCGGTGAACGGAAATCTATTCCTTGTGTTGTATGAGGATATTGGAAAGAGTGCCATGGTTGTGATGGTTGGGTGATATTCCTATAGAGTTCTAGATGAGCATTTGGCTAAGCAATGAGAGCATAATGGGTTGTGGGATGAGAGAGAGAAGCCTATAGGTGTTTCTTTCACCCTAGTGGCCTCATTTCCCATTTTGGGGTGGCCTCTCTGTAGAAAGTATAAATGTTGGGCAGAGTGCCTATGCATGGGTGGAAAACCACTTTTACACAACCAGTTGCTTGGATCTTATTTGTTAAAGATAATTCTTCTCTTTGTATTTGAATGTGTAATGATTTTATTTATGCTTGTGATGAATATGATTGCATATATATGTTTTGTGTATGGATAGAGATTTATTTATGTTTCATGTTGTGCTTTGCATGATATCTCATGCATAACACAACATGAAACGAAAATAAATTTATATCCACATGCATATACAAGCATATTCATCACATGCATAAAATAAAATCATTGCACATTCAAATACTAGGAGAATACTTATCTTTAACAAATAAGATCCAAGTAATTGGATGTGTAAAATTGGTTTTACACCCAACCTTAGGAACTTTGTCTAACATATACTCTTTATGCTGACAGGCCACCCCAAAGCTAAGTTATGATGCCGCTAAGGCGAAGGAAACACCTACAGGTTTCTCTCTCTTATCCCAAAACCCATTATGTTCCCAATGCTTAGCCAAATGCTCATCTAGAATTCTACAAGAATCTCACTCAGCCATCACAACCATGTCACTCTTTTAGATTTACCCACACAACACAAAGAACGCATTTCCCTTCATTGATCCACATTTCCCTTAAGAAACCAAACCCTTACATTTCTTACCAGTGTGCGCAATAAGAGTCCAATCAATTGTATGTTCTTGGATAACCTCCAGTAGCCTTAATTCATGACTTCTCAAGCATGTAAAAGTAGCACAACTCTATGGGTAAATATGTATAACACACCGGGATACTGAGGGGGGTGGAGGTGAATCAATATCCCATGCAAATTTACTATATCACTTTTTATTCAACTCATTAAACAATTTATCTATCAATCCATCATTAATAAAGGAGAACACTGAATGTATCAAACTCAATATAATATTTATAAAGAATAATATAATTACATATTGTTGAGAAAACTCCAATCTCTAATCATCACCAGCTTCGACTGGCGAGAGGATCCACCTCCTTGTTTCTTCAGCTCCAATTGAAGTGATGCTACAACACCTTATTTTTCCAACTCTTACTATAAGGAGGCTACAACCCCTTTTGTCTTAATCAGCCTTAACTAACAGAAAACTTCTAGCTACAACTTGACGGAGGCTTCAACACCCTTGCCTTATTCATCTAAGACTGACAGAAAAATTCAAGCTAAGGCTTCAACCCACTCACACACTTCCACTACTCTGATGGGATGGAGGATTCAACCCCCTTTATACTCTTTATTAAACATTCTCTAAAATGTACACTCTTGATTTGTTTAATCTATACTATGCACTTTATTTTGAACAATGAATACTTGGCTCTATGCACTTTCCTTTGCTTACTCTATACAACACACTAGGCTCTGCACACAACTCGTATTCTTATCAACTCACTGCACACTTTTGCTCACTTTTAGCTACACACTTTTTCTTACTTTAGAATTTGTCCTTCCTTGCAATGACAATTTTACCTAAATGTGAATTTGCACAAAGGTATACTCCAAGCTTTGTCCTTCCTCCAACTGTGACTTTGTTCTTGGTTCTACTGTAAGATTCATCATTTCTCCAATTATGAGTTCACCCAACTTTTTTTGAAACTATGAATTCTACCCAACTGTCAACTTTCTTCATAACCTTAGATTTCCTTGACTATCAAATTCCTTTACAACAGTGCTTTTACTCAACTGAAAACTTTCTTCGCACCTGCTACTTAAGACTCTTTGTCATATTAACTAGTCATTGGTCTCTCTAAATCCCAATATATGTGTTATTACATCTTCCAGATCTTTATTTCTCCTTGGTATTTTCCATCCTTTGCTTCGACTATGACTTTGCTCTTGGCTCTGATTCGCTCTTTATCCTTCCTCCCATTGCTACTTAGCCCCCTTCTCCTTCCTGTCACCCCATTTCTCAGTCACCTAAAATCCATTGCTCACCTCTACAATAGTAAACATTATATATATATGTATGTATGTATGTATGTATGTATGTATGTAATTGTGGTTCACCTACCCCCAGCGAGTCTTGCTACGTCCACGACAACAAGTCATAGGGAGGGCACTCGAAGAGGCATCACCCCATTCGCTCTGATTGCAAAGCTAACCCTATGGGGACACCAACTGGAGCCCTTATATAGCAATATATAGCCACCGGAGGATTTGACCCCGAGACCTTCTACTCACAACTTACAACACTCGACCACATATAGCAATATATAGCCACCGGAGGATTTGACCCCGAGACCTTCTACTCACAACTTACAACACTCGACCACTTGAGCTAACCCACCGGGCTATATATGCATATGTATATGTATATGTATATATATATATATATATAGAAGCTAGCACAAATGTGCACACAAGTCCCGCCAAGTTATGGGAACTAGCTCCTTGCTCAAAGGTTACGCACAGTTTAAGGATAAGGGCATGTTGCAATA
>LPNX010258121.1:31092-47954 GCA_001517045.1 Pseudotsuga menziesii
CTGCTCTATATACTTCTTCAAATTGGATTCTAAATACATCAAGTCTGGTCATGAAAATCACTAGACATATACGTCACTCCCTTTTGACATCGATGACAACATGAAGTCCAACAATCTCCCCCTTTGGCATTAATGTAAATACTAAGTAAAACTTATCTCCCCTTGAGTGTGAGTTCTTTGTCACAAAGTGTGATACCCCTGGCTTGTGTCCCTTTGGTCCTTTGTTCTGCTCCGTTTGACTTGTAACCGTTGTTTTACTGTCAATATCCCCCTTCGAAATCAATGGCAAAGGTGCTCCCTCTGCCATTTTGCTGCAAGTTTTTTTATCTTAACTTTATTTTTAGTGGGAGATTACTCCCAATTTTTGTCTCAAATGTTCGAATGCCTCCCTTGGCAGTGGTTTGGTAAATATTTCTGCTATGTGTTCCTTGGTGTTGACATAAACCATCTTCACATCTTGCTCAACTACATGTTCTCTTAAAAAACGATACTTAATAGATATATGCTTGGTTTTTTAGTGCATCACTGGATTTTTTGACACATTGATTTCACTTATGTTGTCGCAGTAGATAGGAATTGGTTGATCATACTCAACTTTCATATTCTTCATAGTTTGTTTCATCTAGAGCACTTGTGTAATACATTCAGCAACAACTATGTATTATGCTTCGATTGTGGACAATGATATCGACTCTAGTTTCTTATTTGACCAAGCAAACATACATTCACCAAGAAATAATGCATTCCCACTTGTACTCTTTTTGTCATCTATAATTCCATCCCAATCAGCATATGAATAGTTTATTAGACCAAAGTTTTGCATTTTTGGATACCACAGTCCAAACCCAATTGTGCCTTTTAAGATATCTAAAAATTCTCTTGCTTGTGACCTCATGTGATTCCTTAGGGTAGACTGAAATCTAGCTACCATTCCAACTGATTGCATTAAATCAGGTCTTAATGTTGTTAATTACAGTAATATTCCAATCATAGATCTGTATTGCGTGGGGTCTGTTAAAAGCGATTCATCGTCTTTACTGAGTTTGCAATTGGTAGTTAGGAGTGTACAGGAGCACATTTTGTCATTCCGAATCTGTTGAGCATTTCCTTTAAATATTTTGATTGAGATATGAAAATTCCTTCTGATGCTTGAGAGACTTTAGCTCTCTTATCTTTGTCAATATTCTTTCAACATTAAACTTTCATATTCATTGATGGTAAGCTTTGATTATTTCAACCTGTTGCATTATTTCTTGAACTAATCAATTGGATTATAAGGCAATATCTTTCTTATCATTCAAATTTTGCTGGGAAATATCAAATTAGACAAACAAAATGTTTGTGACATATGCATTCCTCTGAAGAAGATAATAGATGTGACATAACCACCTCAATATGTGTTATATGTCATGCATATTTAAATAGCAAGCGTGCAAGCTCCAACACTAAAGCAAGCGGAGAGAAAATAGTTAATTCATTCATGCCAAAAATGAATGAGATTTTTGCTTTCACGTCTTTTCAACCTTTCCAGACGCATGTGAACATAAATGGATTTTGAGCAAGAAAAAAATAACTTATGAGCGATAATTAGTCATGGATTGTACTCAATATGAAATTTGTATTTCAATGATGTAGATTTTATGCAACTCTTTCTGGAGCTTTACATTTGAGTTCTACTTTGCGGTTGTCCAATCATCCAGTGAGAATATTTTCTTACTAATTCAGTCAGCATCTCTGATTTTCATAACATCAGAGAATGGTATACCCAGACACAAGTCAAATAATGCACTGCATAAGAAATCACAGCCCTCAGAGCCAGATTGAACAATTAGAGACAACAAGAGCACATCATGGCCATTTTGATGCAGGCTCAGATGGTGCCTAGTAGAGTAGGTGTCGAAGGGGAACCTTGTTGTATATTGAATTTGAATTGTGCTTATCATTGCAAAACCTCGAGCATTAACTAGAAATTCTTCAATCAACAAATTCTCCACAGATAATGTCATATTTTTGTCTTGTAAATATCATAATTAAGCAAGAACATTGATTATGTAGATCAAGGACAATTATAAGCTTGTGAATTTTGGCAAAATTTGAATGTATCTGTCATAATTATTGAACTGTACTTTTAAATTTTTTTCTTTTGAGACAGCAGTCCCTTTTATAGTATAAGATGTTGATTGATCTATTCTTATACATTTAAATTCCTTCAGTTTTGTCTTTTCTTATCTGCATTTGAAGAAGTGTTTCTTACTGGTGTTTTCTTGAGTTCCAACAAATTTGAACTTTGTGGGCAAGGACATTACAATTTGTATCAACTCATTGTATGATAGAATATTGCAATATGTCCATAATACTTGCACCTCAAACCTTTCATTGAGTTGGCCTAGTCATCCCCTTCTCCTATTTAGTACATTTCTCAGTCAATGATAGTTGAAGTTGTTGAGACAGATCATCGTTATTTGCACACATTACCTTGTCTAATGATTGGAGTTCATGGATTCCTTTAGTCTTTTGATATTAATGTCAGAGTTCAATAGTTCCATAGTCTTATGAGTCCCTTGAGAGAGTCTTCAGGCCAGCCTACAAAGTTTCTTAATTCATCCACAACAATGTTTCTCTATTATTTCATTCTTCTGAACTGGCTCCTTTCAATCATTTAAGAGACGATCAATCAAAATAAGATAGAACATCCTTCATGCTCTTTGGAATCTAGTTCATTGTCTTTACTCTTTATATCTTGTGTAGTTTGGACTGCTTCAATACTAGAATTATCAACTGATTTCCTCTTCCATAATTTTGTATCCCTAAGTACAGGGTCCTTGGAGCTCATGTTGATTGAATCAACATATTTATTTCTCCATACTTTTGCATGTTCTGGTCTAAGTGGTCTTCTTAGATTACTACTGCAATGTCGTGCTATGTGTCCCTTCTTAGATTACTACTGCAATGTCGTGCTATGTGTCCATAGGTGTGACAATTGAATCATTGAAATTTGAGAGAACTAATACCTTTACTTCTTATTGGAGTATTCCTGACATAAATTATGCAATGGATAGCCTTGTGACCATAAATTTTGCAGGTGTAATGACAGCCATGAAAGATATTTGAATACTTGTGATTAGTTGATCCCTTTTGCTTGATCCCTTTTGTTGTTTGGTCCATCCCTACATTTCATTCCTTCTCTGGTGAATTCCAACATCAATGTATCTAGAATTGTGAGTTACCTTATCATCCTCTCTTCCATGTGACTTTGGAGTCTTCTCCTTTATCAATATTATATCCAAAACCAATTTCTTTTTTGTCACTAGAATGTATTTGCTACCTCAAGAGATCATGCAAGTTTGAAGTAATTTTCTTAAAATTTATACTGATGATGCTTTCCTTTTTCAACCTCTCATGTTACATAAATATTTCACTGTCCTTTTCTTCAAGCTTGCTTATCAACTCTTCTTCCTTAGTCCTCATATCTTCTAGTTGACCCTTGAGCAAAGTGACTTCTTTGGATTGCTCCTTGTTTGTTGCACTTGTCCTATCTAATTGATCTTTCAAGAAGATAGTCTCAGCCTCTCTTGCTTGACAAACTGTATCCTTCTCCTTTAGCTGACTGCTTAGATCCTCATTTAATTTTGTAGTGTATTCAACTTGGAATTTCATATCAACAATAGTCTTTGTGTCCTTTCATGCTCTTCATGTTTCTCTTGCTCAATTTTATCTAATAGTTTTTGTTGTAGCACATCCTTCTCCTTGGTTTTTTCTAATTCATCTAGAGCATGCAAAATCTTTCTTCAAAGTTTCTCAAGAGAGTCCTTAAGTTCTTGGATATATCAATTATCTTGTTTTTCTTCATATCTAATCAATATTATTTTGAGCTACTCATTTTCTTTTCTATAATTTTCTAATTTTTCTAGAGCATGATTAAATTCTCCTTCCCTGTCAACCTTTGTTGTTATTTCATCAAACTCTTCATTCATATTTTCATCCTCTTAACCAAGTGGACACAATTCTTCTTTAGATATATAAGAGCAATGAGGAAAATTACATGTGGAAGCAGAAAGTTCAGGAGGATTCTAAGGTTGGCTAAGTCCTGCACTAGGCCTTTGATAGAGTTTGCTTGTGTTTCCTATGTCTTCTCTTCTTCATTTGAGTAGAGATATTTTAGTTTGATCCATAATTCTCTTGTTCAGATGCATTGTACACATTCTCTTTTAAGGTATCTATCAATCTATCAAGAATGGTTTCTATGGCCATTGATTTATTATGTCTTGCATACTTTTGAGTTGTGTACTTCACTTCACTTTATTTCATGGAGTATAGCCAATGAATACTAAGTTCCATATGTCAAGTCCAACTATCATTAGATACCACTTCATTCATATACTCCATAACGCGCAGAGTGTCCCATCAAAAAAATGTACTCCATGTATTGAAAGAACTACTTGTCCATCCATTAGTGTGTTCAAGGATCTCCTTCAAGTTATTCAAACTTGTATGAAGGATCCACTCTGATATGAATTTTAGAACACACTGAGATACTGAGAGTCGAGGGTGAATCAGTATCCCATGCAAATTTACTATATCACTTTTTATTCAACTCATTAAACAATTTATGTATGAATCCATCATTAACAAAGGAGTGTATTGAATGTATCAAAATCAATATAATATTTATAAAGAATAATATAATTACATTGTATTGAGGAGACTCCAATATCCAATTATCACTAGCTACGACTAGCAGGAGGCTCCAGCCTCCTTGTTTCTTCAGCTCTAGCTAAAGTGATGCTCCAACATCCTACTTTTCTAGCTCTAACTAGAAGGAGGCTACAACCCCTTGTCTTAGTCAACTCCGACTGACAAAACGCTTCCAACTACAAGTAGACGAAGGCTTCAACCCCCTTCTCTTAGTATGCTCCTATTGACAGAAAGCTTCCAACTATAATTGTATGGAGGCTTCAACCACCTCACACACTTTCACTGCTACGACACGATGAAGGATTCAGCTCCCTTTACACTATTTATTCAACTTACTTTGAAATGTACACCCTTGATTTGTTTACTCTGGATTGCACACTTTATTTTGTACAATAATTCTTGAATCTTTTCACTCTCCTCTGCTTACTCTATACAGCGCACTAGGCTCTACACACAACTCATATTCTTCTCAACTCACTGCGCACTATTAGCTGCACACGTTTTCTTACTTCAGACTTTGTACTTCCTTGCAATGACAATTTTACCCTATTGCGACTTTGCACAAAGGTATTCTCTAATATTTATTCTTCCTCCAATTGTGACTTAGTTCTTGGTTCTGATCTAGGCTTTGCCTTTTCTCCAATCATGACTTCACCGAAGTTTCTTTGAAAATGTGACTTTTACCCCACCTTTCAAATTTCTTCATAAATACGACTTTCCTCAACTGTCAACTTTGATTACAACTATGACTTTACTCGACTGACAAATTTTTGTGCACCTCCTACTTAAGACTCTGCATCAGATCAACTAGTATATCTCTTTAAATCCCGATATATTTTTTAGTACATCTTACATATCTTTATTTATCCCTGGTATTTTCCATCGTTTTCTTTGACGACTTTGCTCTTGGTTATGCTTTTACTACGACTTTTCCCTTGGCTCTTCTTCGCTTTTTGTCCTTCCTTCGATTGTGATTTCTCCCCCTTCGCCTACCTATCACTATGTTTCTCACTCACCTCAAATACATTGCTTACCTCTACAACAACAAAAAATATTCTCATTTTTAAATATTCTGATTTGAATAAGAATGCCGATGAGATAACTTTTACTTAATTTAGGGTTTTCCTTACGCAGACTTGTCATGACCTTTGAATTAGCTCAAATTGCTTTGTTATATGGGTTATAGACCATTCATCGTTCTCTATTTTGGGTTACACGATCCCAACACAACGCTCATTCCCTTTGATACTATGACATGACCTTATCCTTAAAATGTGCACAACCCTTGAGCAAGGTGTGTGCATATTTGAGTCGGCTTTAGTTCTATATACTTCTTAAAATTGGCTTCTGGTTAGGAAAATCACTCGACATATACGTCACTACCTCTTGACATCAATGACAAAATGAAGTCCAACAAAAGATTCATAGCTTTCCCAACCTCTATGCTCACCTACAACCATCTATTTTTCCCTCAAATATACAGCTATGTTTCCAAATTCTAATTTATTGTTATGCACAGTCTGGTAATTGGTGATGGCAATGGATGAACAACAAAAATAATATTTTTGTGTAGTGTAAAAATTGTTGGTAACATTTTCTATCATGAAAATGGATGATAGACTCTAAAAGAGATGGGAGGATGGTGGAGAAGACAATTGACATAACTTTTGAACATAGAAGAGAGGACTCTTACAACAATCATAGAAGTATATTCATCCCATGCTTCCATAACTACATGAGAATACTTTCCCCACCATCCTCACACATGCTTTTCAATGATTGGATTTAACAATCAAAAGGAATTAATTGACGCATTTAAGGGAAATGGCAACAATTGGATGACTTTTAATTTTGACACTTGGCAATAGAAGATTTAATCTCCCATAGGCCCCCTTTCCTCTTCCCCTCTAGTGGAATCATAGCCCAAATAGTGCTCTTTACACAACCATCTTGGACCATAAATGTTATTTTCCAACATAATATTTACCTAGATTTTACGCCATCATGACAAGCCAACCATGTGGTCCATATAGAGATATTTATATCATACATGCCTAGTTATTCACTAGTCGACCCTTGGCCTTGCCAGCTCCGCACTAGGAATCCATACTAGCACATTTACATCATTTTACATAATCTAATTCAATACATTAAAATGGTCAAATTGGGGGTATTACAATAATGGTCATTCAACGCCTAAATTTGGGAGTCAAGACATGGTTAGGCTATTGAAAATGAGACACTTCCTTTGAAATTCTATAATATTTGTTGTCCTTCATAAATGACAAGTAATTTAAAAAAATTGCATTTCTTTTCAAAGGTGTTTTTAAATCAATCTTTTATGAAGGATTTAAAAAGTTTGGGAAAGGTTCAATTTTGATCCTTGAAGGGAATTTTATTCCCTTAAGAACCACCAATAAATTATTTTCATATATAACTACACTTAAATACTTAAGAACATATCAACAAAATTAAAATATTATAATTATTTTCATACTTTTTTTTATTTTTTTAACCTTAACCCAAAACCATACCAACTTACTTTAACATAAACCTCGCAACAAACCTACTTAATGGTGATATGCATTCAACTTATCCATGAATATCATTTTGATAAAACTTTGCCATTTTCTTTTACCCTTTCCCATTTGGAATATTGCAATTGCCCTGCAGTCAAAGACAAGTTGATGTCTTAATTTTTTTTGCAATTTCTGGTTACTCTATCATGTTTTGGAAGAAAATAGTTATTATTGCATCCATTTTAGTATGACACTGACCGTGGCCTCTCGAGGAATGATTTTTTCTTGAAAGATCACATGGTTCTGTTCCCACCATAGTCCATAAACAAAACAAAATTAGAAATGTTTCATAGCTTTTTACATAATTTTTTGTAACCAATTTTGGAAATTGTGCTCCAGACTTTTGGACTTCCATAGGATCTTTGGCTTGAGCGCTTCCAAAATATTTGTCCATGTTTGAACTACAAACAGGAAATTGACAAAGAGGTGGGTTAATGATTCCTCATTTGATTTGCAGGGAGAGGACCAATCGGTCCAGGCCATCCTCGTTTCGTTATCTTATCCCACGTCAACAATTTATTATTTAATTCCAACCAAAGCATGATTTTACATTTAATCAAGCCAGGACACTTCCATAATTTTTCCCGCAACCATTTTTCTATGGCTAGGTTACCAGCTTAGCTTGCACAACATACACCAATTTGGCAGTGTAATCTCCTGTTGCAGGGGTTTTTAACCAAATTAAAAAATCTGAATTATATTTGTCATTGAGAGGGATGAATATTGAACATAATGTTTCGATCAAAAAAATACACTCATCTGCTAGTTCTTTGTATATACCTAGATTTATAGCTAATATCCAACCACTTAGACCCCAAACTTGAGGTGTTTAGGGCTTGAAATCAATAAGAAAATGGATATTTTGTTCATGGAGTGCTCTTATGAGGTTATATGATAGCCTGTAGCTATCCTTTTCACCCGACCACAGGTCTTTGCCTATTTGAACACTTCTACCATCACTATTTTTCTAATTTCCTTAAGGAGGTCATCCTTAAGAAGATCATAGAAACCCATGAACAATTCTATAGTAATCCCATAAGGCATCGGGCTCTTCCCTCGATTAAGCAAAAACAACACTTGCCTTAGCTCTTCTTATATAACTTCTGGCGTAAGTTGTTCATTCATTTCCTTCGAGACCGCCCTAGGGATGAGATTCACCACTTGTAAGATTTCATGAGTAGGGAAACCTAAGGGTTCATTAAATAAAAATTTATAGTATTACACTCCTTCCTCTACTTTTTGCTTAAAGGATCTCAATGACGCACCTTCAAGATTTCTCAATTCCCAAATAGTGTCAACATTCTTGTGGTGTTTTACATAATGGTGAAAAAACTTAGTACTGTGGTCACCTTCTTTGATCCAAATTGCTCAGCTTCGTAACCTCCATTTGCTCTCCCCCTTGGCTAGAATATGATGTCATTGATATTCTAAGGACCATAGGGATCTAATCTCATACTTTGAAAAAATTCTTGAATTCCCATCAGAGAGCTCTTTAAGTCGAGATTCAATTTCCATTAGGTAAGCCTGCATCTTCTTAAACTGTATACTCCAACCCTTCATGATCAATTTACCGTTTACTAGGTTATTCACAAATTGGTGCATGCATGACTAGGAAGAGGAGGGATTGATTGGCTCCAAAGTATCCTCAATCATTTTTTTGTACAATTCCTCATGAATCCAAACATGACAAAATTTAAGGGGGGAAACGGGTTTACGATCTTCATTTCCTATAAATAAATAAATCAATCAAAAGATGGTTAGAGACCTCCGATTTCGACCGTTGAACGGATAAGAAATTGTCCCCTAGCCAAGGATTCTAAGACTAAGAATTTATCCAAGTGTTTTGCAACATCTTCCTTGGTGACCCTAAAATTTTGCAATGTAGGCACAAATTTGAAGGGTTCTATGTTGACCAGTTTATTTACTTCAAAAATGAAGTTGAAGAAGGAACTTAGGGAGACATGTCTAAGATTCACTCCCCATGCCTCTCACATTGACATAGTTAAATTTAGATCTCCACATAGGATCAAGGAGTGAAATACCAAGGAAATAGTTTGGACCAAATACTCCCATAATGGTTCCTTTCCACATAAGTCCCACACATGTTCAATACTCAAATACAAATTTCTAGATATTTTATGTCCAAATATAGACTGATGGTTGAAGCAAACTGTGTTGAAGACACTACTTTGAATGCGGAGCTCCATGCTATTAACAACCCTCCAAATAGTCCTTCTAAGTCGAGTGTACTAAAATACTAGTAGGGAAACCATGTCTCCATAACCACTCTCGCTTTAGCTCTTGTCACCATCATTCTTGAATTAGAATGATGTCAAGATTGTGGGCTCTTACGAACCTTTTGAGGGCAAGGATTTTTAGGGTGCCTCGTACCCCTCTAGTGTGAAAGTAAAGGAAAATCATGGGAGCACCCTTTCAAGGGATTTTTCTCCAAGGTCCATATGAATTGTTAATTGTTTTTCTAACACTGATGTCTTGTAACTCCTTCATTTGGGCTTTAGAAAGATTGGATTTTCTCCCCACCAGAGGATCCAGAACTAGGTACAGCGTGAGGCCTCCTATCGAGGATCCTTCATCCTTTACTTTGGATTTAGAGAGCAACTTATAACTTGATTTAAGAAGAGAAGAGCCCTCGAATGATCCTTTTCCCTACTTTAGCTTACGAGATCCTTCAATGGGCTCTTCTTCGGACAAGGGAAGTCCTGACTAGGATTGAGGTGATCCTTGGAATGGTTAACAGTTTTCTTCTAGGGAAGGACCAGAATATTTATGAAACCTTGAAAAGTAGAATCACGGATTGAAATAATGGGATAGAAAGGCTTTGGGGACTCCTTACCAAATTATGGAGCCATAGTGTCGACGATATCCTAAGGAGTTTGAGAAACAATGTGAACTAATTCTGGACACTATGTCTACTGCTCTCCAACCTTGTTAAGATCTGACGGTGTAGATTCCAAGGACACTTTGTTCACCACATTTTTACGCCAGACTTTCTTCGGAGGTTGAGGGGGAGGGGAAACAAATTGTATAGTTTGCCTTCAAATGCCTACTTCGTGAAAATTGAAACAACAGAACAACAATATCCAATAGTACAACTTTTGTTTCCACACTCTGCCACCTTTATCCAATTCAAATTTTGATAGGAAACTATCCTTCGTATCAACCTAAACTTACAACCAAGACTAGCAATTATTGGGCTTCGTCTCCCATTTGCATTCTAGTCCAACAAAGACACCAACCTTAATTTCGATTGCCTTTTGGGTTTCCTCTTACCAAAATTGGAATGGTAAACTTGGAAATATAATCCAATCCTTTGGAATATTGAAAGTTTCTTGAGCTAGATCAAAGTTAACAGACCAAATCTTAAGAACCAACCTCGAAGCGGCCCAATTCCAATTTCGATCCATAATTTTTCAATGTCCTCTTTCGAGCGCATATTGAAACAAATCGAACCTCTAGAGAGAATCTAAAATGTCAAAGTATATCCCAAGTAAGGAATCCATTTTTCTTGAATCCAAGAGTCAACAGAATTAGCCTTGACAAATTTTCTGAAGAATCTACTAACGAGCACTTTGGATGGGGAAGTCCTGTATGTCCTCTATACCTGTATCCATCCCCACCGTCATCTTTTATTGCTCCTGTCTTGGCTTAATTCCTTTCTTATTCCTCCTTGTTTTGCCTTGGCTTACTAGCGAGATCGAGTTAATGGGAAACACATGACATTGATTGCCTCATTCTTTCTGCAAATGTTCATTTAAGCTCTAAGGTAATTTCTCACTAGAATCTGTACTACCTATACCCCCTTGGATGTGTTTAAACATCGATGTATCTCATGCGATAGAATCGTCGTTCATCCAGGTTAAATTCTTCATCAAATCAAAATATTTGCCCCATGACTAGGATTACCATGAAATCCACCAACCCTTCCTCCATTAACTTGTTCTTGTAAAAGTCAGTTATGACTTGTCCTAATCAAAGTTAAGGTGACACTTCATCAAGTTCCTTCCTCAT
Source organism: Pseudotsuga menziesii (assembly GCA_001517045.1). Classification (NCBI taxonomy): domain Eukaryota; kingdom Viridiplantae; phylum Streptophyta; class Pinopsida; order Pinales; family Pinaceae; genus Pseudotsuga; species Pseudotsuga menziesii. The sequence goes on from LPNX010258121.1 coordinate 42,396, forward strand.
ACAATGATCTTCAAGGTGATACCCTTTTTCACAATAGGGACATAATGTTTTCCCAAATTTCTTCTTCTTAGATCCGAAGGCCCTTTCAGAAGCTTGCTGATTTTGTTTAGGCTCCGAATCAGCTACATTTGGCTCCTTCTTCTTTGATTTCCCCTTTTCTTGCGCTTTAGAGGAGTCAGTAACTAAGAGAGCTTGATCTTTGGAGGTCTGGATGACTCCCATTCATTTTGCTCCTTGATTAAGGACTCGAAAAAAGAATCTAAAGAAGGAAGTTTCCAATTAGGAAAGTTTTCCCACTTGGAATGAAACAAAGAGACAAATACAGAGTACTCAGGGCCTATTTTACTAAGTATGGAAAGGACATTCTGGTCATCCTTCTGCTATACTCCGTACTGTCTGCATTGGAGCACTAGAGACTTGAATTTAGAGAAGAATTGCTCAATACTCTTGAAACTGCTAGGATGTAAAGATACCAACTCATTCTCTAGAATGTGTCCCCGAAGCTCATCTTGTTTGTTAAACAAGTTATCAAGCTTCTCTGAGGATTCTTTGGGAGTCCTCAATCCTTCTAGATGAAAGAGGAGATCTCTGGAAATATAAGTACATAAGTACCCGAATGCTTCATCACAATGGTTTAGGAACTTGTTCCGCTTTACTGGCTGATGAGGCTCAGCCTCCCATCCATGTATGATCTTGTGGTAGCCATGCTTGCGAGAGGCTAGCAGCATATCAATACTCCAATCAAGATAATCGAAAGTTGTGAGGATCCGTGATTCAGGAGTTTGAGAACTCATAATTGCTCCAGCTGAAAGAATGCAAATACTTCTCACAAGCTACATAACACCTGTCAATTTCACTGCAATAACACACTAAAACACATGAACTGTTAGAATCGTGCTTTTCCTCCTAGCATGAACATGTTTTCAGGGTCTTTCACGCCCTCTCCGCTACTCTGAATAAATCCAGAGCTAGAAAATCATCATAGGGGACTTCTATGGAAACCCAGCTACTTTTGATGTTCGACAGGGAGAAACAAGCATGAAACCTGCATGAGAAGGCTCTGGTGCCATATTAAAATTTGAATGCCATTTATATATTCAAGCGGATAGTTCTAATAATGTTTGCAGCAAAAGAATGGGGAATGAAGATACAAACTAAACTAAACAAATCACTGTAATGTCCCGGTTTTGACCCCGTTTGCATGATGTATATATATATGTAATTAATCGTGGTGAGGAGCTAAAGGAAAAAAAAGCCCCACCGTCGATTTGGTGTTGAATGTTTCAACAATAGGGATAGTTGCCAATGGTATGCCGTGCTATCCGGCACATTATAATTCGGCATCATGTAAACGCGCACATCAAATAAAATAAACCACAACCAGCTACGCCAGTGCAACGTTGAATGAAAAGGGCATGGTTCCAAAGGATAAGGGGTGGGGGAATGTCAAACCTTGGTCTATGGGGGAAAAAAACCCATGTTTTACCACCTTGTTTATTTGTCACCTTTTTTGTCTCAACCAACCTCTTCCAACCTCTTTAATGTTTTGTTGGGTAGCTGAGGAGTTATGGCTGCTGGTGGTTGGGGCAGTTATGGTCTTTGGGAGTGGGGTGGCAGGACTGTCAATCCCTTGCCCACATGCCCACTCCACCCATGAATTCCTTCACTCTTCTCTCCCACGTTTCCAATCTTCACGACTATGGTCAGTTGCTCTCACGTCTAGTCGTCAATCTTCACGATGATGGTCTGCTCGTTCTTGCTCTGGATGGTCGGTTTGTTCCTCGAGTTGGTCTGTTGATTTGCGCGCATAAGCGAAGTTGTTTCTCCTCATGCGCAGGCTGGGATCATCCCGCAGAGAGAGACGTTCTGCTCTCTCCTCACGCATAGGAACCCTACATTGATTTCCTCACGCAGGGAGCAGATGCAATTGCCGCTGTCACCCAGGATTTTCGGGTGTGGGAGCCATTCACGCTCAGGGCTGTGTATGCGGCTTGCTGTTGACTTCACCCACGTTTTGGGTTGTTGCTATTCTTCCCATGATTTTTGGATGTGGCTGTGAGTCCGATTTCTTCCTCAATTGGGGACTGTGGATGTTTTTCCCATGTTTGCATGAGTTGTGTCATTCTCCAACGTTTGTGTGGAGGAGCTGTGTGCTGTGGATTTCCAAATCCGTTGGTTGAGTCTCCCATGTCTATGCTGGGAGTTCTGTTTCCCTTTTTTCATGTTCTCAGGGCTGTGTAATGTTGTCATCATTCATTGTGAGTTTGGGCTGCTGTTATACCCTGGTTTTGGGTGTTGTGGCTGAGTTTCCCGTGGTTGGGCCCTGTCACCAATTGTGTGGTCTTCTTCACAGAGCTGTGAAGGGATTGTTGTTGTGTGTACGCAGTGGTTGGTAATCGGACTGTGCTGGCTTGGCCGATCGGTTGAAGGCCTGTTAAACCCAGCTGTGTTGGTTTGACTGATTTGGTCCCTTGGCTAGGTGTAAGCCTGTATTGCCCCTTAGTCCCTGAGGAATCATGCCCAGCTCGGGGGTGGCAGCATTGCTGAGAGATTGATGAGCAAGCTGGCCTATGGTTGGGTGGAACGTTGCAGCGACGTAGCTGGTTGCGGGATTCTTCATCAAAAGATAAGTACCGTTGCTATTCCATCTCTGCAATTATATTAATGTTCAATGAGTTATGATGAACATGTTGAATGCTGGTTTATGTATATGTTTGCTTCCGCTGAATGATTGAGGAATTATGCATCTTGTATGATGTTTTATGCACTCTGTTATGCATGTTGTTTAAGCTTTTAATATCCGCATTTTTCCTGTTTATGTTCATGGGGCTGTTTTCCCGGTCGAGTGATTGGTGTTGGACGCGTCCTCTTCGCCGGTCGAAGGGATGGGGACCTGACAGAATGGTATCAGAGCTCAGGGTTGCAACAATGGGCCTCTATGGGCCAAGAAGGTGCAGTGACAGACGCAGAACCTCTTCCTGCCTAGCAGAAATCAAATTGGAAACTTCAAGAAAATCGCCTAAGTGTTGGACAGGCGAAAGGTTTAGCGGTTTCTGGTCCGCCGTTGTGGCTGCTGAAGGGACTAAACCGCCGATGCAACAATGGATCCGATTGCCGATGAAAGGAATTTTTGAAAATTTTGTTTAAGTGTCCCCCCCCATCGAAACAATCAATGGAATTGACTTCCATCGTTGCGGAAGAACTGGCGGAGTGGACGTCCGCCGTTGTGGACGAATTGGTGAAGTTTCCCGTCTGCCATTGCGAAAGACCAAACCGCCAAGTCTTCCAACGGGGAAAGACTTCCGCCGTTGCAGAAGAGTCAGTGGTTTCCCGTCCGTTGTTGCGGAAGACCAAACCGCCAAGTCTTCCGACGGGGAAAGAAAATCGCGGAAATTTTTTAAGTGTTTTGACGTCCGTCAGAAGAGAAAGTGTTCGTGCGTCCGCCGTTGCGGAAGCCAAAGTCATTTGGCTTCCAATGTAAAAGGACTGCCGATGCCGATCAATTCAGTTCGTCGTTGTGGAAGAAAGAATGCTTCCGAGAGCCGCCGTTGCGGAAGAAATAATGCTTCCGAGAGCCGCCGTTGCGGAAGAAAGGAATGCTTCCGAGAGCCGCCATTGTGGAAGGAAGAATGATTTTGAGAGCCATTGTTGCGGAAGAGAAAGTGATTGAGCGTCCACCATTGCAGAAGCCAAAGCGATAAAGCTTCCGATTAGAAAGACTGTCGGCGTCGGTCAATCAGTTCATCGATCGGGAGAGAAAGTGATTGAGCATCCGCCGTTGCGGAAGCCAAAGCGCTAAGACTTCCGATGTGGAAAGACATTCAACAGCCGATGAGAAGGAAAGGAAAATTATGAGTTTTTCCATGGGGTTTCTCAGCAGATTTCAACTATTTTCAGAGGGATTTTCAGCTATTTTTCAGTGAAATTTCAGGGCTGAACAGGAGAAAAGAGGCAGTGGTCTTATGCGCCAGATTGCGCGAAAACCAATAATTTACAAAAAAATCCGCCCTGCAATGGCGGAAGCCACAAGGGGACAAGCCCCCTTGACCCTCGTCGTCCCTTGAGACAATCATTCTTGTGAAAAGAGAATCATATGCTTTGGGAAAATTAGTAAGACCCAAAATTCATAAAATATGAATGGTGCCACGGAAGTGAGGTGGCTGAAGTTGGCAACCAGAATGCAACTGTGTGTAAAATGCAAAGATTTGGTGAAAAGTCTTCATTTTTAGAAGTGGTGTGGTTTTCACACCCGAGGTCGGAATGAAGCATGCAGATAGGCGTTGGAAAGCTTATCTAGTAGAGGGTAAGTCACCAGAATCTGAGCATGAAGCAGCAAAGTACTAGTGATGGCCGCTGCTATCAAATGGACAAATCTGGACAATTGCATGCTGGAAGTAGCAAGGACTATGAAGTCAACCCACTGTTGCGTGGAAGAGGAATTCCATGCAAGGATGATGGATTTGAAAAAGGAAAGTTTTCCTTAAAACTCTAGCTTACGGGTTATAACTACATTTCCTAAGTTTATGCTTGAAATGCATGAGGATATGTATTGCATGCATAGGATATTGCATGTTGGTAAGAATATTGGAAATTATATATTTATAATGAACCACTAATGATAATCATTGCTTTGATGTTGGCATTAGTGGAAAAACCAACAATGACATGGACCTGGATGAATATGTTGCTGATGCTGATGAATGAGACCAGCAACCCTATGGAGAAGGGGTAAAGCAACAAGTCCAGGATAAAAGTTGGTGAGCCAATTCTGTAATCTCCTGCAAAGGGTTGGTGGAACGTTGGCCTATGGTTGGTGGAACGTTGCAGCGACGTAGCTGGTTGTGGGATTCTTCATCAAAAGATAAGTACCGTTGCTATTCCATCTTTGCAATTATATTAATGTTCAATGAGTTATGATGAACATGTTGAATGCTGGTTTATGAATATGTTTGCTTCTGCTGAATGATTGAGGAATTATGCATCTTGTATGATGTTTTATGCACTCTATTATGCATGTTGTTTAAGATTTTAATATCCGCATTTTTCCTGTTTATGTTCATGGGGTTGTTTGCCCGGTTGAGTGATTGGTGTTGGTCGCGTCCTCTTCGCCGGTCGAAGGGATGGGGACGTGACAATCACACAGGAATCAGACAAGTATTGCTCAGGAATTTACAATATCATTCACAACAATAATATCCGATGTTACAATAGTTTACAAAGGTAGAATTTGAATGCATTAGGTAGCAATTCAAATCCTCCAAGTGAATATGGTTGTATCTAACTGGATCTCTAACTCAAGGTATCCCAATCAATATCGAAGTCCATATAGACAACTCCCTGATGACCAATAACTCCAACAACCACTGATAACTAGTTAACTCAGTGCAACTGTCACATACCCCAATTTTGTAAAATTATGTAATTGTTTTATTTTATTTTCTGAGACATTATGTTAAACTAAATCCTAAGTAGGGATTGATGACTCAGCAGAGTCAACAGTTGTGGAGTGTAATTGAAAATATTTTATTAATAATAAATATATTATGGAGACAACAGCAT
>LPNX010258121.1:51479-92575 GCA_001517045.1 Pseudotsuga menziesii
TAGAACGATCTGTTAGCAGCAATACCAAAAACTTTACCTGTCAATCTGTAAGATAAAGGAAAACTGTGTGCGTTAGCTTTACAGCTAAGTAAGCCCAGTCTAACGTAGTATATCCACTTGCTGTTGCAAACAGAGAACAATCAGAAAACTGAAGAAAGAAAAACTCAACTAACATTCCAACCAAGTAAAGATCTTACAGTTACAAAATAAATAGCATTAACTAATCAGTATTTAACGATTGTGTTAACATACAATTATGCTATTTAAAAGTTTTTAAAAATTTTTGAAAATTTTGGGGTTTTGACAGCAACTGAGTGTGGTAGGTAAGAAAAGCGCTCCTCCCCATGCAACCATGCCTTATCCATGCATTGGTAGCGCTAGCCTAACGGACTGTGAAGTAACGGAATGTAACTGGGGGCTAACTAAGACTAACTAGAACTATCACCAATTGACCGAAGTAGGTCGGTGCCGGGACTTTCAGTGGATCCTAAAATGTAGGGATTGGTCTAGGAGGCACCCAGACTTATGCATGCACATGCAGTAAGTGGAACTTAACCTCTAGCTGTGTTCCCCACACTCCAGTGACTGGTACATGTGTCCTCATTAGGCCAAGTGGACCCAATGATACTAGTGGACCCAATTAATTAATTAAGGTTCCTAAGTTAAGCTAATTAATCTAATAGAAAGTATGAACAAGGGAGGATTAATAATCCTAACACCCCCCCTGAATCCTAACTTGGACAACTATGGGCCCTGGTAACAAGACCATAGGTCACCCAATATACAATCTAAGAGACATAATACAAATGAGGTAGGAAAACCTCTTGGGAAAAAACCCCTCAAAATAGGAACTGAAAATCAAGCCTTAATGCCCAAAAGAGACCTAAGAAAGGTAAATCTCTTTTCAGTAAAAGACTTGGTAAAAATATCTGCAATCTGATCCTATGTCAGATGAATACCTAGACTGTGAGATCATGATTCCCGAAGTCTTTTGACTTACTTCAAGACCAATGAACTGTCTTAACAGTCCTAAGTCAGTCACAGCGAATGCTTTATTAAGAGCAAACTTGATGCTGCTCAATCCAATAGCAGAGCTACTAGAAATGAGCAAGTCATCCACATACAATACAACTAGAAGCAAGAACCCCTCCTTCTTCTTCATGTAGACATTGCAATCAGATTTGCACCTTTCAAACTTTCAAGAGATGAGGAAGGAATCCATCTTGGAGTACCATTCCCTTGGGGCTTGTTTGAGTCCATATAGTGATTTCCTCAGTCTGCAGACTAAGGAAGGATCATCAATAAACCCCTCAGGTTGTTTCATATAGATCTCCTCCTCCAAATCACCATGGAGGAAGGCACTCTTCACATCCATGTGGTTTACTTCCCATCTCTTGGAAGCACTAATGGTCAATACCAGCCTGATGGAGTCCATTCTAGCTACTGGAGTGAATGTCTCATTGTAGTCCAAGCCTTGGACCTGAGAATACCCTTTTTCCACCAACCGAGCCTTGTACTTGTTTGTGGTCCCATCAGCAGCTATTTTGGTTTTGTAGATCCATTTACATTGTACTAGCTTCCTTCTTGGAAGTAAGGGGACAATTTCCCAGGTCTAGTTGTCATGTAGCGAATCAAACTCCTCATCCATGGTTGTCTTCCATCTAGGATCATGGAAAGCCTCCCTGAAGGATTGAGGATCTGACCCAAGCATATAAAACACCTCTCAGCAAGAAGAGGATCTATGTGAAACAATGCTACACTCTCCTTCTGATACTGGGACCTCGTTCTTCTTTTTTCATCTAGATCCTTAGCACCATCTCCAGCTGCTTCTATGAGCTGCTTAGCCCATTTAGGCTGTTGGAATGAGGTAAATGTTGGATTTGGATCTAGATCCCTTTGAGTTGTAAGCTCAATGTCTGGATCATACTGGGATGACTCCTCTTCTGAATATGAATCTAAAATGTCAGGATTTGAAACTGAAACTGCAATAGGAAGTAAAGGAATGTTTATACCATCATCAACTTCGAACAGAAGCTGTGATGATGTTGGAACTGAGAATGGCATGAAGTGAGAGAAATAGTATGCCTTGGAGGCATGATCAACAATTCCTTTCACTATAGTATCCCCAGTTGAGATATTGGTGATCTCTACTGAGACAGGTCCAAACAACACTTGCTTTGGTGAGCCAGTATGGGTCATCTGATAAACAGACAACAGATTAGCTGCAAGAGAGGGCACATATAGGACATCTCTGAACACACCATGCTTCACTCTGATGGCTCCCTTTCCTGCTGCTGGGATTTGGGAATCATCTCCCATGTGAATAGTGGGCCCTTCTTTGACACTAAGAAAGGAAAAGAGAACCTTGGAGGCAACCATGTGGTTGGAGGCTCCAGAATCAATCAAATAGGTTGTAGACCGAGGTGGTCTTGCTTTCAAAGCATGACATCTTTCATGTGCATTATTAGATTGTTTTTCTCTTTGAATGTTATGTTGCTTGAGAAGAACAAAAATTTCATCAAGTTCCTTCCTCATACAATGATCTTCAAGGTGATACCCTTTTTCACAATAGGGCCATAATGTTTTACCAAATTTCTTCTTCTTAGAGTCGGAGGCCCTTTCAAAAGCTTGCTGATTTTGTTTAGACTTCGGATCAACTACCTTTGGCTCCTTCTTCTTTGATTTCCCCTTTGCTTATGCTTTGGAAGAGTCAGTAACTAAGAGAGCTTGATCTTTGGAGGTCTCGGTGACTCCCATTCGAATCAATTTGTTTGGCTCCTTGATTAAAGACTCAGAAAAAGAATCTAAAGAAGGAAGTTTCCAATCACAAAATATTTCCCGCTTGGAATGAAACAGAGAGACATATAAAAAGTACTCAGGGCCTAGTTCGTTGAGTATGGAAAGGACATTCTGCTCATCCTTCCGCTCTATTCTGCACTATCTGCATTGGAGTACTAGAGACTTGAATTTAGTGAAGAATTGCTCAATAGTCTCGAAACTGCTGGGGTGTAAAGATACCAACTCATTCTCCAGAATGTGTCCCCAAAGCTCATCTTGTTTGTTAAAAAAGCTATCAATCTTCTCCCATGCTTCTTTGGGAGTCCTCAATTGTTCTAGATGAAAGAGGAGATATCTGGAAATATAAGTACATAAGTACACGAGTGCTTCATCACAATAGTTTAGGAACTTGTTCAGCTCTACTGGTTGATGAGGCTCAGCCTCCCATGCATGTATGATCCTGTGGTAGCCATGCTTGCACAAGAATAGCTGCATATCAATCCTCCAATCAAGATAATCAGAATTTGTGAGGATCCGTGGTTTAGGAGTTTGAGAACTCATAATTGCTCCAGCTGGAAGACTGCAAATACTTCTCACAAGCTACGTAGCACCTGTCAATTTCACTGCAATAACACACTAAAACATATGAACTGTTAGAATCATGCTTTTCCTCCCAGCGTGAACATATTTGCAGGGTTCGTCATGCCCTCTCCATTGCTCTAAATAAATCCAGAGCTAGCAAATCATCATAGGGGACTTCTATGGAAACCCAACTGTTTATGATGTTCGATGGGGAGAAACAAGCATGAAACCTACCTGAGAAGGCTCTGATACCATATTAGATTTTGAATTCCATTTAGATCTTCAAGCAGATATTTCTAATAATGGTTGCATCAAAAGAATGGAGAATGAAGATACAAACTGAACAAAACAAACCACACAGGAATCAGACAAGTATTGCTCAGGAATTTACAGTATCATTCACAACAATAATATATGGTGTTACAATAGTTTACACAGGTAGAATTCGAATGCATTAGGTAGCAATCTGAATCCTCCAAGTGGATATGACTGTATCTAACTGAATATCTAACTCGAGGTCTCCCAATCAATATTGGAGTCCAAATAGACAACTCCCTGATGACCAATAACACCAACAACCAGTGACAACTAGTTAACTTAGTGCAACTAAGTGTGGTAGGTAGGAAAAGCACTCCTCCTCATGCAACCATGCATTATCCATGCATTGGTAGCGCTAGATTAACTGATTGTGAAGTGAATGAATGTAACTGGGGGATAACTGAGACTAACTAGTACTATCACCAACTAACTGAAGTAGGTTGGTACTGAGACTCCCAGTGGCTCCTAAAATGTAGGGATTGGTCTAGGAGGCGCCCAGACTGATTCATGCACATGTAGTAAGTGGCAGCTAACCTCTAGCAGTGATCCCCACAATGACTCGTACATGTGTCCCCAATAGGCCAAGTGGACCCAATGATACTAGTGGACCCATGTAATTAATTAAGGTTCCTAAGTTAGGCTAATTAATCTAATAGAAAGTATGACAAGGGAGGATTAATAATCCTAACACGCCCCCTGAATCCTAACTTGGAAAACTGTGGGACCTGGTAACAAGACCATAGGTCACCCAATATACAATCTAATATATATAATACGAATGAGGTAGGAAAACCTCTTGGGAAAACCCCCCTCAAAATAGGAACTGAGAATCAAGCCTTAATGCCCAAAAGAGACCTGAGAAAGGTAAATCTCTTTTTGGTAAAAGACTTGGTAAAAATATCTGCAATCTAATCCTCTAGCGGACAGTAGTGCAGTGTGATGGTTCTATCATGCACCAGTTCTCGAATGTAGTGCATGTGAACCTCTATTTTCTTTATCCTCTGCTTCTGAACAAGATCACTGGAGATCTTGATTGTACTCTGGTTGTCACAATAAAGATATACTATAGGTGAAGTCTAAATCCCATGTCAACATTCCATGCAGCCAAACTGCCTTTATAGTTGCATTCACAGTCCCTCGATACTTTGCTTCTGCGGAAGAAAGTGCAAGGGCTGCCTACTTCTTGCTGAACCAACAAATTGGCCCATATCTAGTCATGAATACAAAACCCGAGGTGGATTCCCTATCATTTCCATCTCCTGCCCAATCTGAGTCTGTAAATCGTGTGAGATCTAGTTGTGCTCCAGGAGCATAGTGGATCCCATAATCAATAGTACTCTACACATAGTGCAAGATCTTTTTTGTTGCCTTCCAGTGCAACTCATGTGGCTCCTGCATATATTTGGCAGTAGCACTCACAGCATAGGATATGTCTGGTCTCGAATGGGTGAGATACAGAAGGCTTCCAATGAGCTATAGAGAGTTATGTCCACCAAAGGTATGGAACCACCTTCTTCAAGCTTTATGCCTAAAAAAAAGGGCAGGGGGTTTCCTTGCAAACCTCCATGTTGAACCTCTTAAGCATCTTTGATGAATACCTGGATTGTGAGATCATGATTCCAGAAGTCTTTTAACTTACTTCGAGACCAATGAACTGTCTTAACAGTCCTAAGTCAGTCATAGCCAATGCCTTATTAAGAGCATACTTGATGTTGCTCAATCTAGCAGTAGAGTTGCTAGAAATGAGCAAGTCATCCACATACAATACAACTAGAAGGAAGAACCCATCCTTCTTCTTCATGTAGACATTGCAATCAAATTAGCACCTTTCAAACGTCTGAGAGATGAGGAAGGCATCCATCTTGGAGTACCATGCACTTGGGACTTGTTTGAGTCCATACAGTGATTTCCTTAGTCTGCATACTAAGGAAGGATCATCAATAAACCCCTCAGGTTGTTTCATATAGATCTCCTCCTCCAAATCACCAAGCCTTGGACCTGAGAATACCCTTTTGCAATCAGATTTGCACCTTCCAAACTTTCAAGAGATGAGGAAGGAATCCATCTGGGAGTACCATTCCCTTGGGGCTTGTTTGAGTCCATACAGTGATTTCCTCAGTCTGCAGACTAAGGAAGGATCATCAATAAACCCCTCAGGTTGTTTCATATAGATCTCCTCCTCCAAATCACCATGGAGGAAGGCACTCTTCACATCCATGTGATGTACTTCCCATCTCTTGGAAGCACTAATGGTCAATACCAGCCTGATGGAGTCCATTCTAGCTACTGGAGTGAATGTCTCATTGTCGTCCAAGCCTTGGACCTGAGAATACCCTTTTGCCACCAACCAAGCCTTGTACTTAGTTGTGGTCCCATCAGCAGCTATTTTGGTTTTGTAGGTCCATTTTCACTGTACCAACTTCCTTCCTAAAGGTAAGGGGACAATTTCCCAGGTCTGGTTGTCATGTAGCAAATCAAACTCCTCATCCATGGATGCCTGCCATCTAGGATCATGGCAAGCCTCCCTGAAGGATTGAGGATATGACCCAAGCATCATAAAACACCTCTTAGCAAGAAGAGGATCTATGTGAGACAATGCTACACTCTCCTTATGATACTTGGACCTCGTTCTTCTTTTTTCATCTGGATCCCCATCACCATCTCTAGTTGTGTCTATGAGCTACTTAGCCCATTTAGGCTGTTGGAATGAGGTAGATGTTGGATCTGGATCTAGATCCCTTTGAGCTGTAAGCTCAATGTATGGATCATACTGGGATGACTCCTCTTCTGAATATGAATCTAAAATGTCAGGATTTGAAACTGAAATAGGAAGTGAAGGAATGTTTATGCCTTCATCAGCTTCGAATGGAAGCTGTGATGATGCTGGAATTGAGAATGGCATGAAGTGAGAGAAATAGTATGCCTTGTAGGCATGATCAACAATTCCTTTCGCTACAATCTCCCCAGTTGAGATATTGGTAATCTCTACTAAGTCAAGTCTAAACAATACTTGCTTTGGTGAGCCAGTATGGGTCATCTGATAAACAGACACCATATTAGATGCAAGAGAGGGAACATATAGGACATCTCTGAACACACCATGCTTCGCTCTGATGGTGCCTTTTCCTACTACTGGTATTTGGGAATCATATCCCATGTGAATATTGGGCCCTTCTTTGACATTGAGAGAGGAGAAGAGATACTTGGAGGCAACCATGTGGTTGGAGGCTCCATAATCAATCAAATAGGCTATAGATCGAGGTGGTCCTGCTTTCAAAGCATGACATCTTGCATGTCCATTATCATACTATTTTGCTCTTTGAATGTTATGCTGCTTTAGAAGAGCAGACATTTCATCAAGTTCCTTCCTCATACAATGATCTTAAAGGTGATACCCTTTTTCACAATAGGGACATAATGTTTTCCCAAATTTCTTCTTCTTAGAGCCGGAGGCCCTTTCGGAAGCTTGTTGATTTTGTTTAGGCTTCAAATCAGTTGCCTTTGGCTCCTTCTTCTTTGATTTCCCCTTTGCTTACGCTTTGGAAGAGTCAGTAACTAAGAGAGGTTGATCTTTGGAGGTCTAGATGATTCCCATTCAAATCAATTTGTTTTGCTCCTTGATTAAGGACTCGAAAAAAGAATCTAAAGAAGGAAGTTTCCAATCAGGAAAGATTTCCCGCTTGGAATGAAACAGACAGACATATACAGAGTACTCATGGCCTAGTTTGTTGATTATGGAAAGGACATTCTACTCATCCTTCCACTATATTCTACAATGTCTGCATTGGAGCACTAGACACTTGAATTTAGAGAAGAATTGCTCAATAGTCTCGAAACTGCTGGGATGTAAAGATACCATCTCATTCTACAGAATATGTCCCTGAAGCTCATCTTGTTTGTTAAACAAGCTATCAAGCTTCTCCCAGGATTCTCTAGGAGTCCTCAATCCTTCTAGATGAAAGAGGAGATCTCTGGAAATATAAGTACATCAGTACCTGAATGCTTCATCACAACGGTTTAGGAACTTGTTTTTCTCTATCAGCTAATGAGGCTCAGCCTCCCATCCATGTATGATCCCGTGGTAGCCATGCTTGTACAACGCCAGTTGCATATCAATCCTCCACTCAAGATAATTGGAAGTTGTGGGGATATGTGGTTCATGAGTTTGAGAACTCATAATTGCTCCGGCTGGAAGACTGCAAATACTTCTCACAAGCTACGTAGCTCCTATCAATTTCACTGCAATAACACACTAAAACATATGAACTATTAGAATCATCCTTTTCCTCCTGGCATGAACATGTTTTCAGGGTACACCACACCCTCTCCACTGCTCTGAATAAATCCAGAGCTAGAAAATCATCATAGGGGACTTCTGTGGAAACCCAACTGCTTCTAATGTTCGATGGGGAGAAACAAGCATGAAACCTGCCTGAGAAGGCTCTAATACCATATTAGAATTTGAATTCCATTTAGATCTTCAAGCAGATAGTTCTAATAATGTTTGCAGCAAAAGAATGGAGAATGAAGATACAAACTAAACTAAACAAACCACATAGGAATCGGACAAGTATTGCTCAGGAATTTACAGTATAGTTCACAACAATAATATCCGGTGTTACAATAGTTTACATAAGTAGAATTCGAATGCATTAGGTAGCAATTCGAATCCTCCAAGTGGATATGACTATTTCTAACTGAATCTCTAACTCAAGGTCTCCCAATCAATATCAGAGTCCAAATAGACAACTCCCTGATGACCAATAACTCCAACAACCACTGACAACTAGTTAACTCAGTGAAACCGAGTGTGGCAGGTAGGAAAAGCGCTCCTCCCCATGCAACCATGCATTATCCATGCATTGGTAGCGCTAGCTTAACTCACTATGAAGTAACTGAATGTAGATGTGGGATAACTAAGACTAACTAGTACTGTTAACCCAAAAAATCCCTCACTCATATCTATATGGCCTACACCACCCAAGGACACCCATACACGACCTTTGTAACACCTCATTAGACCCCCACACCCTCAAAAAGGCTTAAAAATGAGTAAAAGGGCTTAAAACCCCCAAAAGGAGCCTAAATAACTCTCCTAGGGGCTAAAGCCTCCAAAAAGGGGCTAAAACCCCTCAAAGGAGACTAAAAGCCTAAAAGGAGCTAAAGTTAGGGCGGAAGAGACTAAAAGACCAAAAAAGGGGCTAAAGCCCTGAACAAGGGCTTAAAACCCTAAAAGCCCCCAAAAAAGCTATAAAAGGAGGGTGGGGGGTCACTCTCAAATAACTCCTCTCTTGCATATTGTTATGTTGCCTGTGGATGCCTTGAGACCTCTTTGCCTCTCAAGCCACCCACATCCCCCTCTCTTCCACTCATCTTCCCCATTAAGCCATAGCTCCTCCATTGGTGAGTGAGATAGGGAGGTGCTTCTTCCAACCAGGGCATGGTGGCCCATTTCACCAAAGAAGAGGTATAATCTAGTTTTGTTTATGTGTTTGATTTGTTAGTTTAGTTGTTTTCTGACCATTTTTTTTTTTAGGTTTAATCTCTAACATGTTTTGCAGGTTCATTGTCACTTAATAGTTGTTTGCAGGTAGCCAAGGCGAAGCCCTAACCTTGTTTGTAGAGGGGCTCATGGCCATTTTCTTTCTGTCATTTGCTTTCCTTTCTGTTCACTTTATTTTCTGCATTTTCCACACACAGGAACCTACCCTTCCCTCCTATAGACGGAAGGGAGCCATTCCTGCCCCTGTAGCAAGGAGAAATCCCTACTATAGAACTATCACCAACTGACTAAATTAGGTTGGTGTTGGGACTCCCATTGGCTCCTAAAATGTAGGGATTGGTATAGGAAGCACCCAAACTGATGCATGCACATGTGGTAAGTGGCAGTTAACCTCTAGCAGTGTTCCCCACACTCAAGTGACTGGTACTTGTGTCCCCATTAGGCCAAGTGGACCCAATTAATTAATTAAGGTTTCTAAGTTAGGCTAATTAATCTAATAGAAAGTATGAACAAAGGAGGATTAATAATCCTAACAAATCTATGTTCCAAGAAGGCACAAACTATGAGAAAACATGATGCTCGAGAGATGAGATACCTCCCAAAAGGTGTGGAGTAGAAGAATCTGAAAGCTCTGATGAAAACAGTTGCATTATCCCTCAAGACTGAATGGAAGACTGAACCAAGAAGATGAATTCAAGAAAAGGCTATACGTGCCTGTGAAGACTCTTGCAAATCCCTGTTAGAGATCGAACAGTTGAATATGTACCCCAATTGAGGAAACAATATCAATAGATATCCACTAAGGTATGAACCTTACTTTAGCCCTACTCCCTGGTGTTCTTTATCTAATCAATAAGAGCAGTTTGATTTCAAATTTATGCAAGAGAAAAAACCTGAGACAGTAACCATAGGGATAATCCTTCCTCAACACCAGAAAATTTCTCAAGCTATTGTCAATTGTAATCTCCCACCAACCTCTCTATTACAAGGTTGAACAACTAGTTCAATAAGAATGACAACTACACCTGATTCAACCCTATGACTACATGTTTTCCATGGGATAGGAAATAATGATGTAAAACAACATTGGTTTACTTGTGCATTTTGGGCTGTGAAGAACATCACAGATGAAGCTACCAATATTGCATAATTGGAGATGACCTTTAGAGATCGAGCATTGACATGGCATATGAAGTACAAAACTATTGTTCATGTGGGACATGTATGGCCATTAGCTACGATCAAGACAAATTTACTTAAATAATTCTAGAAGCCAAAGTTAGAATCTCAATGTATTACAAAAATAAAGGAGATCAAGCAAAAGGTTGGTGAGTCTGTGTGGGACTATGACCAACGGTTTAAGATTTTGATGGACCAACTAAGCTTTCAATTAAGTTATGTACAACATCATGAATGGTTCATCGCAAGATTACTACCACACATAAGAATACCACTAAGGCAACAAAAGGTGCTAACCGAAGCAGATGCTTTGGAAATTACAATCATACTAGAAGTAACCCTTAGAGGTGAAGCAGTGCCTAGAATGGCACAAGTGGAGACACAACTAATCGAGCTGATAGTACAGCTATATAACTTATCTACTGTGAAACCAACCTAGGAATGTATATGGTGTAGCTTTTGTAGAATGGAAGGACATCATAAGAATGAGTGCCCAACATTGAATAACTTTCTGGGAGTAGGCACCCCAAGCCCATTTCCCCCTAATTCTAAGCTAGACTGGTGTGAAATTTGCAGAGTATGGGGACATTCGTCGCCAAATTTCCTAGCACTACATAAGTACTAGAGCTTGATGCATGTGTTATTCTGTGACTTTTGCAACTCCATGGGCCATGGTGTGAATAATTGTTGTACGCTGCAACTAATGAAAGATAATACACTGGACGCATATCAGGTTCAAGGCGAAGAAGAAAATAAGCCCCCTGACCAGGGACGATAACAAGGAGCACCACAGGGTAGATTTTGTGGTCGAGGAATAGGATTTGGTGGCAGGGGGTGACAATTGATTTGCTATAATTGTGGGGATATGGGTCATCTACCCATATTTTGTACAAAACCTCAAACATTGTGATCCTTCTACCATAATATTAAGCATGCGACTGAGGACTGCCCAAACTTGTTGAAAAAATGGGCTAAATGTAACATGGTGACTACAGATCTGAGAAAATAATCCTGAGATAAAGACCCCGAACACATAAACATCATCACTTGAGGAGGTGTTTGTACGTGCCAAGATCGAGGAGGAGAAGGAAACACATCTATTCTAGCAAAACCATGGATAAAGAAAGTTTTTCTACCCCTACCAAAGTTCAAGCGAAAAGACCAAGTACAAATTCTGCGCAAAGCTCAAAAAGCGATAGAGGAGGTTGTACAACGGGAAGAGATATTACGCCAAGACTGAGTATGTAGAGAAAAACAATTGTGACACTTAAGAGAAGAGGAAAATGACTACATGAAGCAAAATATTCCATTGGTAGAAAGCTAAAGAATAGAGGCGAGCCACACATTAAGACTTGACCCATTGAGAACAAGAACAATCCATAAAGGTGGACAGTAATAGGCCAATGGACCCTGTAAGTACCTTTTTGCAAAGTTGCGTCAATTTCTCGAATAATCTTACTATTGTAAATAAAGTAACCAATATGTTGCACAAGTTACTAATTTCTATTGAAGCTGAAGATCCTATCTTTGTTCCGCTTCTGGAGAGGAATGTGCATAGAGTGTGCCAAAAAAAGAGAGCTGGTAGAGAGTTCATGTTAACATTGGAATTGGGAGGATTCAAGATGAAATATGTAATTCTAGACTTAGGAGTAGATGTGAATATCCTTCCTAAGAAGACATGGGAGCTAATGGGAAAACCAAAGTTGGTCTGGTCACCCATACAACTCAGACTAGAAACCCCGTACAAGGTGTTTTCGATTTGAAGATTAATGGATGTTGAAGTCAACATAGATGGTGTGAAAATAGTGACTGAGTTTAAATTAATTGAAATCCTAGAGGATGTGGACCCATACCCATCACTACTAGGCATTGATTAGGCATTTAAGAATAAAGAAATCCTTAACTTAAAGGATTAACACATGTCCTTCGAGTCAAATACTCTATGCGTAATCACCTCAATGGACACGACAGAAGGTGAACAGTGTACAGAACTTGTTCAGGATGACCTTGCTAGTGTGGAAATTGAGAACATTTATAATATTACAGCAAGGAAATGGGATTATATTAATCCTACCGCAGATGGAGAAATCAATTGGTGTGGCATACACTCTTGGGACATAGATTCATAGTATGATATGGATCGTTGGTAGAACCAACTATATGAGACATCAACAAGGATATGTGCTCGCATAACAAAACACATGCTTTGGATTAGGTATGAGCTAAAAAATCCACCAGTGTGTGATGGTATAAAGAAGGTTGTTGTCTTCATCGAAGAAATGCAAGCACAAATTCCATAGGAGTGACAAGTTGAAGCCATGGATGTTATCACCCACGGAATGCCTACTCAATCGTGTAAGTCGCACAAGGAAGAATTACGGAACTGGGAGGCTATGTGCCAGTGCCTCATAGGGAGATTCTAGTGTCCTGCTAATTTAGAACTGGTCAACAAATTCAAGGGGATCGAGGATCCTACAAACATATAGTGTTCTATCAGCAGAGATCGGAATCAAAGAAAGTACCTTGCAGTCAGTGGGCCCACCGATTATATCATACTTTGGATACAGTACCAAGAAGTTGGTATGTTCAGTAGGAAAAAAGAAGGCAAACTAGGACTTGGGACAAAGTATTAATAGAATTCCATACCACATTTTGGTTTAGTTCGAAGGACCCAGTTATGGATAAATTTCTCCATCAATTGAAACAGTTCATCTTTGGAGAAAGACCACATAAAAACCATGAGAAACACCCCATTTGCATTTACCACCACGACGTGCCCGACTGAACAAACCGATCTACTATTGGAAGGTTGACAAAAAATACCCCAACAAGGAGGATGATCCATGTGGCATAGAGATATAGGAACGTGTGGGTGAATGTGGCATTTAGGACGAGCCATCTTTCGGTACTACACCATAGTTGAGAGAACCCCTCAAGACAACCAAGCATAACATTGGAATGGAGGAGGAACCTAAAATGGCAATAATTGGAGACTACTAGGGTTAGGAGGCATTGATCCAGATAGTGGATCTTTTGAAGGAATAAGAAGATTTGTTCCCCCGCAGTTTCTTAGAGATGAAAGAGATTGAGGGAACATTGGGCGAAATGAAAATCCATCTTAAAGAGGGAACTAAACCCATCAAGACCATATAGATTTAACCATTTGTATAAGGAGAACGTCCACAAAGAATTGGATCGAATGTTAGAGGCTGGAATTATTTTTCATGTCGAAGAATCAAAATGGATTAGCCCAATGGTGGTTCAAGATAAGAAAAACAGGTGACATCTGCATCTGTGTGGATTTCCATGGTATCAATGTAGCTTGTGTCCATGAACAATTTCCTACACCCTTCACTGATGAGGAGTTGGAAAATATTGGAGGTTGTGAAGCCTACTCATTTACCGATGGTTTTTCAGGCTACCATCAGGTACGCATAGCAGAAGAAGATCAGATGAATACCACCTTTACGATCAAATAGGAATCCTTTGCATATAATGTTATGCCATTCGGGTTGAAGAACACACCAACTGTATTCTCTAGAATTGTGGTGGAAGCTTTCAAAGAATTTATGCACAAATTTTTGGAAGTCTACTTGGATGAATGGACGGTGTTTAGTCTACTAAAGGACCACTTACAGGTCTTGCAAATTATGGTGGATCGGTGTTGACAGATGCAGATTTCTTTGAACTTGAAAAAATACATATTTTGTATGTCATTTGGCATCCTATTGGGACACGCGATATGCTACAAAGACTTGTTAGTAGACCCAAAAAAAATTGTTTTTGTAGTCGATTTGTCAGCCCCAACACATGTGAAAGGCTTGCGCACCACCCTAGGACATAATGGATACTACATAAATGTCATCTGAAACTATTCTAGTATAACAACACCATTAGAAGAAATGTTGCACAAAGAAGTCAAGTATGTATGGATTCCACAATGTCAATAAGCATTCGACACATTAAAGGAGAAGTTATTAACTGCGCCAATTCTTATATTCCCCTATTGGACACGCATGTTTCATCATGTGCATGTGGATGTGTCGTTAGTCACATTGGGGGTTGTCCTAGAGCAACCAAGGGAAAGCAACTTGGACCACCCAATTTTCTTTGCCAGCAGGAAATTTTCTGCAGCATAAAATACTTATACCACAAATTAATGAGAGGGCTTAGCAATGGTTTATGCTCTCTAAATGTACCGACACTACTTGTTGAAAGGTGCCTTTAATTGTTTTACAGATAATTATGCATTAAAGTACCTAATCAACAAGCCAATGTTGGGGGCGTATTTGTAGATGGTTACTCTTATTCCAAGAGTATGAGATTGAGGTTACCGTTAAGCCATGTAAACAAAATGTGGTCCCAAGACACTTATCTCGGTTTGAATTAGGTGACCACAAAGGAAATTTAGATGATGACCTT
The DNA here is from genome assembly GCA_001517045.1 of Pseudotsuga menziesii. Lineage (NCBI taxonomy): Eukaryota > Viridiplantae > Streptophyta > Pinopsida > Pinales > Pinaceae > Pseudotsuga > Pseudotsuga menziesii. The sequence continues at coordinate 66,262 of LPNX010258121.1, forward strand.
CCTGATGCACAACTATTAAGTATAGAAGCAATATCATATCAATTTAATGAATGTACTACATGTTTGGCGACTGGTAGAGCACCACCTAAGTACACGATCGCACAACGACGATAGTTGGTGACAGGAAGTGTTGACTTTCAATTAATAACAAGTCAATTATATAAGCTGGGTGCAAATGGAATTCTCAAAAGTTTTGTTATGGAACATGAAAGAGTAGCTCTTCTACAAGAATCACATGAAGGCATTGCTTGAGGACATTACACAAAAAATGATACATCACATAAGGTGCTCCACATTGGTCCCTGGTGGTCTTTTCTTTTCCAAGAAGCAAAAATATATTGCAAGCAATGTGATGTTTTCCAGCGAGTCGAGAAGTCGTCGTGAAGGGATGAAATTCCCTTGGCTCTCATAACAACATTAGAACCATTTGAGAAATGGGTAATTGACTTTGTGGGTTTGATCAACCCACTAACATGAAGGACCGATGCAATATATATTGTCACAACGACATAGTGCCTGACAAGATGGTAAGAGGTTGCACCAATGAAGGATTACATAACAAAGATAGTACCATGGTTCATATTAGAGCATATCATCACTAGATTTTGTTTCCTAAAGATGTTGATGAGAAATCAAGGAACTCATTTCCTTAATTCCACCATCCATGCTCCCTGAATAATTTATGATACAACACCAGAAGTGTACACCCTACCCTCCCAGGCTAATCGAACTGTGGAGGCATTCAATAAAATTTTGGAATAGGCACTAACTAAGGTCTATAATGTGATGCACGATGACTAGGACCAACACATTCCAATGGTGTTATGGGCATATAGAATAACTTCTAAGCGATTAACAAAACATACTCCTTTCTGACTAGTCTACTCAAAAGAGATTGTCATGCCTTCAGAATTTTTGGTCCCTAGTCTACGAATACCTATGGCTACAAAGATGACATATGATGAGTCCTTAGCGAAGAGAGTCCAAGAGTTTAAGAAGTTAGAATAATATTGGGTTATTTTAGGGTTTAACCAAGTGGTTGAGAAGTAGCGTCAGAAATCCTAAATTGATTGAAACATTAAGACAAAGATATTACAACCTGACATCTTAGCATTGATGTACGATCACAAGTTCTTGAAGAACCCAGCAAATCTTAGGATGAGATGGCTGGGACCATTCCAGAATCTGTTTATTACAGAAGCAAGTGCAACAAAGATTACAACTCTTAATGGACAACCAATGAAGGGCTTGTTCAATGGCAACCACCCAAAAACCTATTTGGGACGAAGGGCCAAGAGAAGTTCCAATTATAATAAATATAAATAAAACATAGTATATATTGATACTAAATTTTTACTAGTAAGTCGCAAGTCTAGTCCTCCAGCCAAAGAAAGTCCCTGTTAGGTTCTAGTTAGTTCAGTCAATAAAGTAGAAATATATCTGGCATCCATGCTAGAATTTTTGAAATAATGTAACTTCGAAGAATATTCTACTTTTGCTTTACATTATTATTATTATTCCTCCTTCAGAAGATGTCATTAATGGAAAGATCATGTAAAAGTCATGAGGTAAATCCTCCATTGTAAGTCGGGTCATTAGTACCCAAGAAAGATTAATATAAATATTATTTTGAGTTTTCTTAGGTAGGTCGGCCTTGTTGATTTGATAAGTCGTCCAAGTTAGGTTAAAATGTCGGTCAAGTTATTAGTATAAACAGGGAGGCACCCTCCCTTCATTTGTACACACTTAGTGATGTATTGCACAATAGAGAGAAAGAGGAAGGACAAAGAAGGAGGAGGAGAAGTGTCTTTGGTGTTTTGGATCTTATGTTAGGGTTCATGCTCTCTCTCTCTCTCTCTCTCTCTCTCTCTCTCTCTCTCTCTCTCTCTCTCTCTCTCTCTCTTTTTTNGGGCATTGCATTATGGTAGTCTATATTGAGGAAGTTTTGTTGGATTTTTCCCTTTTGGGTTTCCGAGGATAAATTGTTGCGTACCTTGTGATTGTGTTTCTTTTAAAGATCCTCTTTATGTTGCTATTGTGAAAATGTATTAAATTCTCATGAAGTTAGGACTTAAGATACAACAGCATATAAAACTTAACATGGTATCCGAGCTAGATTGAAAAGAGCATCTTTCATTGGGTAAATCTCTCTCTCTCTCCTACTCTGGACAAGAAAATTAGGGTTTCATACTGAAGAGGAATTTTTGAGTGCAAGTGATATTGGGAAGTGCACCCCTCCTAGGTGCATATTTTGGAACCTAGATCGAATTTTTTCAGTGGGAATATCCTCCGAAAAGTCAAACCCTAGTATGACTTGGAACAAGAAAACCAAAAAACCAAAAATCTAGAACCAGAACCAAAAACTATAGTCCATAATTTCACAAGTCCAGTTTCAAGGGTTAGAATTTGGATTCTTCAAAAATTGACTATACCAACATACTCACCTCAGTCAAGCGCATCTTTTGGTAACTTCGATTTTCATTTATGAGAAATTTCAATTATTTGTCATTTTGTGTTCTTCGTGACAAGATGCCTCCAAGCACTAAGCTTGATGACAAGTTGGAATGCATAGAAAACTTTCGTGCTTGGAAATACATAATTGGAATCATTATAAAAGAGAACGATCTTTCAAAGTTTATCAAGGAAGTTGTGCCAGAGCCTGAAGAAGATGAAGCAAAGGAAAAGTACAAGAAGGACATGATTAGAGCAAAGAGGATCATATCAGATTCTATCAAGGATCACTCCATTCCTCAAGTGTCGTTCAAGGATACAACTAAGGAGATGCGTGATGCCCTATCAAGAATGTATGAATGAAGAAACATCAACCGGAATATGAATTTGAGATCCCAACTCAAAAGTCCAAAATGAGAAAGGGTGAATCTATCCAAGAATATTTCACAAGGGTTTCTCAATCAAAGAACAACTAGAAGCAATTCAAGACAATATTGATGAATATGAATTAGTAATGACAATGAGCAAGGGTGAATCTATCCAAGAATATTTCACAAGGGTTTCTCAATTCAAAGAACAACTAGAAGCAATTGAAGACAATATTCCTGAAGATGAATTAGTAATGACCGCTCTCAATGGTCTTACTACACCATGGGATTCGTACATCCAGACAATTTGTGCAAGGAAGGAAAGCATACATCTTGAAATCCTATGGGAAGAATGTGTTCAAGAAGAATCTAGAGTAGCAAACCGAGAAGCACTACTTAGAGATGATGGCCATGCTCTAGCTACTCATGCTAGAAGTAGAAAAGGAAAACACCATTTCAAGAAGGAAACTCATAATGAGTCTCATCCTCCTAAGAAGTTTCAAAAGAATAAAAGGGAGATTACAAGTAGAAATACTTCTCCTCTTATCAATGTTACCATTGTGATAAGATAGGACACATTTCCAGAAATTGTCCAACAAGAAAAGAAGAATGAAAGAGGAAGAATACCAAAAGACAAAATGCTCATTTAGCCGAAGAAGAAGAAGAAGCTACCAAGAAGTTAGCAAAGGAAGAAATTGGAGAATATATTTTATTCTCCGCTCTCTTTCAGTCCATGACACTTGGAAATGTCACATGGCTAATTAATAGTCGTGCTTCAAAGCACGTGACATGTCAGAAGAAGACTCTCTCCAGGCTTGAATAAAAGGATTCCCCTGAGAAATTTTCACCAGGAGATGGCTAGCAATATCCCTTCAAGGGAATAAGATAAGCCACATACAAGGTTGATTTAGGAACCCCTCTAAAGTGAAGGATGTGATAATATGTGCTAGGCTTGAAGAAGAACTTACTTTCTATTTCAGCCTTAGATAAGAAAGGATTCAAGATTTCATTTATAGATGGTGAAGATCTTATGTGGCCTAAAGGAAAATCTCTAGAAGATGCATCTGTCATTGGGACAGAAGAAGGTGGCATGTATAAACTAAAATGTCACTTAGAAGCGGCCTTGATTCATGATACTACAAGTCCATGTGAACTATGGCATAGAAGGCTTGTTCACATAAACTACAAATCCTTACCACATCTGTGCAAGGTAGAAACATGTTTACCAGATCTAAAGATTGATCATGAAGGAGTATGTAAAGGATGTGCGAAAGGAAAGAACATAAATAATCCATTTTTGAAGAGTGACACCAAGACATAAGGAATATTGGACCTTGTTCACTCATATGTATATGGTCCAATGCCCTTAACATCTTTAAGTGGGTATGTCTATTATGTAACATTCATTGATTATTACTCTCGTAAGACATGGGTTTACTATTTGAAATCAGAAGATGAAGTGTTTGGAAAGTTCAAGGAATTCAAAGCCTTGGTATAGAATCTTTCAGAAGGAAAAATGAAGACACTTAACTCAGATTATGGAGAAGAGTATACTTCAAATGAATTTGGAAACTTTTGCAAAGATGTCAGGATTAAGAGGGAAATTACCACTCTCTATAATCCACAACACAAAGGTGTTGTTGAAAGGAAAAACCGAACCATTATGGAAGTAGTGCAGGCTATGATCCATGATCAAGATCTTCTTATGCACTTATGGGATGAAGCAACAAGGACAATAGTATATGTCCAAAACAAAATATCCCATAGTGCACTTGGGTTCGAAACCCCTGAAGAGATGTTCATAGGCAAGAAACCAGAAGTCACCTCAAGATATTTCGGTGTCCAATGTTTGTTCATATTCCAAAAGAGAAAAGAACCAAGTTGGATCCTTCCGAAAAGAAAGGAATATTTGTTGGATACTGTGAGGTCTCCAAGGCCTTCAGAATTTATATGTTGGATCACCGCCATATGGAAATTAGTAGGGATGTAACCTTTGATTAAGATGCAACTCTTGATAAATTGAGAAAGTACCAACTTGAAGAAACATATGAAGAAGTTGTAGCTCCCAGAGTCGCAAAACTGATCAAAGAAGTTACACCTTCTCTTGATGATGAGATTCTGGAAGAACATGATATGTTGGAGCCCCAAGAACCCTCCCACGTGAATATCTCCCACAAGAGAAATCCAACCTAGGCTCGTGAGATTATTCAAGAAGCAAAAAGGTATGGTGCTCCATAAGGCTCCTCGAGACATAGCAAGAAGTCAAGGCCATTTTCTAGTTATGTGGCTTTGATGTGTGATCTTGTAGACAAAGAACCTACTTGTTTTGAAACAGTTATTCAAAAGAGAGAATGGATAGAAGCCATGACAAAAGAATACCAATCCATAATGAAGAATGATGTGTGAGAAGTAGTTCGCAAACCAAAAGTCAAAAGTGTGGTATCTTCCAAATGGATATACAAGATAAAACATACAACCGATGGAAGTATTGAGAAATACAAAGCTAGATTTGTGGCCCATGGATTCTCTCAAAAGGAAGGAATCAATTAAGAAGATACATTTGCTCCTATAGCAAGGTACACTTCTATTAGAACCATCATGGCACTTGCAACCAAGATGAAATGGAAGTTACACCAGATGGATGTGAAAACAACATTTCTAAATGGTGTTATTGAAGAAAAAGTGTACATAAAAAAACCATAATGCTTTGAAGTCAAAGACAAAAAGGCACATGTTTGTAAGCTAAAGAAAGCTCTGTATGGGTTGAAGCAAGCTCCAAGAGCTTGGTATGGAAGAATCGATAGTTTTATGACGAGCTTGGGTTTTACCAAAAGTAAGGTTGATCCTAACCTTTACTTAAAGGTTATGGAATATGAACCTGTCATATTATTGTTGTACATGGATGATTTATTCCTGACAGGTAATTAGAAGAAAATATCAGAGTGTAAGAAGAAGCTTGCTACAGAATTTGAGATGAAAGACCTTGGCTTGATGCATTATTTTCTAGGTCTTGAAATATGGAAGAGCTGAGAAGAAATATTCCTCAACCAAGGGAAGTATTCAGTAGAAATTCTAAAATGTTTTGATATGTTGGAATGTAAATCCATGGCCACACCCATGGATACAAATTTGAAATTGTTGGTTGATGCTTCATCAAAGTTAGTGGATGTGACACTATACAGAGAAATTACTGGTTTATTGATGTATTTGATGAATACCTGGCCAGATATATGCTTTGATGTGAACACCTTGAGACAACATCTGGTTGAGCCCGGACATGTTCACCTTGTAGTTGCAAAGCATGTGATGAGGTACCTAAAAGGTACGGTTGACTATGGTCTCAATTATACTAGAGATCATGACTTTAGACTGTACGGTTATACATATTTAGATTGAGCAAGAAGTGTCTCAGACAGAAAGAGCACTTCAGGTGGATGTTTTAGTTTGGGGTCAACCATGATCTCATGGCTAATCAAGAAGCAATATAGTGTTGCTCTCAACACTACAAAAGCATAATATATTGCAGCTTGCTCCCCCATATGGCTTCAAAAGTTGTTATCAGGTCTATTCAATCTAGAAATGGATGCCACCACAATTCTATGTGATAACCAAAGCTTCATGAAGATGATAGAGAGCCTTGTGTTCCATGATAAGACGAAGCACATAGAAATCTGGTATTTCTACATTCATGACATTGTGCAGAAGGGAGATATAAAGCTCCAATATGTTAGCATAGATGAGCAAGTTGCAGATGTGTTGACTAAGCCTCTATCTCTTGTGAAGTTTGAACACATATGAGACAATATAGGTGTTGTTCATAAGGACTTCCCTCGAAAGGGGGAGTAGTATTGATGATACTATGGTATCCTGATCACAGCAGGTAGCTCAGTTGGGATTGATCATCCTTGGACTTGTTCTCATAATTTTGAAAGGAAGGATCGTCTTAAATGTTGATCTTGAGACTTTATACCATAATTTTGAAAAGAAGGATCATCCTAAGATGTTGGTTGATGGACTTGATCCCATAATTCTGAAAGGAAGGATCATCTAGGATGTTGATTGTTGGACTTGATCCCGTAATTCTGAAAGGAAGGATCATTTAAAATGTTGCTTGGTGATCCCACAATTTTGAAAGGAAGGATCGTTTAAAATGTTGGTTGGTGATCCCACAATTCTGAAAGGAAGGATCATCCATGTTGGAATTGATCCCGTAATTCTGAAAGGAAGGATCGTCTTGTGTAAGTATATCCTAGCTGTGATCAGTATTGGTAGCTCCATAAAGTCTTGATACTGTAATCCCAAAAGGAAGGATCATCTGAGTACCGCAAGTGTGTTTTCCATGATCCTGTAATTCCAAAAGGAAAGGATCACCTGTGTTGTCCATGATCCTGTAATTCTGAAAGGAAGGATCATGTTGGTTATTGATACACCTGCCTCATTTTGTTGCCATAGATGATGTTGCTCTAGCCTTGAGTTGTTGACGATGATGTTGTTATACCGGTCACATATCGTTGTTGATGTTATTCCAACTTTATGTTAACGAGTCAGCCTAATGCTGTCGTTGTAGTTAATGTATCGGTTATTATATTAAATATATTGATGTTGATACTTCAGCTCTATAATGAATATGATGATGATAATGTTCCAGTTTCATGCTTCAAATGATGATGCTCTATCTCCATGCTCTAGATGATGATGCTCCAACTCTGTGCAGCATATGATGATGCTCCAACTTTGTGTTGCAGATGATGATGCCCAGCTTCGTGTTGTAGATGATGATGTTGGTCAAATTTTTTGATGATGTATAGATGTACTAGACAATGTTCCAAAATATGTTGTTGATGATGCCTCCTCCCTCCTTTCGATGATGTTGTGTAGAGCCACACCATTTGTTGTTGTTTTCAATAGAATACCCTTCTTGTTAAGGGGGAGTGTTGAAATAATGTAACTTCGAAGAATATTCTACTTGTACTTTACAATATTATTATTATTCCTTATTCAAGAGATGCCACTAATGTAAAAGGTCATGAGGTAAATAATCCATTGTAAGTTGGGTCATTAGTACCCATGAAAGATTAATATAAATATTATTTTGTGTTTTCCTAGGTAGGTCGCCCCTATCAGTTTGATAGGTTGGCCTAGTTAGGTTAAAATGTCAGTACAGTGATTAGTATAAATAGGGAGGCGCCCTCCCTCATTTGTACACGCTTACTCGTGTATTGTGGAAGAGAGAGAAAGAGGAAGGACATAGAAGGAGGGGGATACGTGTCTTTGGTGTTTTGGATCTTATGCTAGGGTTTGGTCTCTCTCTCTCTCTCTCTCTCTCTCTCTCTCTCTCTCTCTCTTATGAGACCTTGTTCTTTAGGCATTGCTTTCTAGTAATCTATATTGAGGAACTTTTGTTGGGTTTTTCCCTTTTGGGTTTCCTAGGATAAATTGTTGTGTACCTTGTGATTATGTTTATTTAAAAGATCCTCTTTATGTTATTGTTGTGAAAATGTATTAAATGCTCATGAAGTTAGACTTGAGCTATAGAAGCATATCAAAATTAACAAAATTCTAGTGAACAAATCAACAAAAGCAGTAAGTATACACACGCGTTGAAGCAAATCATGAAGTACAAACTTTTCGTCCAACTATTGACTCTAGTCCGACTGCCATTCCAATTAACTATCACTCCACCATGTAGGCTCTAGTTGTCGAATCTAGTCACACCACCTTTCCAGTTCACCAGTAATTCACCAGTTATGTCATAGTTGGAAAGTAAGTCATGATGTTAATCATGTCATTTATGATCCCACCACTTTTTACAACTGTCTATCAGGTCAGTGTTAGTTTAACCACCGTCCCCAAAAATGTAAAGGTCGAGGACAAACAAACTGGTTTTATATAAAATTTTATCAAACATGTCACCATAGATACGTTTCTGATTACAAGGAGAATGCCCAATAAAAGAAGTCAGACATATGTCAAATAAAGGGACGCTTGCATGATTGCAGGTGGCAGGGCACAAATATTGAGAGATCCTATGCTAAGTGGTTGTTTGAGTGGAGGAATTATGAAGAGGAGAAAGCAAACATTGAGAGAATATGCAGTAAATACCTATCCCATCGAGCCTTGAAGAGGAGAGGTGTGGGAGAGAGAAGTAATCCTCATAGGACGTGGATCAAATATATTACCAGTGGGCTATAAGAGCAATATGAGAAGAGTAATAAGTCATCAGTTGGATGCGTATAGATGAGAGGTCTTAATAGTTTCCCTATGGTAGAAGAATCTCATTGTAGAGAGTCTATTGTGTGGTGTGCATGAACCACAAAGCCACAGATTGAAGTGGAAAGATGGAAAATACATCAGGAACGAAGAAGATGAGATCCAAAGTAAAAACCCCAAAGCAACATAGTATGCTAGCGGTTCCACTACCATGTGGAGTTCAGGTGAAGGGCACCATCCTAGGAAAAGGTGAAACCAGAACCTTCACCAGAGGAAATCTACCTAGAATGAAAAAGGGAGGAAGTTGAGCAATCATTACACAAAGTAAATCAAGTAGTTCAGAACTTAGGAGGAGTAATGGAATACAACTTTGTGATCTGGAATCATCTACAAAATATTCTCGAACTCCAACAAGTCGACCAACGAATTTGGGAGTATCAAGGGCAGGTTACCACTCGAAGACAGAGCATGACACAAATGTCAATGTAGGACCAGAAGACAACCGTGAGCGAGATCAATGACCTCTCAAAGGAAATGGTTGTAAGTAGGATGAAACAACAGACCATTTCCAAAGCAGTGGCCCAATTACAAGAGGAATCCCAGACACATTTTTATGGTCTATCAGAAGTATAAGCATGAGCATCCAAATTCCTGTCAGTTGTAGAGAAATCCACGCCACGTGATGGAAAGAGCACCAAAGAGGAGATTAAATCTTTCACAAAGTGTTTGGATGAGATTGTTGATGAGTTGGCACCCATCCAAGATAGTTTCTAGGACTTTGTTGGAGATATCTACACCCAAATTCCATTTGTTGCAACACTGGAACTTTAAGTTCAGTGGCTCGGGACAAGCCACGTATTAGTGTTGGGGGGTTGTTGGTGCCCAAGTTTTGGTCACAATATTATGTGCCAAGGTTGATTTACTAAATCAGTTGCATCTAATAGAATTGGTTAAGCAATTGGGCGCTAGTATGAGTTTTTGAGCTAATATTTCATCCTACTTAAGGCAAAGTTTTGTAAGAAGACGATGATGTTAAGTTTGTCAATTCCTATTGTAATTAGTATTATGAGTAATGATAGCGAGATCTTATTAGAAGTGTAAGAATATAGAAGTACTTCCTAGTTATGTTAACTTCTTGATATTTTTCCATGTATATGATGAGAGACATTTGAAGGTAAGTTGTTGAGCTGGACCATGAAGATCGACTGTAATTTTGCCTGAAAGTAATAGAATGAACTCTCTCTTTTCTGGGTTTTACCTGTTGTATCATGTATGTGTATGAAGTCTTGTGACCTATGTTTATTCCAAGTCAGTTATATTGTGACTGAAGAGCATGCTTTCATTGTATGTTTCCATAAGACTATATGATGTATTATTTACCTCATGTACAAGCCTGATTCAGGTTTCTGTGATTTAATGTGTGCATCTCGAGTGAGAATTTACTTTGCATGCATGGTATCGAAAATACTGATGCTATGGGGATTTGTTGGTTTTTTTTGTTGAACCTCGGTTCTGATAGACTGCAACCAACAATAAATTCTATTCACAAAAATTTGGAGAAATTTACAACTATTACAACCTTTTAGGATTGTATCCATAGAGTTATGAAAAAAAAAAAAAGGAGAGAAGATTTCATCTCAACCCATTACAAAATTTACATACCAGGAATTAAGCTCAACCTTTCATAAACAACTATTACATCATTTCAAACTTGTGTGAAAGAAAGAGAAAATTTCATCTCATCCCATTGCAAATTTTAACATAATGGGAGCTTAGCTCAACCATTCATAAACGAAAAAAAAAAAAGATGTTTCTAATTTTAAGAGGAGAGGCTACCTCAATCCATTTATAGATACCATTATGGTTTAACATAGACCTGTATGGGAGTGAACTCAACCGTTTAAAAATTGATTTACCCGTATCTTCTTTGACTTTAGTTGTAGATGTATCTTGTTGTTGTTGTTTATCCACCTTGGTCCCTTCTAATGATTTATATGTGGCCTGTGTTGAGCTCATATGCTTCCTTAGCTAATGTATTATCTTGCATGTTATTTTCCCTGTATATATGTTCAACAGTACACGATGTAAATAAGATTTTCGTTCCATTCCCTCGATGAGAAAATGTTGAAGACATATGTTGTTACAAATAATATTTGTTGTTTATCCACAACACTACTAGCAATGAATATGAAAAAGCTATGGATTGCTATTATATCCTTTTCCAAGGCTATAGAAAGGATCATGATGACACTCATGAGTTTAGCATAATTAAGTTAATATTTCATATGCTAGAGTAGATATCATTAGTGTTCAATCCAAATTCACAACAGTAGCATATGCAGAATCACTGAAAGAAACACAATCACAAGATAGACACAGTTTTTATCCTGGGAAACCGAGAAACCCTCAAGGGGAATAAAACCCAGCAAAACTTCCTTTGTATAAGATATATAAGATATAACCCCAAAACAAGTATTCTCCTCCTTATTTCTCTCTCTCTCTCTCTCTCTCTCTCTCTCTCTCTCTCTCTCTCTCTCTCTCTCTCTCCCCTATGCGCTACACAAGTGAGTGAGTATCTGTTGTAATGATGAACACAAATCCTCTATTTATACACAATGTGTCAACTGACTTTTACCCTAGACAAGTCGACCCCACTTAACTGACTAGGCACACTTCACCTAGGAAGACTCAATACAGTATTTTATATTATTCATTAGGGTACTAATGACCCAACTTATAATGGAGGCTTTACCTCATGACTATATGATGACCAATTACAATAGTAACACCTCGACTGAGGAATAATAACATCTCCCTTGGGTTACATCAGTAAAATACATTTAGAATATCCTTTGAAGTTACAATATTTCAACACTCCCCCTTAATGAGAAGGTTATTCTACTGACAACATCATCATAGACTATAGGAGTAATTAGAGAGAGCATCTTCAACAATATTGAGATAATACATCTATACGTCATAGGAAGTTTTCACAATCAGTAACTAGAACAGTTAATATTCAATGTCTTCATCTTCTGCATCACACGATCACTTGATCCTTTTACAGCAACACTTCAATCTTTCGATCCTTTGTAACAACACTTCAATCTTCTGATCCTTTGTAGCAGCACTTTGATCTTCTCGATCCTTTGTAACAACAACACTTCTTAATCCTTTGTAACAACAACACTTCGATGCTTTCGATCCTTTGCAATAACACTTCGATCTTCTTGATCCTTTGCAAACACAATTTGATCTACTTGATCCTTTGCCACCACGCTACCTCCAGTACACATGATCTCTTTTTGGGATGATCAATCCCTATCAATTTAGGACATAGGTCCAAGGATTATGCAATCCTCCATCATCCTACTCCCCCTTAACGAGGAAGGTCCATAGTATCGACCAGCTGAATCGTCTACAACTGAATGTAGATCTTGACTGCACCTAGATGCAGGCCCTGTCATCCGTAAGGACTCATCGTAGACCATCCTCATCCTGTTAGAGCTAAGACCACTCATGAGTGAGTGATATACTATGACATCTAAACATACATGTAGGCATACTCTCCATACAAGAGTATTGTCTGCAGCTACAAATCTCAATCGCACCCAGGTGTCGGCCCTCATCATAGGACATCCTCAGCCTTTTAGTGCTAGGACCATTCCATGCAAGTGTTATACTATGACGTCCGTGAGGACTCATCATAGAGCATCCTTGCCACTAAGTCTAAGACCACTCCCAAGCGAGTGTTATTCTATCTTCATATAAATGTAGGTATACTCTCCATGCGAGAGTAATGTTTGCAAAGTAGATCTCGACTGCATGTAAATACTGACCCTATAATCCATAAGGACTCATCGTAGAACATCCTTACCACTAAGGTTAGGACCACTCCTGAGCGAGTGTTATTCTACGATGTCCACAAATGAATGTGGTTACTCTCCATGCGAGAGTAACATTTGCAAGGCCATCCTTAGTAAGGACCACTCTCAGGAACAGAGTGTTATTTCCTGCTAGACCATATTGTCATCCACAAGTGAATGTTGGACCTTGTCAGTATCTTCAGGTGAACTTGGCCCCTTTCATGCTGGAGCTTCATTGTCATCCCATCATCGATGTTAGTCTTATCATCACTCCCCTTTTCCTGGGAGGGTCCATATTATCAACTTGATCCCCCTTTGTCCGAGTAGGGTTCATATCTTCGACCTGCTCTTCCTTTCTAAGGAGAGTCCATATCTTCGACTTGTTCCTCCTTTTTGAAGAGAGTCCATATCTTCGACTTGTTCCTCCTTTTTGAAGAGAGTCCATATCTTCATCATTGTTCCTCCTTGTGAGGAAAGTCTTTTCGAACTACACCAAGCTTGTCACAAAAAATATTCAAAATTTACTCGAGATAGAGGCTTGGTCAACACATTAGCAACTTGCTCATCGACACTCACATACTGGAGTTTTATAGCTCCCTTTTATACCATATCCCTTATATAAAGTATCAGATTTCTATGTGCTTTGATTTGTCATGGAACACCAGAATCTCTGTCATCTGTTGTCACAAAGAATCACTATGGTGTCCAACTCCATGTCAAATAGTCATGACATAAGTTTTTGAATCCATATCGCTTCACAACTAGTGGAGCAAGATGCTATGTACTCTGCTTCAATTGTGTTGAGATCAACACTAGACTGTTTCTTACTAAACCATGAGATCATGGTGGATCCCAGACAATAACATCCACCTGAGGTGCTCTTTCTGTCTGTGGCACTTCCTGCCCAATATGAATCCGTATATCCATATAATTTGTAGTCATGATCTCTACCATAGTAAAGTCCCAAGTCCATCATACCTTTTAGGTACCTCATCACATGCTTTGCAACTATCAAGTGAACCCGTCTAGGTTTAACTAGATATTGACTTAAGGTGTTCACAACAAAGCATATATTTGGCCTTGTATTCGTTATATACATCAATGACCCAATAATTCGTCTGTATTGAGTCATATCCACTAACTCTAATGACTCATCAGATAACAACTTCAGGTTGGTGTCCATGGGTGTGGTCATGGCTTTACAATCCAACATATCAAATATTTTAAGATTTCTATTGCATACTTTCCCTGATTCAGAAAGATTCCTTCTGGACTCTGCCATACTTCCAGCCCTAGGAAATAATGCATCAATCTAATATATTTCATCTCGAATTCTTCAGCTAGCTTCTTATTGCAATCTGTGATCAGTTTCTCATTTCCTGTTAGAAATAGATCATCCACATACAGTAATAGTATGATAGGTTCATCATACATAATCTTCATATAAAGGTTAGGATTGACTTTACTTTTGGTAAAGCCCAATCTTGTCAAGAAGTTATCTATTCTACCGTACCAAGCTCTAGGAGCTTGCTTCAATCCATACAGTGCCTTTTTCAAATTTACATACACGAGTCACTTTGTCTTCGACTTCAAATCCTTGTGGATGTTCGATGTAAACCTCTTCCTCAATCACACCATTCAGGAAGGTTGTCTTTACATCCATCTGGTGTAAATCCCACTTCATCATGGAAGCAAGTGCCATGATGGTTATGATGGAAGTGTACCTTGCTACTGGAGCAAAATTCTCTTCATAATCAATCCCCTCTTTCCGAGAGAACCCTCTAGCCACAAGTCTTTCCTTGTACATTTCCAATACTTCCATCAACAACATGTTTTATCTTGTAGATCCATTTCGAAGATACCACACTTTTTTTCTGATTTGGGTACTATATCCCAAACATCATTCTTCATTATTGACTGTGATTCTTTCGTCATTGCTTCCACCCACTCTTTATTCTGGGCAACTTCCTCATAGCTGGTGGGTTCTTGATCTACGAGGTCACACACCAAATCTACATAACTAGAGTATGGATTTGATCTTTTTCTTGTTCTTAAGGAGCCTTTGGGAGCTTCATACTTCTCTGCTTCTTATATGATTTCTCTTACCTATAAGGTTCTCTCTTTCAAGAGATATCCATACTAGGGGGTTCTTGAGGTTCTCTCATATCATGATCTTCATATGCTACTATTTCAGGAGAGGGCTTAGCTTCTACCATTCTAGGAGTTACATCCTCTTCATGTACTTCTTCAAGTTGACACCTTCCAGATTTCCTGAGAGTTGTCTCTTCATTAAATGTTACATCCCTACTAATGTCGATATGATGGAATCCTAAAGGCTTTGGAGAATTCACAGTATCCAACAAATATTCCCTTCTTTCTAGAAGGATCCAACTTGGTTATCTTCTCTTTCAGAATATTCACATATACATGGATCACTTCAGGTTTCTTTCCTGTATACATTTCTTTAAGAGTCTTGAATCCAAGAGCATTATGAGATAATATATTTTGCACATACACAAATGTCCTTGTTGCTTCAGCACATAGGTGCATGGGGAGGTCTTGATCATGAATCATAGTCTTTATTGCTTCCATAATGGCTTTATTCTTTCTTTCTTCAACACCATTATGTTGGGGATTATAGGGAGTGGTTAGTTCCCTCTTGATTCCTTCCTCCTTACAGAATGCTTCAAATTCCTTTGAACTGTATTCTCCACCATTATCTGATCTCAGTGTCTTGATTCTCTTTTCTGAATGGTTCTGTATCAAGGCATTGAATTCCTTGAATTTCATGAACACTTCACTCTTGTTCTTCAAGAAGTATATCCATGTCTTCCTTGAATAATCATCAATAAATGTGACATAATATTCATATCCACTTAACGATATGGAGGGCATAGGACCACATACATCAGAATGAATTAATTATAATGTACCTTTAGTCTTTGTTTCACTTTTCGGAAAGGGATTCTTGATGTTCTTTCCTCTTACACATCCTTTGCAAGTTCCCTCGTGATCAATCTTTAGATTTGGTAACCCTGTTACCACATTGCTCACATAGGGTAGTGCTTTGTAGTTGATGTGAGCATTCCTCTTATGCCACAGTTCACTTGAGTTGGTAGTCTCATGGACAAGGGTTGTCTCTGGATGTCCTTTGAGTTTGATAGTCCTCCTCCTTCTTCACCAATTACCACAACATCTTCAATTGTCTTTCCTTTGGGCCACATAAGTACTTGTCCATCTATAAAAGTAACTCTATATCCTTTCTTATCTAGTGCTGAGATAGAAATCGGGTTCTTTTTCAAACCTGGTACATATAGTACTTCCTTCATCTTCATGGAAGTCCCAGAGTCAAGCATGTAGCTTGATTCACCAATACCTTTGATGGTATATTGATAGTCATCTCCCAGTGATGCCTTATGAGGAGAGTTCTTTTCTTCAAGTCTTGACAGCATCTTCACTGTCATGTGCTTTGAAGCACCACTATCAATAAGCCATGTATCTTCTCTAGGTGTTACAGACCCAGATAGTGCATAG
The DNA here is from genome assembly GCA_001517045.1 of Pseudotsuga menziesii. NCBI lineage: Eukaryota > Viridiplantae > Streptophyta > Pinopsida > Pinales > Pinaceae > Pseudotsuga > Pseudotsuga menziesii. Next base: position 82,691 of record LPNX010258121.1, read on the forward strand.
AATAATGCATATTCATATACACATTCTTCTTTTGTTAGTCTCTTTCTAGGTCTTTCTTCCTCATCCTCATCTTCAGATAGATGAGCATGATGTCTCTTGTTGTTTTTCTTCTTCTTTGGTGATGGACACTCTCTGGAAAGGTGTCCTATCTTATGACAGTTGTAGCATTGATAATTTGAGTAATCCTTATTTTTCTTTTGAAACTTCTTCTTGGAAGGTTTATGGTTACTTTTCTTGAAGTTTGATTGTTTTCTTCCCTTAGTATGGATGGCTATAGCCTAATCATCTTCTATGAGTAGAGCTTCTCTGTTAGCTACTCTAGCTTCTTCTTGAATGCAATCTTCCAATACTATGTCAAAATTCATACTTTCTTTTATAGCACACCGAGTCTATATGAATCAGTCCCAAGGTATAATGAGACCATTGAGAGCAGTCATAACTAGTTCATCCTCGTCAAGGGTGTCTCCAATAGCATTTAGTTGTTCCCTAAACTGAGATACCCTTGTGAAGTAATCTTGAATTTATTCTCCTTTGCTCATCTTGGTTCCCTTAAGTTGAGCTCTCAAATTCATCTTTCTGTTGATGTTCCTTCCCTCATACATTCTGGAAAGTGCATCATACATCTACTTTGGTGTCTTCTTAGATGACACATAAGGGATCAAGTAATCTTTAATAGAATCAGCAATGATCCTCATTGCCTTGATTAGGTCTTGTTCATACTTCTCCTTAGATTCATCTTCTTTAGGTTTTGCAACTTCATCCTTGATGTACTTCTCAAGACCATTCTCTCTGAGAATGAGACCAATCCTATACTTTAATGCTAGGAAGTTTTCTATTCCTTCCAGATTATCCTCAATCTTAGTGCTTGGGGCCATCCTATCCAGGAGGTACTAAAAATTGAAATTTCTCAAAATGAAAAGCTAACCTTACCAGGAGATGCACCTAACTAATGTGAGTTGGTTGGTCCACTTGGTTTATGGAGATACAAAATCTTCACCCTTCAAAACTTGCTTACGAGGTTGTAGCTTTGCAAAATTTATGGTTTTGGTTTTCTGCAGTTTTCTGGTTTAGGGCCAAACTAGGGTTTGGCTTTCCCAAAGATTCAACCACACAAAAACTCTGATCCTAGGCTCAATAGATGCTCTCTAGGGAGGCGCACATTTCTATGAAAGCAAATCTTCCAAACTCCAAACTTTGCAGAAACCCTAACTTCTTCTAGAGAAGGAGGAGAGAGAGTTTCACCTTGTGAAAGTTGTTATATTCAGGCTAGCTTTGATACCATGTTAAGATTTCATATGCTATACTAGACATCATTAGTGTTCAATCCAAATTCACAATACTAGCATATGCAGAATCACTAAAAGAGACACAACCACAAGATATACACAATATTTATCTTGGGAAACCCTCAAGGGGAAGAAAACCCAACAAAACTTCCTCTTTATAAGATGTACAAGATATAACCCCAAAACAGGTATTCTCCTCCTTGTTGTTCTCTCTCTCTCTCTCACTCTCTCTCTCTCCTATGCGCTACACAAGTGAGTGAGTCTATCTTGTAATGAGGAACACAACTACTCTATTTATACACAATGTGTCAACTGACTTTTACCCTAGACAAGTCGGCCCCACTTAACTAACTGGGCCACTTCACCTAGGAAGACTCAAAACAATATTTTATAGTATTCATTAGGGTACTAATGAACTAACTTACAATGGAGGCTTTACCTCATGACTCTATGATTACTAATTACAATAGTAACACCTCGACAGAGGAATAATAACATCTCCCTTGGGTTACATCAGTAAAATACATTTAGAATATCCTTTGAAGTTACAATATTTCAACAAATTCTTTGTATTGAGTTGTGTTCCTCTCTTGTAAGGCAATAGAGTGATATTGAATTAAATATAACCCCTTGCACCCCTCCTTCCAGGGTTCCTTTGAGATGCACCATATAAAATCCATGAGGAAGTGTCTAATCGAAAACGATTTCCTTTGCTATCAAGGTATTCTTCTGCTTTTGAGAACTATTTACCTTAGGGAGTGAGTATTTGAAGCGATATACTACTAATATTTGTTGTGGGGAGACACCATTGAAAATTGCATCCTTTCATGTGATCCCATATGCTCCAACAAATATGCAATGATAGTGTTAGAAAATCTAGTTTTGAAGCTTGCTTAAACTATTAGTTCCATGCTTCCTGTAAAGTTGAACCTTCCCATGGCAAGAGCACTCCCAAAGAGTGAGTTTCACCCCATAATTCCTTAGTAAAATGATAATGTATAAAGATGTGATCAATTGTTTCATTCTTTTTTTTCTTCATAGTTGACATATGATAAGACATGGCCTCCCTATCTTTTGAATGTTATTATAGGTGAGGATTTATTCATGAGTGCAAGCCAAAAGAAGTATTTCACCTTTAGGCGGGGCACAACAATTTTCCAATAATTATTTTGCTGTATAGTGATCTGTGCATATGGTGTTGGTCCCTATAAAGCCCCGTAGCCAACTTTTACCTTGTATTCTCTATCTTCGGGATTCATCGTCCATATCAATTTGTCATCCTTATTGGTGAGGAATATATGTGCTCGATTCAATCCTAATAAATTCTTGTTCCAATGAGGGATATAATCATGTGGTATATCATGAAGTTGACTTGCTAATCTCCATCCACTACTCTATAAAGACCTATTCTCTAACTCATAGATATCTGAAAGATATTTGTAACTTGCTACATTGAGAGAAGAAACCATGTGTTGAGGGATTATGTCTTCCTGGCTGATGTTCAAGATGAGATCAAAGCCTAACAATATTGGATTTCCATTCCTAAGACTCCATGCAAGATAATATGTAATTACTGAGTGATTTTTTTGTATAGCTTGCCAAAAAAGGGAACCCCTTATTTCTTGTGGAATGGATCTAAGCTAATTGGTTAGTGACCTTGGGGCCATGTATTTTTTATGCCTAGTGTTTTTTTAGAGTAATTTTTGGGAGATCAATCTCCATAGGATTTTGTCTGCAAGGACGTTAGAATATTGGCGAATATTTTTAAATCCCCGCCCTCCACAAGATTTTGGCATGCAGAGTGTTTCCCATTTGCACAAAGGATAGATTTTTTTGTCTTATGTCCCTGCCCAAAGATAGGCGATGAAATTTTTCTGGACTGAATTTATAATTTCTTTTGGAATATAAGCCAACACCATCCAAAATATTGGAATATCCTCCAATACACTCTTAATCAATGTTACTCTTTTCACCATTGAAATCCAACGATGGTACCATGAAGTTAATTCTCTTCTTAATTTTATCCAGAAGCAATTGCCAATCCAAGCACCTGTAATCGCTTACCTTGAGAAGAAACCCTAGGTATCTTAAGCATTTTATTGTTGAGGCTTTCATATATGAGAGGAACTTTTTTATAAGGTGTTTATGTGATTCTAAGACATTGTGATGGTGAATAGTGGATTTTTGGAAATTTGTTTCCATACCAGTAGATGATGTGAAGAGATTTAATATTTTTTCAATGCACTTTGTTTCTCCAATTATTGTGTTCCTAGATAATTAGATGTCATTCATGAATAGGATTTGGAGAAACAACATGGCGAAATATATTTTTATCCCAAGGAGATCCCTAGTGATTCTTTCATGATTTATTTGATACATGAGAGCTTTTACTATCAATATGAAATTCAATGGGGAGAGAGCACATCCCTAGAAGAGTCCTCTTGAAGGGTTGAAAAAAGAAGAAGCAAACACGTTAACAAAAACAACATATCAAATACTAGAGTAACATGCCTCATTCCAAGTTATAAAGGGAAGAGGAAAACCAACTTGTGTGAGAATGAAGTGAAAGAAAAACTAGTTAACTTTATCGAAGGCTTTTGAGAGGTAAAATTTTAACATAAAAGGCAACTAGGATTTTAGCTTAATTGAATGAAGTGGTTTTCAGGAAAGACCTATAACACCATGAATATTCATATTATCCAAGAACCCAATCTATTGAAGAGAGATATAGGTAGAAAGGATTGGCTTGAGGTGACGGACTATAAATTTGGAAATGAGTTTATACATGTAGTTGCAGAGAGAAATTGGTCTATAGTGGTAAAGACCATACATAGAATATGCCTTTGGAATATTATTTATAAAAGTAGAATTAAAAGATACATTGATTTTTACCTGTTGCTCGAGATTCTTCTACTGCTGCGACCAAATCATTTTCCATAAGGTCCCAAAATCCCACATAAAATTCAACAGTCCATCTATCTGGACCACATGATTTTCCATGTTGAAATGAGAGAAACGACTTATAAACTTCATCTTTTGTTACAGGTGTTTGAAGAGTTGCTCCTTGATATCCACTTAGTCATCGATTGAAAAAGGATGCAATTGCAAATATGTCTTGTATGTTCTCCTTAGGTAGCTTGGTGAACAATTTCTTATAGTGAAATTTTGTTTCCATTGTTATAGTTGAAATCCTTGCAAGTTGTCCCATCCCAATCTCTAACATTCTAAATAGTGTTGAGTGCTTTTCTTCCCTTAGTTTGCCTATGGAAGAAATGTTGTATTTTGGTCACCTTCTAACAACCAAAGAGCCCCGCTCTTCATATGCAATTTGGCTTCATTCCATGCCAAAATGCGGGTTGTTTCCTTCTCAAGGAAGTCAATCTCATTCTTAATATATTCAGTTATTTTCCCACTATTGTAGTAGTCCATTATTTCACTAATTTGGTTTTCAATCTAAATTGGAATCTTGTCTGAGTCTGCAAATGGTTTTTTTTTACCCATTCCTTGGGTAAAGATTTAATTATATTTAGATTCACTTGGAAAGATTCCATAGCATATAAAGATGAACCCTAAGAGTATGGCCTCCAATTTTATTAAACTAGGGTCCTAAAATTCTCATAGAGCAACCGATGGGGATTAAATTTGAAAGGTGCGGGTGTTTTGGGAGGACAAGGCTAATTCCAAGAGAATAGGGAAATGATATGAGTGTCCCACCTTTAAGATTGAAGACATGTAGGAAATTAGCTGGAGAAGGAGAGTTCCACTTATAAGGAAACGATCTAGGCATTTAGAGATTAAGCCCCCACATGTTCTCTTATTTGACCATGCAGGCCTAGGATTGACAGGTTCCATATTTGCCAATGAAGGTTGTCTAAATTGTGAGAGAAAAAATCATCCGTAGAATCTTTCCTAACACTCGGGCTCCAGGATTCACAAGCATGCAAAGTAAATTGAGATCTCCCTCAATGATAAGGTGAGGACGGGCTAGAATCTCATTGTGAAAGAAACCATCCCAAAAAGCTTTATGGGAATGTGATGGAGCTTATCGATTAAATAGATCCACTAAGACGTTGAAAGTTTTTTAGAAGCAAGTAGCAGAAATATAATGTGTAGTAGATACCAAGGCTTGCAGTACAAGTGAATCTAGCCAGTCGAGGGCTAAACCTCCATAATTTCCAATGGTGTCAAAGTTATTTCTGGGAACCACTTGTTTAAGTCTCGATTGTTAAATATGTAAAACACATTATTTATTGTATATACATGACTGAAGGATGATGTAAATGCACCTGTCTTTTTAGGTATATTTGTTTTAAGGGTGTCCCTATCCCTCACATATTGTTTAATATAACATTCATTTATTAACCCTAGGGAGGGATGCTTTTCTAAGGGCCCTTCAGATAAAGGATTGCCTTCTTGTACACATTTATTTCTCTACTTTTGATTTGGCATGATCCAAATAATATTTCCATCCTCTGGCTGGTTGAGAGACCATCTATTGTGTAAATGCTAAACCACTAGATTGGTTCCTGGTCTCCTTTGTCTGTGATCAGGTGACATAACGTCTCGAAGAGGAAGGGAGAGTATGTGAGTTGTATGATGTATGCATTGTTGAGATAGGAGAATAACTCTCCTCAATTATTGATAAATCAATCACAGGGCTTTGTGGGACCAATGGAATATTCCCCAAAAAATCTTCAAAATTTGTTTCCCTTTCCCCTAGAGGAGAGTCAGATAAAAAAGTGGTTTTTCCATGGGATCTCCGTATCATTGACTCCAGCTCACTTATTTTTGCTTGTAGTGATTTAGTAACTTTATTGAATTACTTGTTGTCCTTTGCAGATTCCTAATGCAAAGTTTCTTAAGAGTCAACATTCTCTATTTTTTTATGCCTTTTATTGTGAGTCGAGGACAGGGATTCCTCACCGAAATTTGGGGGGCTCATTACCAAGTGGGTGCCACTTATTTCTTTAGAGATCCTTAATAGCAGGAAAGAGATCTTTCAGTGGCCATGAGATCGATAGTGTGTGCAGTGGCAAGGCATATTATGATAGTCCAATGTATGCATATAAGGGTGCTATCTAGCTTATATTAGAATGACATCTTGAAGCCCTTGCACTATGTCTATTTCCATGCAAAATGTAGCTACAAAGGTTTGTGTTTTTTGTTCCATCTCTAGGGTGACCTTTAGAAAGGTGTAGAGGGTATCACCAATGGATTTGAAGACTCTTTTATCGCAATATTCAATTGGAAGGAAGGGTAATTTATCCTAGATAGCTAAGGTATGGATATGTTCGTGGATGGGATCCCATATGCCTTCTAAAGAGTGTTAAAGCAACACTCCCTAGAACTAGGGCCCATCTAGGGTGTTTTTTTGGCGATATTCGATTGTATTGAAAACAAATGTAATGTAACCTCTAGCCCAACCATGAAGTTATGGGCCCTAACCAAGAATGTGCACCCAGGTGCGATGAACCTACTTGTTCAGGTCCATTTATTTGAACCTTCTTGCATGGAAATGATCGATAAGCGTGAATTATGTGTAGAAGAGAACATTTTCTTTAAAAACCTCTAGCTTAATCGTCACCTTCATTTTGTCTAGTAGTTTAGAGATGCATCAATGCTTGTGTTTCTGACCATGCACCTTTTTTTAGTTTTTTCTTGTTTTCTTCAGGATCAAGGATGTCACCATGAGGAAGAGAATGATTATGCAGGGTAGGATATTGAGGTGGAAAATCAAAAGGAGCATTGTGAAGATGAACTTGTTGAGGAGGAAAGAGTGAATGGATAGGGGCAAAATGACCTATAGGTAGGGAATTATAATGAAATGGTGGAATGACTGAGGATGGGAAGGGAAACGATGATTTTGATATCTCAAGAAATCGAGGGGTAGTCCAGAGGAGATGATGAGGAGGCTTGTGGGATATTTGATCTGCATAAGAATTAATGGTATCAAATCGAATGAGAGCTTCTACAAGAAAAGTTCTGACATGCGATTTGGCTGGGGAGAACCTAATAGTTGTCTTTGTCTTGTTGGAGTGATCCATCATATATATATATATATATATATATATATATATATATATATATTAAAAATCCCATATTCTTGTTTGTTTATTGGATGGAGGGATTGCTTGGATTACAAAGCCCTACCTGGATGTGACATTTGTTTGAAAAAAAATCAAATAAAAATAAAAATACTTATAATTTGCACGTCTGATGCCACATCATATATGTAATATCTGCTTGCATTAAAAAAATTATGTGTCCTGTGTACTTACATTAAAAATTGATTTATTGCATATCTATATCACGATTTGTAATACCTCCTTGCATTCCAAATTTATATGTCCTATGTACTTACATTAAAAATTGATTTGTTGTATATTTGTATGATTGTATCACGATCTGTTCTCTGAATCTTGTACCTAGACAAATATGGACTCCATGTTTCATTTTTGAAACTTCTTTTTTAATTTTATCAATCAATCCATGTGGTGATGAACAAACACTCATTCTCATATCTATACAATACAACAATGTTTGTTAATTGATGTAAAAGTTTAAACCAGTGCCATCTTCCATACCTTATGGAGGCTACCATATCTATTTCAAATAGTGTCAAATAAATAATACATATTATTGAATCTATTAATGTCTCACCTTCGGAGCCGTAGCCCATTTGTTTGAATCTGTTTCCCAATTGTTTGATCTAAGCTCTTGATGAAATCGTTTTGATATCCCTCTTGCCATTTTGAGTTTTTAAGAAGGTTTAGTATGTGAAGAGATCAAATCCATGTCACTTGGAATGGAATGTAACTAATGAAGGCAACAATGCAAGGCTTGTACATGATATTTCCTAATGCATCAAATCTCCAAGAGACTAGCGAGATAAAGTGTTGCATTTTTTTATTATGTCATAGCCCATAAATTTAATTGTTTGTGCAAATTATAATGCACTATACTTCTGTTAAGAATGGTACCGTAGACTATAATATCTTTGTTATAATGAAGGTTGTGGAATGTTTATAAGAAAATAATATAAACAAACATTAAGAAGAGTGTTATAATTGAGTAGAAGCTAAGCTTTCCCATTCTCCTCGAATATATAATGCACTATACTTCTGTTAAGAATGGTACCGTAGACTATAATATCTTTGTTATAATGAAGGTTGTGGAATGTTTATAAGAAAATAATATAAACAAACATTAAGAAGAGTGTTACAATTGAGTAGAAGCTAAGCTTTCCCATTCTCCTTGAATTTAGATTAACAACTAGTGTGTATTTGAAGCGTTATGCTTTATACTCAAAGGCGGTCAATCTTTGTAACACACAAGTCCAAACTCATGTTGCGGAGGCTCAAGAGATCCTCAATTGTGAAGGACAATCGATGGCGCCAAGATATTTTTCATTTAGAATTGATATAGTTTCCTTAGTTTTGTCGGCTACAAAAATTGGCTTAGATGTACATCATAAATAGGAATAGAATGATCGTGAATAGAACCACGAAAGATGTTAGCATGAAGATCACATTGATCACACATACCTAATTATTATCGGTTTCCATTGGGAACATCATGTGATAGTTGTTCGTTTCAAAAGACTTATATCCCTCCATCACAAACCCCTGTAGTTACCCCACATTCAATCCCCATGTGTGCCATCTAACCACTTTCTTAGCAAACACCACAAATATAGAGCAAATAAAATCAATAACCATGAATTAAAGAGACAAGCGACGTACAACGATGATGAGCCAGTGGTAATTTGTAGATGCCTAACCCCATTAATTCAATATATAGGGCGAGATTGAAGGAATCCTTTGTATCTTCATGGTTGTAAATTCAAGTCCAAATGGTATATGATAGTGGTGGTGGGCATGGCTCTTCGAGACTTCGAACCTGTGGCATTGCATTGGATTGTACAAAACCTCCCCTAAATATCACATTATTTGGAAAAAAACGTTGTTGATGTGGGTGAATTGTTTGGAGAGGTTGTGTAGATGGTCAAGTATAGTAAAGCGTTCAAGGGATTTAATAATTCCTTTTTGCATGTCTATTGAATCAACACATCATGGTTATCAAGCCACACATTGTCTTTAGTTTTGTATGCAAGTGTGTTGTCACTTGCAAATTTAAAACTCCATGCAGGTGTAACATTGGACTCTATTTGAATGGAGATTCTCACAAGTTATTTTGGTCCACCAATTATATAAAGTGAAATTCTCGCAAGAGATCTCTGGAGTTATGGTGTTGAGCTTCTGGAATTCATTGTGTGGTTAAATAAAGATGATCGACATGTTTCAAGTGGAATCTCCACTCATCATCATGATCCATTAGAAGCTGTAGAATGAAGAGATGCGAATGGCTACTTAAATAGATTTTTTATTGAGAGAGAACCATTAATAAATATGATTTTTTTATCACAAACTTTTAAATCACAAGAATGTAACTGATATAATTTAATAAAAGAGGAAAAATAATTATTAAAACAAAGAAGATAAGCATCCTAATAACTTCAATCATGAAGATGGTTATGAATTGAGCCATTCTTGGAAACTTCTTATGCATCATCTCAATCACTAATCCCATCCCCCCCCCC